>VXBS01009150.1:281598-356033 GCA_013400255.1 Sitta europaea
CCTGGCCAGGCCGCATGGCCTCCCCTGCCCCGGCCAGCCCGCAGCTGGGCAGGGGAGCCCTGAGCTCCTGCACAGACTGAACCCAGAGAGAGTTCTCCTGGGAGCCCTCTGCTTTAACCCCTGTGTGCTCAGAGGCAGATCCTTGTCCTCAGTGGCCACACCAGGTGCCAATATTCAAACCTGAGCACCCATTGGTTTGACCACCGAATCCAAAAAAAACTCACTTCCATTTCAAATCACCACAACTGATCACTGAGATGTGAGTGCACTTTTTGTGATGTTGCTGAGGCTTTATTAAAGTGTAGTAGAGAACAGCACCCTGTCAGCATAATCATATCCAGTTATTAAAGTGCTTAGGTTTCTGCAGTTGGTTTTGGTGGGTTGACCCTGGCTGGGTGCCAGGCACCCACCAAAGCTTCTCTGTTACTCCCCTCTGCAACTGTTCAGAAGTGAGAAAATGCAGTGAAGGTTTCATGCACTAAAATAAGGACAGGGAGAGATCACTCAGCAAATACTGTCACAGGCCAAACATACTTGAACTGGGAATATTGATTGAATTTGTTACTGAAAGAACGAGGATAATGGGAAGTAAAATAAATAGTAAGAGAATCTCCCAACACCAGTCCATCCTACTCTAGAAAGGTAGAGAAAGGCTCTACCTTTGTCCTCTCAGTGGCACAGAGAGACAGGGAATGGAGGTTGTGATCAGTTCAGTACATTGTTTTTGCTGCTGCTCAGGGAGGGGTCCATCCCCTGCTCCAGTGTGGGGTCTCCCCCATGGGAGACAGTTCTCCATGAAGTTCTCCAGTGTGAGCCCATCCCATAAGAACTGTTCTCCATGAACTGCTGGCATGTGGGTCGCTCTTCCATGGGGTGCAGTTCTTCAGCCACAGCCTGCTCCAGTGTGGGTCACAAATCCTGCCAGGACCCTGCTCCAGCTCAGGCCTCCCATGGGTTCACAGCCTCCTCCCAGGCATCCACCTGCTCTGGCCTGGGTCTCCTCTGGGGGCTGCAGGTGGATCTCTGCATCCCCAGGGCCCTCCAGGGGCTGCAGGGGCACAGCTGCCTCACCATGGGCTGCACCAGGGGCTGCAGGGCAACCTCAGCTCTGGTGCCTGGAGCACCTCCTGCCCCTCCTTCTCCCCTGACCTGGGTGTCTGCAGGGCTGTTCCTCTCATATATTGTTGATCTGCTCTTCTCTGGCTGCAATTTCACCTGTGCAATAACTTTTTTCTTCTTTAATCTGTTATCACAGAGATGTTAAGATCATTTCATTGGCCCAGCCTTGGTGAATGGCAGGTCTGTCTTGGAGTAGCCTGGCATTGGATATGCCAGAGGTGGAGAAAGCTTCAGGCAGCTTCTCACAGAAACCACCTTGTAGCTCTCCTACTACAAAAACCTGTCCATGCAAACCCAATACAACAGTATTTTAAAATTACTTTAATAGTGCTTAATTAAAAGGGGACATACTGCTGAGGTTAGCAATAGCTGTACCATCAGGGGTTGCGTGCATGGGCTGTGTTGGCTGCTGTATTTGCATATTATATAAATCTTGACATGAAGACTGAATTTCAAAATGTGAAAAGTCCTATATTTCATTGGCATAGACACCTAGAGGTCCTGAACAGTTCCAGGTATCACATCTCCCACTGTCTTTTGGAGCTTCAGACCCAGTGTCATGCCAAGGACACAGCTTTAAACAGGATAGGGAGAGCTATTTCAGGGGTGAGCAATCTTAGCATAGTTGTCATAAACTGAGATAAAGAGTTATGAGAAGTGAGATTTACCATGCTTGGAGCACCCCCTGGCTGTGTTGCTACAACTCTTTCTCTGGACACAGGCAGAATTGATTCAATTTGCAACTAGCTTCATGCAGTTTCTTCAGCATGTTAAGTTAAGTCGCCCAACTGCATAAATGCCTTTCTTTCTGGCAGCAGGATGTGATGGCTTGGAGGCAGGATGAATATATGAGAGCTTTCTCTCAGGCTGCCTCCAGTGGCAAAATGGACTTTATATAAACTTAGGATGATTGTAAACGTGTGTGGCTGTTAGTATCCCACTTTGCAAATACACTGGGAAGCTAAACAGGAGTATATTTTTCTACATTACTACAGTGGGAATGTGTTATTTATATCTTGGTAGAATATTTTTATTGATTTGTTTATTTTCACCAAATACTTCCAACCCTAACCCTAGCTCAGTTGGTCAGATTGTGGTGCTGATAACATCAAGGTTATGGGTTTGATCTCTGTATGGGCCTTTCACTTAAGAGTTGACTTGATAATCCTTGTGGGTCCCTTTCAGCTCAGACTATTCTGATGCTGTAATATTGAGGAAGGTAATTGTGCTTAATGTTAAGCCATACTCAGAAATACAGATTTAATTTGATCAGAATTAAGTGTTGCTGTTTGTGAAGCCCACAGATCCTTGTATGAACCAGGGAATTCTTGATAACATCACATCCCTATCCATTAGACATTCATAGTGTACCTGGCTGAAATAGGTAGCCACAGATGGTCTCTCAGTGTATGTTAAGCAGGTGAGTTTTCATCACGGTATTTAAGATGTGTGTCCTTATCCTGAATTTTTTCATTACGTATTGGCCAAGGTTAGAAAAATTAGGACTTTTTATAGACAGAGGGCATGAACTCAAAGGTTGTGGCAAAAAAATTGCATCTAGCTTTGAGTAGGTACATTCTAGTTTAAAATGTCCTTCTCCTTAAAGAAAATTTACAAGAAGCTTCTCTTAGGTAGAGAGGAGCTTTTAGGAAGAGCAACACATGAGAAGAAGTCAGCAAGTAGAGGCAGTCTCTCCTTTCATTAGAGCCTCAGTGCTTAAAGTACATTTTGCCCTAGAAGCATAATTCCTTACTTTTCCAGACTAAATCTTTCTCTTTCTGTCTTCTTTTGTTTAATTTTTCAGTTTTTGTTTGATTTGGAGATGTATTGCTTTGATTTTTTTTTTTTTTTTTTGCTGCATCTTGTCCTCCTTACACTTCTGAAACGAATATCTGTAATTATAAAATACGGACTCAAGTTCAGTACTAGCAGTTATATAATCTGCTTGACAAGTGTCAAAGTCGGTGACAGAATTTTTATGAAATTAATGTATGCATTTCAGTGAAACAGTTGATACCCTTGTACAATAGCAACATAAGATTGTGGCCAGCCAAGAATTCAAGAGAAACAGTAGTTAAAACCACTGTTTGCTTAGGTGCTTGATTAAGTAACTTTCAAGAAAGACAAAACCAATTTTATAAGTAAGGTTTTTTATCAGTGAAAAATATGGATTGTTGGTTACCCTTAGGAAAAAAGTGGGAATGATTCATAGCATGGGGAAAAAAAAAAAAAAAGGAAAAAGCTGTCAGGCCCCTGTCATGTACATGTTCAAAACTGGAATTTGATTCTGTGTGTACATAGACATCTACATCATAAAAAATTGGCTATGTTCACAGGTGACCTGTTATCTTAAATTTGGAGAATAGAGTAGATTAATTATTGCTGCCAGGTAATGAATCTCTGCATTCTGGTGTGGATGGATTGTGCTCCAGAGACACTCTCCATAGCCTGTGTTTGATCCTCAAGTTGCATATTCTTTAGTGTCATTACTAGCATTGTTTCTGTCTTCAGCTTTCAAGGGTTTTCTACTGCTGTCACTGAGTGGAATTCTTTTTCCTCTGTATCTCTTGGATTCCTTGTGATTGACACTGAAAAACTTGGTTATGTCTTTTGTATAATTTAGGAGCCAGCAGTTACTATTACATGACCCTTTTCTTTCAAAATCTTGCTTACTTCAGCCTCCATAAATTCTGTGCAAGTGTGCTGCCCATTGTCCATGTTTCCTTCCTTTAAAATTGTTCTGGATTATCAAGGAGAATTGTGGCTCGTGCAGCATGCTGGGGTAGCCTTGTTGCCACCTTCCTGTTGTCAGTGCATGATATTCTGCAAACAAGTCCTTTGTGCTGTGGAGTGCACAGGCCTGATTTAGATGTAAACAACACGTCCCTTGGTATTTTATTGCTGTTAGCTGTTAGCTTGGCTAACAGTACAGGCCATTCTGTTTATTGCTGTCCTGTTTGGTTCTTTGGTGCTTGCACACACAAATTTGCATCCCTGCTTCATTTACACCAGTATTAACATTAGTGTCTATATCTGCACTTGTCTCTGGACTCAGCTTTTACTAGTATATCTGTGAATTTTATCCAGTTATGTTCTCTTTTTATGATTTATCACATCACATATTAGAAAAAGGAATAATCTGTTTTAATGTAATTCATCATGTCTCTTTTCAGTGAAAAATTATGCATACTGTGTTGAGGGTATTTTTAAGCTTTGTAATACCTTTTTACTGGTAAATTAATGCTCACCTATTTGTACATATACACAACCTTTATGTACACATGCAAAAAGTGATAGTGATGGTGATGACTTTTTTGTGTATTTGAAAACTGTTCAGACACATACCAAAATTCTTAAAAATTACCTCCCTCCTTGGAGAAATGGTGCTCAGAAAATGAGGTGATCATGCTATAAAGCTTAATTGTGTAACATTGCATTTATCTACTGTTGTTCTGTGCTGTGGTGTCTAAATAATGTAAAGTGACCAGGTACCATGTTTCTCCATAGTGTGCTGGATGTGCTGTGCTCTGCTGGAATTTTGTTTCAGCTACTTAGGCAAGGATAGGGTCAAGAATGAAAATTAATCATAAGTAGTTCTTTATCAAAATAGTGATCAAACTTAAGCCACAGTGAAAAAGCAAAATTAAATCAGCATCTAGGTTCAAGCTATGGCTCTGTAGGCATGCTGCAGAGAGTCACATCATTCTTGGTGGAAACAAAGAAAATCAAGTATCTGTGTGCCTCCAAGTTTTGCCTAAAGTAAAAAATATTTATGCAGTAGGGTAGTTTAAAATATTTCTATACATGCAAAAAATTAATCTATAATGCATGAGGTTCAACCTGGTTTGAGGGCCAGATCTCATGGCTAATGGGTTGCAAGTGATGTGAAGGCAGGTGCCAAAGTGCTAAAGTAACTGAATCTCTCTCTACAAAGAAATAGCAGTAAAGGTCTCATCAGTTGACTGCTAAAACTTTAATAGTCAACTTGAGAAACTGCAGCTAAAAAGAGTAATGGGATAGAGGCCTGACAAATTGGCTATCCTAATGTTCTTGATTGTCCCATGTGGCAGTCTCTTCCCCTTAACAGCCTCTTCTTACGGTCTTCTTCACTGAATTGCTCGGTCCGTGTCTGGGTCCTGCCCTTATATCCTTCTTTACTTGTTGAACCAGCAGTTGGTGGTGTTTGCAATGTTTCTGGGTACAGAAAATGCTTAGTGGAATTTAATGGCTGGAAATGTGAGATGCTGAGTCAAGGGAGTATTGATGTCTGAGCATCAGGGTGGGGTCTAGGTGTAGCTTAATGTGTGAGTGCAGTAGTTGCGTGATTAAATTCTGTCTGGCAGTGGCAAATGTATATCAATGTATATAAAAAATTTTAATTCAGCACTGGATATGTCTTCTTTGTTTTTGAAAAGAAATTGCATTCTCAGCGAGTAGAATTATTTGTCTTTGATTTTGTTCCAGTAAAGTTTCAAAATTGTATCACATACACAAAAAGAACAAATGACCATATAACCACCTGTTTTATTCTGCTGCATGAGAAAGTACTTATGCATTGAGAAAACTGTCAGAAGAACATCATGTGGGTAATCACTGCTAGTCAGCACAGCTTGAATTTCTAATAGTAAACCTTGAAAACCTGACATACTGAGGCAGCTTCTTGTTCACTGGTTATTTTCCCAGCGTCATTAATTTCAGGAAGTTCAGTTTTCTTCAATTAACGAATGTCTGACATTTGTTAAATAGAATTGTTAGTCACAAAAGGAATTGCAATGTCCTGATGACTTACATGATCTAGGCTGCTATATGCTGTATTGATGAATTGATTTTCTTTTTGGCACCGATGCTACAAAGTTTTGAATAATCACTTAATCTACAGAGGGAGCTTCCTGAGGCTGTGCAATTCCTAGTGTGTTCACACATATTTACCTTCTGTAGGACTGGGGTCTTGATGGGCCTCTGGGAGGAGTACATGATGACTTGATGGACCTGAGCTATACTTGAAGAATTGTAATGAGAGGTTGGGGTTTTTTTCTCTTAATTTCTTTTTGGTTTCTTTGTTTTGGTTTTTTGTTTTTTGATGGGGGCTAAAGGTGAGGTATTGACTACAAATAAATGTTTGCTTTTACCTTCAGAAAGTAATCACTCAAGGGTTTCTGGACAGTATGTTTTTTTTCTAGTGCCAGTAGTATCACCTGTATTCTAAATATCTGCTCTCAGAAGAAAAGAGGCAGTTGCTGGACATCAGGAATCTGCCTGCCTTGCATCTTCAATTAGGCATTCTGCCATTACAGATTTTTCCCTTGAAAATTTCAACATTATTGCCATTCCGTTATGTAAAGTATAGGATGACTTTCTACAAGTGTCATGAATAACAATCATGAAATCCCAGTGAACCACTTCTGTTTAGTTTCAGAGGAGGGGGTGGTATTTTTTCCCTTTGCTCTTTCCTATGAAATACAGACTTGAACTTTTTTTTTTACTGTCAGTATTCTAAATCTGTACTGTTATCATAAAGGACATTTATTACCTGCAGTTATGTGTCCATATACAGGCTTGAAAGTTTCAATGACAGTGTGGCAGCAGGGCCTCTGTTGGCCATAGCTGGGAGTGTACCTGTTCTATAGTTAGGTTTTATTGGCTGTGTCTTCTATATTTTGTGAACATGTGGCATAATGTTTGTGGCTCTGGCCATTCTTGCCTCTACCACCACTTCTGTCCCTACCTAAAACTTCTGGATCCTATTGATTTTGTTCTACTGTACTATCTGCTGCCTCCCTTCCCCCTGGGAGTTAAGGGTCATGCTGTCTTCTAAAGTTTTGTGGACTGAATTCAGTCCTTTGCATGCTCTGTTTTCCTGGAGGTTTTCCACTTGTCTTTTCAGCCCTTGTGTAAAGCCAAGTGCCTTCCTTGCGGGCATGTTGTCTGGCATAGAGCAGGGAGAGCTGGGGCAGAGGTCCTGACACAAGTTTAGACTGTGATTGTAGTTTTCATGTGGAGATAGGCATGCCAAGAACTTGGTTGCCAAGTGCTTTGTGTATGGGAGAATGGGTGATGGCTGCTGGGAGTAAGTCAAGGGGCAAGGCAGCACGTGCAGTTGTTGCAGAGGGGTTTGTGGCCCACCAAAAGACTGGAGCTTGCAGAAACTGAGTAGGTTACTTTAGCCAAAAGCATGGGCAGCAGGAATGTGCTTCTGCTCTGTCCTGGTGCCATCCAACCCCCACTTTCCTTTTCAGACTGCTTCTGTGTCAGGGGGTTGGATGGCAACAGGACAAAGCTCTTCCTTTGTAGGTTTGGTGAAGGAAAATACTTCATTGGCATGATACCATTCTATTTCATAAGGGCTAATCAACAACCTCTGCCTCTGTGTAGTCTTTCACGAGTCTTTGCTCACTAAGTCAAGGCAGCAGCCAACCTGGCATTAGCACACATTCCTTCCATCTATGTTCTTCTCTGCCATCTCTCTCTTCTTCTCTTTACACCCAAATATTGTAGGGTTTCTGCTTCTCTGTCACATTTTTTCCTAGCAAGCCAGTCAAGCTTAGATCTGTGAGGTTTAATGAGGTGTGTTAAACAGATATCACAGGCATGAGTAAAGGTCAAAAGGGTGCTGGGGATAAGTGGGTCTGTATTATTGCTGTGCTTGCCTGAAAAGGGTAGCAGATAGCTGCCACAGGGAGCAACTGAGTCTAAAAGGCTGATACAGAGTTTCTTACGTTAGATTCATTTTGTGTTGACTGCCACAGTGCAAAAGGCAGTGTAATTGCCTATAATCACATTTCCTCAAATCCCAGCGGCTTCACTCATGAATGTTTAGTGTGGTCATGCCCCTAAGCATTGAAGGCAAGCATGGTATGAGAGACAAACATGCTATTGGAGGTGCTCCTGACATGGGGCTGAGCATGCTGCTGCAGACAAGCAAGATCCTGCTGTTCTAGCCTGAATGGAAAAGCTCTCTTGTGCCTTTCTAAAAGTTATGCAGGCAACATGGACATTGGGAATGCCCTTTTTCCTCTCTGCTACATGGTACTACTTTGCCGTGAGATGACTGGGCACATACTGCACTTCAACATAGTATGTGATGGAAACAGGATTAAATCAGCCGTATTTACATTTGTGTATAGGTGTGGCCTTGAGACCCAGCCTCAGCTGTTCTGTGATTCTTCTTAGTGTCATTGAGATGCTACTGAAAATGAGCTTTTACAGATCATTGTCATATTTTGCGAATGCTTGTCTCCTAGATTCTGCTAGGAGCAATGTTTTCATTTGCATTTAAAAATATGGTTGTTTTTATGGTTGACATGCCTGTCAGAAGTACCAAGAATATACCCACATATATCTAAATCCAGAAAGCTTTCAGGTTCTTGCTCTATAAATCAGAACTTTGCTGGCTCTTTTTTTAAGTCAAATTTTACTGTTATCCATTCCAGCAAATGTGTCTGGATGGGGTGAAGGCATGGGGTGGGGAAATTGTCACTTTTAAGATTCTTTTGCTTTGTTGCTTGTAGGGTAGAAACACTAAGCAGATTACACTGGGCTGCAGGTGTAATAAACATGCTTGACTGGGTGTAGTAATTATTTTTCATTAGTGACCTTAGATGATAGATTACATAGTGTTTATGAAGTTTGCAGCAGACAACAGGCTGGGAAGAATGTGAGTATGTTGAAGAACAGTATGGGGTTTCAAAATAATTCTGACAACCAGGAGAGAAAATATACCAAGTAAAATAGAACTTCTTACTCCTGCAGAAAATACTGCAGATAGGCAAGATAGTTGAATAGGTGTTAGTTTTCAGAAGTAATCTGAAAGGTTTAAGGTACTCCAGTGCTGTAATACACAAGATAGTTAGTTTGTTATGGATGCACACTGGTGATAAATAATTGTTTTTATTATACTCACATGGTATATCCTATGTACCCCCTTCTCCTAACCTGGTAATGTAACCTTCCCAAACTGACCCCTTCCCTGAATATCTCCCATTTGCTGTATTCCCTTTACCCCATGCCCTCTCTTATCTTGATGTTTCAAACCCCCACACTCACGTGGTGGGGTCTCTCTCTTCCTCCCTGGACCAGCAATAAACCACCGGGTCTGGGTCCTGAGCAAGATTGAGCAGGCGTCTGTACTTTCATCGCTCCAGGCCCACTCCTATGGTCAGAGCTAGCTGTAGTTAAGACCATAAGGTTGCAGTGATACTACAGTTGCTCTTGGAGGGCAGTGGGTATCTTGTGCTGGGAAGCTGATGTTTTTAGCTGCAAAGTATGCAGCATTATTCTATTCCACACAGAACTTACAAAGCCTTATATTGGAGTGCTGTGTATTGAGGTGGATCAGCTGGAAACATGACAACTCTCAGCTGCTTTGCAAATTTGACTTGATATATGAAAAATATTTACTTTATAAATATTTATTTTAGAGAAGGGAAGACTGAAGGATGTTCATGAAAGTCTTCCAGTGTATGGAACATGTGCCATGAGTAGGAAGTAGAAGTGTTTTCTTATTATTGGGGTGTACAGCAAGATATACTGTGTTTAAATAGTTTTAAGGGGATTCATCTCAGACATGGTTGAAGCAGTGTCTAAACAATGTAGCAGAGAAGTGTGTACCTGGGAGTGTTGTGAAATCACTGTTGGTTTTTAAGAACAGAGGAGACAAACATCTGACTGGAGCAATAGGAGTGTTGTAGGTATAATGGATCTCTCTTGAGAAAGGAAAATATGATTGCTTGACTTTTCTAGCTCTCTTTATAAATGGTCATTACATCTGTGGGATTATTTGCTCAAACTTTCTGTTGAAACTTAATTCCATATATTAAATATCTGCTTTGATGGAAGAAAATACTGGCTCATAATGGATAGGGTTGTCCATTTGTCTGTAATGACAGAAGTCCCATTGGCTTTATGTCAGCATAAGACCGATCAGAAAAAAGACACAAACTTCAAAGTCCTTGAGTTTTTTTTTTTTTGTTTTTGTTTTTGTTTTTGTTTTTGTTTTTGTTACCTCAAGGTTTCTCATCATCACTGGCATTATNGAAAGACCAATGGCTCTCTTTCAGCTGCTCACCTCCATTTGGAGCACTTGCCTATATCTTTGTTTAATGACAAAGAGAGCCAGAAGGTGGATTAAGGAAAAAAAAAAAAAAAAAGGCACACATGGGGTAGCCTTACAGAATTGTTGGGAAGCCTCTTCTGCAGGCATATATGTATTCATGTACATGACAGGTGACAGGTTCTTAACAAGGAATATATTATCAATCAGCCAAAACAGAGCTTGGTAACTCTGTAGGTGTATGTTACTTGTTGAAAGATGGGTGTAAAGTTTTGGGAGAATCCAGTCGCAGGCTGAACTGTGGAATCATGACATTTCCTCCTTGTGCTTTAACTTTTTGAAGGAGATATTCAGATACCATCATGATCTTAAAAAAACTGTTCAATATATGTTTTTTGTCTTCAAGTTTTGTATGTTTTTATTCTTTTGATGAAAAAATACATACAGCAAAGTTAAATGGCATCAATTAGCACTTAAATATAGCTTAAATGAAGACCAGATAAACAAATACTCATTAAGTGCTTGAGTTTGGGTTATCCCTGTGTAACAAGGATCTTAACTTTAAAAAAAGCAACTGTTTAATAAACCTTGTGTAATGTGGAATTCTTCAAAAAGTACATCTGTTTTTCTCTTTAATTTTTAATGCTTTTTTTAAAGAAAGGCATTACAGATTGATAATTACTATTAACAATGTTACTAACTATATGTAATTTCTCAAGCTTTTTACAGTTTTAGTAGTAGCTTAAAGTTTGTTGACAAGAGACTTTATTGCTTGAGGTATTTTTATTGCTCTCTAATTTTTGTTTTCATTTTTTTGTTCTTACATTATAAGAGTAAAACATGATACGAGATTGTCCAAATCTGAAATAGCTGCTCTGGGAGTTTTCCATTAAAAATAATTTGGCAAAGGGCACACTGTGCCATTGCATTGATTTTGTATGGGATGTTATTTTTGAGCTTGCACAGGCAGGTGCGAAAATGATGCTGCCTAGTCAAGGGAGATGGGATACTGGTTGGTGGGATAAGAGGAAGGCTGCTTTAACAGATTGCTAATGTATCTAACACCTCTTGCTGGTGTCATACATAATAACAGTTAAGATATTTAGACAAAGAACAGAGAAGTTCTCTCATACTTTGGTCATGTACCTTCATTATTTTTACATGTCTTCTAAGCTCTCAAAGCTGCAAGAGCAGTCAGTATGAGCGCTGCTTTATCTAAAATGCATCTGTTCTACACAAGCAAGGAGGCTGTCCTCACTGTAGGGAAAGTTTAAGAACTACCTGTTGAAACTTGCTGTGGAACAGTGGAAGTGACAGATTGCAGAGATATTTTGCCAGATCTTGGCTAGTGGATGTTTATTGATTCCTTTTGTCTGCAATGTTTTAGGATCAATGGTTTTAGTTAAGATGTTCAGTGTGACAACCAGTTGCTGGGTTAACTTTCAGCAGTTCAGTTATTTCTAATGTTTAATTAACATTGCTAATAAACACATTCTTTCAATTAATTCCATTTTTTAGTAACACAGATACTACCACAGAGCTATCAGCATAATATGCAACTAATTTTTAACAAGTTACTAAAATATATTTGAGTTTAATAAAGTGCTTTTTAGAACTATACTTTTAAAACAAATCCCTTGCAGAATCGTAAGAGTTAGAGCTCTAAATAGACTCTAGCATAATTTGCAAGACCGCTTAGTCTTTCACTGTGTACCTCAGTGACGCATTAATAAAATGTGTTACTGTAAATTGCTTACTGGTATCAGATTTATGGATATGCCAGTAAATGCCAATAGATTCATGATGTTAACAGGACTTAGGGCTGGAAGGGGTTGTCCAGTATGTCTTTCTGTCATGGCATACCAAACAGTCGTGCCTGTAACCCTGGGAGTTCATAGTGCTCTGTGCTGGCAGGTGTTGAACACGGATAACCCCAGGTCATGCAGGTTCTACCAAAAGCTACCCACTGCCCTGCAGTGACAAGGAATTTATTTCTGCATGCCATGCTGAGCCCATTGCGTGAACTGAGCTTTTGGGTGCTGGTGAACGTAGACACCTTCTGCCATTCATATCCCGTTTCTCGCCTCTCCAGGGAACCAGCAGGACAGCCCACATCCTCCTCCTTATGTAAGCTGACCAAGACAAAATATTCCTTGCGATTGCAAGTTGGGCAGTTTTTGTGAGTTTATATGAGTTTATATGAGTTATATGAGCAAGACATACCAGACAGGGATCTAAGGAAAAGGATTGTTTCCACTATCTGATTAACTTCCTTAGCTGTGACCTATCTCAAATACTAATAGGAAAACTAGGAAGTAGCCAAACAACCCTGAAGAAACTGGCCAGTTAGATCAATATGAAGAGTACTTTTTGGTGCTTTCTGGCACATAACTAAAGCATGAGATTTGTTTTAAGACAGATTGTGTTGGTCAGTCTGTTGACTTCAGGCAGAGGTAACAAACGGGAATACTCATGTTTCAGACTATTTTTGTGTGTAGTTATAATATGCCCAGGCATACCGTGTTGAAAGACTGTAAAAAGATTGTGTGTGTATGTTTTTCACACCATTTCTCTTGTGCTGTGTCTTGCACTGATGCCAAGAAGCATCAGTGATTGCGTTCAACCACTTCTGCAACATTCCTGCAAGAACTTCTTTATAAAATATGGTGCTAACAGTGAAGCAGCTGTGCTTGCTGGAAATGCACGAATGTGTGAATTGGTGTGCTAATCAGATTAGATGACAGAAATTCAGATGAAATAATCTGTTGTTTAAGGACTATGATAGAAAGGTGTAATTATTCTTCAGAGTTGATTACAAACCCAATAATACCTTTGGAAAGCATTAGCAAAAAACACATACAGAACCAAAGGATGCATTTACTTGTTAATTATATTAGTGTAATTGCTGTTAAATTACAGAATAATGAAAGCCAGTGACACCTGCATTGTTAATGGTATTATTGTGTTATCATTATTTAAGGGAAAAAGCAAGAATAGTAAACATCTGCAGAAGAGAGGGGCTTTGAAAGCATACCACATTAATAATTGTGCTATGGAAGTAATATCTTCTAGTTTATATTTCAAGAAAGTAAACATTTCTCTGTGCTTTTCTGGCTTTGCTTGGTTTTAACTAGGTGTCTGAGATTACTAAACCAGAGACCTCAGTAAAAATGTAAATTAATTATTTGAGCCATGTTTTCCTACATCTTACTTTTTAAAGTTGCTCTTGAGCTAGCTAAGAGGAAACCAGGGTTTGCAAAGGAATACAATGCTTACAGCCCTTCAGTGCTGTGATTAACTTTTTGTTTGGAATTCTTTCCAGATGAGACATTTTCTTTACAGAAGTTTTGTCAATATATGCAACATCTGCCAGTATTTTCAGGCTAACCTACGTTTAGCTTTTGTAGTAACAGTAAGGCTTCTTGCTAACTTTTGCTTCCTTCCTCAACTCTATGTTGATGAGATGAAATCTAAGCAGTGCAAAAATAAGAGCAAACTGATGTTTTGATCAAACTTGAAGTCAGCTTTCACTTGCAAGGCTTCATCTAAAGAAATTGCTGCAGTTCTTTGCCCCCAGATGCATGAAGCAGATCCTGTTTATTCCTGCAAAAACTGTAAGACTGCAACAGTGAGAAAAATTTGATCTCATACTTTGGATTCATCTCCCTTTTTCAGTAAATCATGATTTTCTAAATGTCTGTCTGGATCAGGCAAAATGTATTGAAGAATTTTCAAAGTCAAGCTATAGCTCAATCTCAGTTTAGAATAATTTACCATTAATATAGTAATGTGAGGTGTTTGCATGAGTCAGCTCAGGAAATATTTATCATGGTCATGAAACAGCCTTTAGATGCAATTGTTTATGTTTAAGTGCCTATACCCGACTGCCAGTTCCACTCATCTTCCTTTAAGACAAGACAAGCTGCTAGTATTGTCTTCTTGCAGGTAAAATGTACTAAATGCTCAACTATTGTTTCACGAAGTCGTGTTCAGTGACAGACTATTCCATTGCATGTGGAAGAGAAAACAAACATAACAAGTGCCTTTGTTACAGACTTCTGTTCACCTCAATGGTGAAATTTGCCTTATGGAAGTAGTTTGTAAAATTTGTATTGCAGTTTTGATGGAAGCATACCTTCACCTCCAGAGCTAGTCCTTTTGCTAGTTTGTTTACAGAAATAGTTCTGGTGCTATCCTGATTCACCGGAGTTGACTGTCCTTCTCGAGGTGTTGATGCTATCTCCCACTCTTTGAGCCTTCAACAAAAAGTTAACGGTTTTATAGATCAAGAAATATTACTTCAGTGCTACATGTGCACATGCTTACATAGCTAACAGAATGAAGCACCAAACTAAAAGTTAGTATCCACAAAGTTAAGCCCTTTGAACATCCTGTAAGGCTTAACTAAAACTGTACATGTCTGATGTGCACACAGTCACAGTTTACCTGTCAAAATTTTCTTTCTCCATCAGAAACAGAACTTTTCAGCAACTGAAGAAGTATTAGGTACAAAAGATATTTTTATCAAAGGATTTTTAAGGGAATGGATCTTGGTTTGAGGGGTGATGAGCAATTGGAGTGGGGAGCTGCCTGTTCTTGGCAGCTAGGGGAGAGCCAGGAACCTGTGGCTGTAGTACCCCATACTTTCCTGGTTTCTTGTTAAATTTTTATTCTTAAATTATTGTCTCCAAACAAAACAAAAAAACCTGTAGGCATGGCAGCTTCACCAGATCATTTCAGCGTCAGAGTTGTTTCACTGTTAGACACTTGATTCTGGTACTGTATTTTTCAAGTTTGAGAATATCTTTAAAAATTGATGTGTTGCTTGTGTTCTGAGTAAAATTTGAAAAACTGTCTGAAAGTGCCATTTAGAGTTGGGAACCTGACTGATCTTTGTGCCCTTACAAATCTGTGCACTCACCCATTGTCGTTAGTGAGCTTAAATTTACCTTCTTCAATTTCATTCTTTCTTTTGGGTGGTAGGAGAATTAAAAATTTCTTTACAGAGATTTTTACAGGATGCTTGTCAAATTCTCAACATTCAGAATCCAGGTGTTTGTTAAATTTTAAAAATTCAAATGCATATTTCCGTGTATCCTTTAGGTTTGTTTTCAATGTCTTTAAATAAAGGCTCCAGATAATATATAACATAAATTTAAAATACCTTTCAGTAGAAATATGTAGAAGATCTAAGAGATGTAATTGAGAATTTAAGTATTCTTTTTTAGTATGTGGTTGAAAAACCAATCAAGTTCAACATTTTCCATAACTAGAAGATTTCCCTCTGTCTCTGAAACCTAGTGCCTGTGAACACACTACTGTCTTCCAAAATTAAGGACCCAAAAAGCAGCAGTTTCATCTGGTCCTGTCTTTTGACTAGTCTGTAAAAGTTGTCCATCCAGAGAACAGGTCCAGAGCTCTAGCAAAAATAAAATCATGTGGTAGACTTTATTATATTGTGTACAGGAAAAGTAGGTGGGCGAGATAAAATAGTCTAGCTATAAAATGACTAAAAAAAGTACTCACACTTTGCTTTTCTGGTTTTTGTAGAGCATTGAAAAAATTCTACTCATGGAACAATTCACAGTATATATTTATTAAAACTGTAATCTCAGAATAAGAGAGAGTGCCTAAAAAAGGAATGTAATTAAATTATAACCAAAATTGCACATAGCAGCACCGATCTTAAAACTGTCTGTATAAGTGTTGTGTAGTGGTTCATTTTAAAGTGATACTCCCTTTAATACTGAAATCGATAGACTTTCCTGCAATTTCTAGGTTTGCCTCTCACCCTTAATATAAACAATAGATGATTTCGCTTTAAAATTCAGGTGCAGATGTGACAGAAGCAAACGATGACTTCTTTTGTATTAACCTTTGTGTTACAAGAATATATTTGTTCTGCAAAGCCTCGGCAATTAATTTTCCCGTTAAAGGAGAAGAGCCTGCTTTTCATTCAGCATTTTGCTGTTCTGTTACTGCAGAAACTGTCTGTTTACCACGGAAAGGGATAATATGACTTAAAGAAGATGGCTCAATCCTATTTGGCAGGATCGGAGGGGGTGGCGAACGTTGGACATTTGCCGAGAGAAACTGTGTAAAGCATAGCGTCTGTTTTGCGCGGTGGGCTGGCGTAGTGAGGGGGACCACTGCAGCCTCCGAGGTACAACGTGTGTGCGTGTGTGTGCGTGTGGTGTGCCGGCGCAGTGGCTGCTGCTGCGGAATTCCGGGGATGAATTCCTTGATGTGCACAGCTGAAGGTGCCGCTCGCTTCACTAAGGCGGCGCGGCGTGCGCTGCCACTAACCTGAGAGAGGCAGCCTGCGGCTCTGCGTGACAGCTAGAGGTGGAAGCACCCCAACCTGCGGTCCTCCCCCCGCCCCCAGGAGAGCCTCAGTCCATTCCTTCATAGTGGTTCATTTGGCTCTCTGTCATCGCCAGAATGCTGCCTGAGAATGTGTGTCACGATTACAATAGAGTGTGGTAACACATAACAGCAATGAAAGCCCAGCGGGAAAGGCTACAAATTCCAGGGCTGACCTTGGAGTAAGTATTGTCTATCTTTAATATTTTAATGGTTTGTGCATGATGCCAGGTTTTTGTGCAGCAAGGAGATTTTAACATATGTTTGTGCTGACAGCCTGGGAGCACTGCAGCTCCAGGTTGAAGGAACATGTTTTCAATGCATTGCAGTTGGTTTCGGCAAATGTGTGAGCCTAGAGCCAGGATATTGCAGTGTGTTTGGAAAGAAAGCATTTCTTCATGTTTAAAGTTACTGAATCTCAGTGCATGAAGCATCCTGTCAGTTTGTAGGGGAGGAATCTGTCAGTAGGCCATGATGTCTGTCTTTCTCTTCAGCTCTCTGTTGCTGTTTGTTTATCCCAGTGCTGCCTTTTAGAAAGGCCTCTTTCTGTGCTGAATAATAGAGAGTACTGCAAGAGACTAAAGCATTATAAAAATGCTGTTTGTGAAAATGCATCAGGACCAAGATGTATTTTACATATGTAACTGCACTAATGACCTGTATTGACATTCTGGAGGATTCCTGATAGTTTCTGCAGTAAGTATGTTTACCTAATTTAGCAGTGTGTTTACTTATACTCACTAAAAACTGATTAACTAATTTGTGTGCTTTCAGCTATTTAGAGAGCAGCTAAATGAAAAGGTGTAATTTTAATGTGTAGTGATAGTAAGCGTAGTCTTTTATTCATAAATGCCAGCATATGTTTACCCCAGATATGTTAGTCAAAGCCAAATATTTATTTCTATACATACATACATACATAACATACCTGTAGTCTGCATTGACATGTCAGGCATTTATGTATGCATGTTGCAGCCACCATAAGAACTTGCTAATTTTATCTAGGTAAATAGATACGGTTACGTCAGGTCCTTTAGTATTCCCTGGGACTGCCCCATTCTTTCTGGATTAAAAAAACCCAACAATGCCCTGAATGCTGCAGATGCCTGCGGTAAAGTTATTTAGCTATGAAAGGTATTATCTCTGGCATCTGTCATGTGTTAAAGAGAGGGCAATATGTAAGTGTGCAGCATAGCAAACAATTTAGTCTAATACTCACATGAAGGTGACAGAGCACTTTATTCCAAGGAACAAATGTAGATGTCATTCTGGTTCCCCAGAACTACATTTGTGAAGTGTCTCAGAAATTCTGCATTTCAGTCAGGCATCTTCTGGTAAGAGCAGTGTGTGTAGCTGTGGGCAGGCTAAGCTCTGGATATTTTTCTGAAAAAGACAGCATTACTAATTTCTTATGAGTTTTGGAGGAGGAGTCTTATCAAAAATCTCATTAAAATGGTTTCCATGAATAATTGATAATTATACTTCTTTTGAGATGTGGCAATTTAAAGATTTTTAAATCAGTCTTCACTGAATTATGTAATCATCATGTGAGAATAACATCACTAGCTGCAAAGGACGAAAAAGGATTCATGTTTTTCAACATTTGCGTGTGTTTTTATAATATGAAGCAATTGTTTACTGCTTCCTCCTTTTTTACCATAACCTAACATAGTTACACTTTCTTTGCCATGTTTTCAAAATATTTAATACTGATAATAGTTATATTTTAAATTCAATATTGATCATTGTTTTTGCTAAAATATTTGGATATGTTTACTTTTTCCATGCATATGAATTACTTTTATCATCACACTTGCTACTTTTTGAACTTGATTTACCTGTAAGAAAGAAAATACCATATTTTGGTTTCTGGCGCATAATGATTTCCATAGAGTCATTCTCTCATGATTTGCCAGATTTGAGTCAATGCAGACTTAAATCATGTCTCCCAAACTGTTAATTTCAATCATTTAAAGAAGATCATTTCTAGGGGGGAAAAATCTGATTTATTCCTTGCACCCTGAGTCTCATGAATTTTCTTTCAGTAAAGTTTAAATGTTGGGACTAGAATTATGTTGTCTCCCTGAGAAACAAGTACAGTCTGTCTACTTTATATTCATTACTTGCAAAAAGCTCCTTGAAAAAATATTAAATCCAAAATAAAGCATTCCAAATTTAGTAAGTGTAAGAAGTAGGGCTGTCATGCACTGTGATAATTTGTTTTAACAGTTTTTTTTAGGTCTTAAAAAAGGAAAGATGAAGACTGAGTTCCTATAGAAGAACTGGATTGACACACCAGTATCATCGCTTGGGAATTTTTAGATCCATAGTACTAGCACATCTGATATTGGATGCCCTCAGAGTCAGTGTCATTACTGAGACTCTGATGTGTATAGCAGTGAAAATGAGGAAGAATGTGAGTAGCTACTAGCCAGTGTAGGACTTCCACTTGCTGTATGTGAACCGTCCAGTAGAGGAAGGGTGATGCCCTTTGGCATAGAGTATTTCTAGGATTTGTTCGCAGCAAAGTGAATTAGGGACCTCAGTCTGTGGTTTGAAGTTAATTTATTCCTCTTATTCAATGCCGGAGCTGATTTTTTCCTCTTCTTTTAACCATTCTGGCTTTAGTAGATTTCCTTGTCCCCAGTCGTTACTCCATAGTAGTCCCCTTGCTCTCTCTGCTGCAGCCTTGTTCTTCTGGCCAGTTGGTGCCAGTTCTCTTTCTCCCTCCACCTGGCCTGTCTTGGATCAGTTCCAGATTCCCCTCACTGCTTCTTGTCCTGATGGAGGCTGGTGGTGGTCTGCACGGCCTGCCTCCACATCTTACCTTTCAGTGCCCCAGGAACTGCAGTGCAAACACTGACTGTGCAGCACAGGGTCATTTTCCAGCCTATGGTCAGTCAGGGCCTGAAATGACTGGTGCACGAAAGGGAGACAGCTGGGGACAAACTACCAGCTCTGCTGCAGTGGAAATGAAGAGATAGATCAGATAAAGCATAGCAGTACAAGAGCAGTTTTTACAAGTCTGTACTGTAGTGATCATACAGAAACAACTATACTTATGCATGTTGGCGCTGGTCAGTGCAGTGCAACGCAGCAGAGACTGCCCCAGTGGAACAGCCGAAATCTGCCTGTTGACCCACACTTTTTCCTGCAGACCTGCATGGGCTGACTGGTATGAACCTGAGTTCAGTTTTGCCATTTTCAGAGTGATATATTGAGCTATTGGCTGTTAATGGATCTTGCCAGCTCGAAGGTACTGTTGTGCTAGCACACGTAGTCTGCAGCTGAAGCCAAATTACCTTGTACTCAGCTGCTGGTGCTCTTCTGTGCACTCACTCAGAGATTATAAAGGCACAGCCAGCAGCCAGAGGAACCCACCCCATACCCAGTAGCTTTGTCAGAAATTATTACCTGTGGGCCCATCCTTGTCTCAGTGTGCATGTCCCTGCCAAACTTTGTGCCTTCTCCAAGATATCTCAAAAAGGAAAAAGTTGCAAAAATGTACAATGTCAAAATTGTATTCCTAATCTCATCTAGGAGCAGCAGTACTCTTCCTGCTGAAATATTCAGAAAAAGCCTTGATCAGGTATCCACCTTGAAAGATTTTGGAGGCAGTATATTAATATCTGGCAAAGTGTTACGCAGTTGTCAACATGAACTGGACCTAGCTGTGCTTAGCATATTGGCCGTCTGCATCTCCACTGGGGACAGGACAGACAGGAGTGCTAGCATTGGCTGGCTGCAAGGGTCTGTTACAAAGCAGAACAAATCTTTATGAAGATGAGCTGAAAAAAGTATCCCATAAGATTCTACCTTCACTCAGTCTGCACAAAGTGGGTTTTTTTTGACAGATAGCTAAAGCGAAAAAGCAGTGAGAGGCATGCTATGTTTTTTAAAAGAAGCTTTCTTGTGAGTTTTATGGAGAAATGTCCATGTGATAGCATATGTACATTTTAAAAGAGCATCTCTGAAAACTGGCAGTGGCCAGCTGTTTTTTTGAGAAACCTTTTGAATGGAGATGTACTTGAAGCAACTTCGGGAAGACACCTTTGAAGTCAAATGCTCAAGTAAGGATTTTATGTATGAATTGTTTATATCTGATTACCTAGAAGAAGAACTTGACATTTGTGAGAAAACATTTCATAAGGAAATTATTGTTAACTGGAGCACTTCTAATTTTCAATAAGTGTGCAAATTTTAGGCTCTCAACCTGGAAATTTTTATTAAAATTTTCATAGTGCAGATGGAAGTTTATCATCTGCTTTAGTTTTCCTTTTGTTTTAATAAATCTGATTTGCATATAAAAAACTTAAGCCCTCTGCCCCCCAAGATTCTTTAAGAGGGAAAAAGCATCCCAGTTGCATATTCTGTTTGGTTAGACGTCTAAAAAAAGTTACCGCGTTTCACCACTCTTGAGACTTTGTACTCAAGTATTTTTCCTGGAGGAGGTCTAAGGTAGTCAAGCATATGCATCAACACCAGTTCCCATATTTATTTTTATTTAAATCGATTTCATCTTAAGTCAAAACCTGTGTGGCTACTGTCAATCACTTCATTCAGCAGGATGGTCATGTTTTGGTTCTAACCGAAACTCCGTTCATAACTCCTACACTAAAACATGCAACTCTTGCTAAACCTTCTGTTCACTAGAGATGACATTATTTTAACTTGCAGTCTCACCCCAAGGAGCCTGAGCCCAACCCCAACAAGCCCCTGCAGTCCATGCAGTCCTCTGTTCGCTTTTCATTTTTGGAGGTAAGCAAGTAAACTTCCATTGTTGATGTTTTCTTCTGCATCCAAAACCTAATGATCAAAACATGTTGCAAAGGGCAAATTGAAAAAAAAATTAAGTATGTTGCTGCAATCAAAAATACGTTTTACTTGACCAGATGCTCTTCTGAAGGTAAGTATTTTATGGTAAAAAACCCTGGATTTTTTTTTGTATTTTGAGACCTAGTACAGAGACTCAAGATATTGCTGTATAATTCTGTGTTGCTTTGACTGCTTAGGAGTGTATCTGAAATTTTATAGTTTGCTTCTTGATCATACTTCAGATTGTATTCTGTTGGTTTAGAAGTTTAAGGTGCATTCAGAAATTATAGTGATTCATGAAACACTTTTTTTTTTTTGCTTAAGTGAGGGCTAGTAGTGTGCTTGGTGAGTTGAGTGATTCAGAAGAACACAAAGTCATAATCAGTAAATTGGTAGGACTGTTTTGTCCTCAGGACTAGGAGAATTTTAAGCTTTACATGTGTTTCAGTAATGTTCTAGATAAGCCGTAACAGCCACATGCAATATCCTTTTCACCCTCTTTTTCTACTCCCATGTTTGTTCATAAGAATAATTTTCTTTGGCACTCGCCAGAAAGGTAGTTATCTTCATGAGATCAGAAAATCATTAAGTGATAAAAAATACTTTGTAATCCTTCCTGTTATGTAAAATTGTAATAAATAATAATCAATGGATGTTTCTGGTACAGAAAAACTTTTTTTCCTTCTTTATTTTCTTTATAATGCAGGAAGTTAAATTGCTAGTCAGGGATCTCATCGGTGTCAGTCACTGAGATTCTGCGCCATAGGGAAAGTAGTTTTTAAAATGAGATACTAATTAAGTTATCAATGCCTCATAGATTAAAAAACAAAAAAAACAAAACCAAACTGCTTTTACTTTTGGTCAGAGGTCTCACTTATTACTGTGAGAATAAGAACTACCACCTTGTTAAATTACATAATAAAGTATATTTGTGCTTTTTTGATACCACCTTGAACATAGTGTGGCAGAGCTGAGGGTTGCTTGATGTGTTATTCTGCTTCAGTATACTTTAAAGTTTAAACCAAATTAATAAGTGAGAGCCCTTCTATCAAGGCTTCACATGACACTGAAAAACAGAACAATAACCTAAAGGCTTGATATGTGTTTCTGAAGAAATATTGTAGTTTTTTATATATTCAATTTTGTTAGGGAAGAGATGGTATGAGGATCCCTTATTTGTGCAATTTTCAGTATGATTTAAATAAATACACTTTTTTTCCTCAGTGAAACACTTTTATGATGTTTGATAAATTATCAGCAAAATCATCAGCTGCTATAGAATGCTTGGTGAAATTAGCATTTTCTAATTGGATCTTTATTTTATACAGCAAAAAAAATCACTTCCCTTTGTGGTGAAGGATGTGCTCTTTATCAAAATTTCAGTTTTGTGAAATGAAAAAGCTGTATACAAATTTTACATTTTGTATGGCCTGGATGACCTGCTGAAACGTGGATGACCTGGCCTCTGCAGATGCATAGATGTGCTGCTGTGCAAACCGTGCTATAGACACAGCCCTCAGTGTTTTTAGAGCTCAGACCTTGTTTACCCCTGTGGGTAGCAGAGACTCCCAACAGTGCCAAATCTGAGCTTTTCATACTATCATGGAGGATGTTGGGAGCAGACTTTTCAGATGCTTTTTGAAGAAAGAGAGTGGAAATTATTGATACTGCTTAATGTGAAGCCTTATCCCTTGATATGGCTGGAAAATGTCAAAGTTCATGGGGATTTTTCTTAGGTTCTTTTGTCCTGAAATTTCTGTAAGGCTCTGCCAGAATGGTTAGTTTTTCCCTGGAGTGGAAGTGTTTAAAGTCTGATTGAATCTGAAACAGAGTGCTGTATTTATCTCTAGCTTTAGAGGACTGCTGGTGTATTGAACATCAGATGTTTTAGTTATTAGTTACTCTTAAGCTTGACCTAGCATAGTGGAAAGATGAAATGTGTTGGTTTTTAGAGTATATAAATAATTAGCATTTCCTGTTCCATTAGCTCAGAATACTCCTGTATGTGGGAGGAGAAGAATTACTTCAGTGACACTACTTTTGCCTATATTCAGAAATGCTAGCATGGGAGTCTTACCAGAATGAATGGGTAGAGTTTTCCTGTAGTATTTCTCTAACATGCTGGCTCCTCTCCCTCATGGCCTTTGACTTGCACAGCTGCTCCTCGGGCGGTTGTTTTTGTTGAAGTTCTGCTTATAGCAGTTGTCACATACAGTAGTATTCTAAAGGGAATCTTTTGCCAGCTAGCTGATGAAGATCTTTTCAAAATAAACAGTAACATCCTGTGAATGGAAATACCTGCCTGCTGGTACAGTGCAAAGCTACCCATTCTTTACTTCTGAGAGAGGGTGGAGGATGAAGCAGTATTTCAGATATCAGGAAAATAGGCACACATTTACCATTATATTTTTATCTTTGGTTTGAGTCACCTGAAAACTTCCAAGTGCTGTTTGGGAGAAAAATAGGTGCAGTTTTAGTACTAATTATAAGCAGCAGATTTGCAAGGAAGGATAGAAGATAATGTAAATAACTGAGCACAGCTACTGAGATATTTAAGATCCTTATGCTTCTAACAGAATTTTAGTGTTTTTCTTTGCTGTGGATAATTTGGAGTCCTTTGTCACAGTTATGGGGAGTGGAGTGGGGAAAGTATTTGAAAAAGACCAGGAGGAAACACTAAGTGCTAGAAGTTGTAGTAGCTTCTAGTAAAAGCAAAAAGAAAACAGAAACAGTAAATTAAAAAGTATATAACAGCATGCATTTGAACTTGAAGAGTACAGAATGGTGATTGTGAACATAAAAATCTTTTTTTTCAACTTTTTTGCTTTATTGATGTCACTGATACTGGGGTGGGGAAAAAAATCTCTAGGGCAGTTGATAGACAGCTCTTCGTTTCTACAAAAAAGAAAATACTGTAGTGAATTTTTCAGAAAGCCTTTACTCAGGAGTGTGAGGATTACACAAGTGTCAGGCACTGTACAGACACAAATGTAAGACTGGCGAAGAGGTAGACCTCATTCATTCTGAAGCTTTGAAAAAGAAAGCGTCAAGTAAAAAAGCCCATGTGTTTCTCTTTTTTTATGGTTAAATTTTTTATAGACTGTTTAATGAGGAAAATCCAGTTCACCTAACTGTATCTACAGCTGAGTTGGCAGGAAGGCAAATGAGGATTATTATCTATCCTTTTCAGTAATGTAATCTGCTCTTTTGGGAAGCTTGTGAGGATGTCACTGTAAACACTGCATTTTACATGGGGTCATGTTGTCAAATGATTTATGTATGTGTTGCCAAGAGCAGCAATTAGAAGTATAACTGGCACGGATTAAAACTCATCCTATGGCACTGAATTGAAATAAAAACAAATGTCAGTGTCGCTTTTCGCTATTCAGCATTAAGTTTTTATACCTGGAAATTGCCAGAAAATGTTGACACTTGCATTTTCTTTAAACGTAACCCGTATCTATAATATGAATGAGTAACCATTACAAAGGAAGAATAAGACTTTAAAATATAATTTTATACAAATAAAAAATTCAGTTATTAAATTTTATATGAAACTTTATTTAATCTATCTAAATTCATATACAAAATTTTTGAATGCGGAAATAAAAAGTCAGTGTGCTCCTCTTCTTCCACTTTTTCTGTCTGCATCTCCTTTTTTCCCTGCCATGACATTCTGCATCCCAGAATCAGATAAAGACAGAAAGCTTAAAATAGCTACTTTCTAACAACTGTATTGGTCTCCATTATGAAATCATCAATGAAATGGATGGCTTTTGTTGAGAAATTAACAGTTAAGTTTCTAGTGATTTTTTATTGTTCTGAAAGTGAGCATATTTAAAGAGCTTTTAAATTTTTTCGGGCTCTGTGTGATGCTGTGTGGTCATGTGGGGCACATACGCCCATGTGAAAGATGTAATGGACAGTAGGAATTTAGTTTGCTGCTTGGTTTTTACATTAATGAAGGTAATAGTTTTTTTCTAAACTTGGCAATATTCCTGCGTTTCAAGAGCAAAGTGGTGTGGACAATATTGGTGTGTTCTGCTGCCAGTGTGGGCTGGCTGGGCTGGGGCACTTGGGGTGGCCATGGGTTTGATGGGGCAGAACTGCCTCGGGCTTGCAATGCCAGACTGATGACCAGAGGCGCTGCCTGTCCTGTCCTTGACCATGTTGTCATGCCCATGTTCCCGTCCTCTTCTCCATTAGCTTGTGATCATGTGGCTGCACCAAGCTGAATCTCCGTTGCGAGTGAAAGCAGGCCCCTCTTTGGAGCAGGAGGGAGCGGGGGAGTGCTTTCTAGCATGGGGGGCCGCAGTGGCAGTGTGAACTTGGACTAGTGCTCTGCTGCCTTTGGCAACACTAGCTGCCCACTCAGACCTGAGCAACAGCCAAGGTGACAGCTGTTATACACACTGGTTAATGATCAAATCTGGTGTAAGCATACAGTCTAGGTAGACTGGGAACACTGCAGAAAAAGAAGGACTAGTACTCAGTCCCTGATGAGGAGGGACTTGTGCAGAGACATGACATGGTTCTCTCAAGGTAGAGCAAAATTGTCGTAGAGGTGTTAGTTATTAAATTTGGACTCTTCTGGTCCCAAAGTAGTTTTACTTCTATGTAATTTTACTATGGAACTGCTACTTCTTGAATTCTCATAAGGTTTTATAAAAGATGAATGAGAAGTACATGTCAGAGAATGCCTCCTTTCCCTCCTCTTCTCAGTGACATAGCTGCCATACCCAGGGATTTGCAAGCAGACATTATTCTTTAAAATTTATTTCCACCTTTGTTTTCTGATAAAAGTACAAAGTCCATTGACCTTAAGGTTATGTTGAACAATGAAGTTGTTGATTTGTTACACTGAAAGGATAAGTTCCTGGGAACAGCTGATGTGGATGAGGTAAAGAATCACTTGGCTCAACTTCTTTCTCTAATTTTTCTTTAAAATGGTGAAAACCTGCTGTTTCATCTCACAAGGTAATCTCATTAGTATTCATGAACATCAGCCATGAAGCAAGACTTCCTCAAAGTGAAATAAATTAATCTCCAGCTTTCTCCTCCAGAAGTAATCTGTCTGCTCAGAAGTTATTTTTATGTCCGTGCTGTTCTGTTAACTCTATTTGGGAATACTTACTTAACCTTATAAAACACTTTCCCATCCTCTCCCATATTAAGACTTTTGACAGGTCAAAGGGAGAGCTGTTTCCATTGGAACTTGAAAATGGAAAGTGAAAAACAGTTTAATTGCATGTATAAGTTTTTTGTGATGTTTTGAGTATTGGTTAAGTACAAGCAGGCTCTTACTCAGCAAACATGATCTGTTGTGTACTCAAGTGTGCTATTCTCGCTTCAGCTTTTGAAATACTTTTAAAAGTTTTCTGTTTTCTGAGCTTTCTGGAGTCACAGCAGAGAAGATTTTTGTGAGTGGTCAGTATTTTGTTGAGTGCTAGTCTGGTGCATAAGCATATTAGTATAATGGCATTGCACCAGTGTAAATGAGGGTTCAGCTGAGAACTGTACGAGCTGCAAATCTGTCATCAGTGAGCATGGGGTCCTTTGGAGGCTCTTCACTATTAGTTTTCCTCTAAGAGGGATACAAGAATGTGAATTTCTGATTCCGTGGGGGGTTTTTTGAGCTCATGTTAAAGAAGGTGTGTTTTTACTTGCCCCACACTGTTGCAAAATCAGGGAGGGTAAGGCTTTATTGTTATGATGATGTTTTGTAGAGCTTCTGGAGTATAAAACTTGATTTTGTCATATAATAAAGATTAGGCTTTAAGTGCATTTTTAAAAGCTTCCAGGACAAACTGAATTCTTCTCTATGACTTTGTCTTATCCACATAACTTTTTCAATTTAATTGGTGGCTTGTACTACTTGATATTCTTTTGCAGAAAGATTTAGGTATATATTTTTTTGATCAAGTAAAGAAAGGTACAGTTCCCTCTAACTTACAGGACAGATGACAGAATTCTAGAAAGCTTACCAGAAATAGAGATCTTTGTTTTTATCCTGTGTTGCTGGGTGGGGTTTTTCTGTGGGAGGAGGAGGTGTGTGTGTGTGTGTTTGGTTTTGTTCTGTTTGTTTGTTTTTAGTTCGTGTATAAGGTACATCTAAAGAAATCAAGGAAGTTCTTCTTGTGACAATTACTTTTTCTGATAGACTGAAAGCTACAGACACAGAGACCATCTGAATCATTTTAAATGCCAGTTTGTTGATCTCTTCTCCCTCAACTCTCATAAAAATCCTCCCGAAGTACTTGTGTGCTAGTTTTATTAAATCTTTTGGCCTTTTGGGTTGTATTTTATTTTTACCATTGAATGTTAAGTTTTGAATTTGGCATGCTAGGCATTCTAAGCATTTTGAAGAGGTAACATGGATTTGAAAATTACAGTAATTTTGGAGTGGTGCTGTAACGGGAATGCTGAATCTGAAGACAGTTTTTATTTTTTATTCAAAATACTGCATAAAAAAAGTCTTTCAAGTATGAAGGCTGTGCAGTCATAGGAATGACCTGAATGGAGATTTCTTGAACTGCTTTACTATTTTCTAAAACAGAGATTTAAAATAATCTAGAAGGATTTCCCAGTGAGCTATTTCCTCATAATAATGCTGTTCAACTTAGTCAGATGTTCATTGACTAATCTATGAGTGTTTTTGCCATACAGGTCTTAAACACAAATGACCTGGTATGGTCTCATTTTGAAATAAAAACCTGACATTACTCTGTAGATTTTTTCCCCCACTTTTTAAATTAAAAAAACCTCACAGCGTAAGTTGTTAATACTTACAAATATATACACCTAAATCAGAAATTGTGGGAAAGAAGAGAGGATGACAGGGAGTTCTGTTTGGGGTCACACAGAGGCTAGGTGAGTTGAGTACTGCACACTGTGGTGTTAAGAAATCACTGCAGTTCAAGAAGGTGGTTAAAATTTGAACAATTGATCTGCATTCTACATATGAAAATAACTCTTAAGGTGAGTCTTGAAATGTACTGGAAAATGGACTTTCTGCTCTCTTCCTGTGTTGTTGTTCCTGAGTTTTATGTACATGCAAGTTACCTGCTAGCAGCCATCATAAGTCGCTGTGTGACTGTTCTGTTGACCTCTCACTGTGCCTGTCAGGTAACCTGTTAGTAATGACTGAAACGTGCTGAGCTTCAGATGCCCTTAGCCTGCATGTACAATTCAGACTTTTGCAGTATGGCTTCAGAATTGGCTTAATTTGTTAAGAATGCGTTTAGTACATCTTGATTTCAAGGTCCATTTACTGTCCAAAATGTAACTGTCTGTAATCAGTTGCCAATCAGTTCTTGAAGATGTGGAGAAACTGCTAGGTTAGCCTGCCAATTGTCCTATATTTTTCTTTGAAAATTTCCTCTGATAGGGATGTCAGTGGTTCACTTTCAGCAGAAGTATTTCCTGAGGTAATTCCACCATAAATCATAAGTTCTGCAGACTTTTTGCAGCACAATGACAAATGTCAGCTGGTTCTTGTGTGAGATACCAGAGGAAAAAATTCTACAACTATATTCTTGAGATAGAAATTCTCAGCCTTGCTCAGTGCCAATGCTGCAGCATTATGTTGCATTTGCATTATTTTATCGCACCTTGATAAAAATACATGCAGAACAGAAATCAGTGCTGTGTGCATCAGCCTTCCTACAACACACAGCTCTAGGAAAGGAAATGCTTTGAGACTCTCAAAGATTTTAAGTTAGGAATGCTGAAGAAGGAGGTATATATTGGAAACACACTGCTGTCCCTGCAGCAGCCTTTTGTGAGGGCTTCATTATTTCTATTGTACAAAACACAACTTGTTTCCACTTCTCTGACAGCTGAATTGCTTTGCACTGAAAGTTGGTGATCCCTTAGGGTGTCTTCCTTTGGTAATAGCTTATTCTTGAGTTCTATAGAAGCGACAGCTTCACAGCTGCAGAGTTCAGAAAGCCTTTTAAAAATGAATGTTGTAGAAACTAAGTGGAAAATAGGAATGATAAAACATGAGACTGAGCCCCCCAGAAGTAGAAATCTTCTCAGTCATTTTGTTTTTCAGAGATCTTGTTTCTACTCTTGCTTGCCACTTACCATTTCAGAAAGAAAGTATGTGTATAGGTTCCTAGAGGCAATACCTTGAAGCTGTAAAAAACTGGAGAACGTCGCTAAACTGCTGTATTTGAAACTGTACAGTTCGTTCCATGATGGCAGTTGTGGCTAGTTTATTGTCTTTGTGCATGAGATGTCTTATTGCACGGGGACGACTGGTGCTCCTGACTGGAAGAGCTGTTCAGCAAATAGTCTCATGGCTTGTAACAGGCAAGAAGTTTCCCTGCATGTTGTAGAAGAGGGATAGATACCTCATGACATGATCTGGGGACACAGACTGATCAGCTACCCCAGTATCTCTGTTCTCTGGGATGAGATGAGATGCGGCTGGGCTCTTTAAAGTGCACAGAGTGAATGCAGTGAATGTAGCCTTGATTATCTCTGAGGAAGTGTTTCCACCTACTTCTGGGACACCACTTTTCTTAGAAAGTATTGGAAGCTCCTCCCAGACTAGAACATAGTGATGGGAAGCAGAAAGCATTGAAGAACCTGATGTTGGAATGATTCCAACTTGAAGGTGTCCTTATCTCCATCTCCTGGTAACCCAGCTTTCACAGACTAGTGTGTTTTTCAGTTTGTGGTAACAATTCCCTGTGTGGTGTGACAGCAAGGTTGGTATTCATGTGATTCTGTATGTCTTGGCTGTATGTTGTTTCATTTGGGTTTGATAAGCACAATGACCTGCTGAGCTTGTCCTAGAGCAGTCTGATGCTCAAATCTGCAGGGCACTCTGTTGCAAACTGCTTGTTAACATTACAGACTGTGAGAGGGAATGACCCAGACTTGTAAAATTTTTTCGTAGCAGTAAGAAAGCTGCTGTCAAAGAGCAGAATCATGGCACACCCTCTGTTCATGCCAGGAATCATGGAGGCTGCTTTCTCTACTTTTCAGAAAGAGACCGGCAAGACACTGGTTGGACTACAAAAGAGAAGGTGGTTTGCAGTTAGCAGCTTGAGCACAGTAACACTTCAGCAGAGCAAAACCAATGGGAGGTTAGAGCTTCAGGATTACCTAGCCAAACCTTGGTGTGTCTGACAACGAAAATGTGTACCTTCTACCTTGAAAGAAGAGAGAGAGAGGTTTGCTCCAAGTGGGGTTCTTGGATGGACGATGGCAGGATACTGCTTGGCTAGAAAGGCAGTTTTTCAAATTGATAGAAAAGTAAATGGTGAGAGAAACAGGCCTAAACTTTCATACAAAAAAGCACTGTAAAGAACCTGTCCATGGGACCGCGAAATGCTGCCACAACACAGGAAGGAGTTCTTGTCATGTTTTAGACGTTGTAGACTGGTTGCTGTAGTTTTGTTGGCAAGTACATAGGAACACATGCTTTGAGTTTGGAAAGGCTATAATTCTGTGTAACTTCCCTGATAAAACCTAGAAATGTTTCTAGAAGTTGGTGTAATACCTGAGAGAAGGGGATGATGGCAATTGCTGGTGTACATATTTATCAGCTGAAGCTAGTCTTTCATTATGAACAGCCTGGTACGTTCCACCTTCACCTTCATACTGCTGTTTCTTTGCTAAGAGAACATCGAGGCTCTCCCCATGCAGTCTGCCACTGGACTGAGGAAATCTGCTCCTCTTGGGAGTATGTAGAAGTGTGCAAGTGTGGATGATGAGGAACAGCAGAATATTGAATAGGCTGAGATAATCTTTTGTCAACATTAAGCATGATTATTGCTAAATTTTGCAGAATTGAATTATTGCATTATTTTTAAAAGATCCAAACCCACTGCCAAAAAAGCAAAATAATTAGATAAATGAGTATGATAATTTAAAAGAAACAAACCATATACATTTGCGTAGTTCAGGATCATTAAAATTCATGGTAAGCCTTGTCTAGATGGGATTGGAAATGGTCAAAGGAGAGGCTATTTGAATGGTGAAGGGATAGGATTGGGTTTTTTTTTTTATTGCTGCAATAGCAAGAGTGTATATTTGCAGTGATAAGTACTTGTAAGTCTCTTTTGTATCAGGATATTGATATTTCCATAAATTTATATATTCTGCAGTTACATGAATGGAATGATAAGGTTGTCTGGTATTAGAGAAATTAGGATGCGGTGGCAAGCTGAGTGGTTAATCCCCTCATTTCTACTATGATAGAGTTTTTCAGAATGCCAGAAGCCTAAAACAGCTAATGTGGGTTGTACTGATTCTCTGCGTCTTGGTTTATATAGTTTTGACAGTCTTGGTGACAATCAGGTACTGACTGTGGCGTCCTTGTTAGAGAGAGCTGATATGCACTCTTAGTCCTACAAAAATAAACCAAAATGTGTTTGCCTGTCTTAGGAAGTGGAGGGTGAAATTCTGTGACTTACTGCAGTGTTCTCCCTGACTTTTGTCATTCTCCCTGATGTGCATATCATAGAGATTTAAGACCGTTTATTGACTCATCTGAATCCCTTTCAACTTAGCATATATTGTCTTTGCTTACAAGGAGTCAGGAATTGTAGAAATCATTCAGTACCTCTGAATCTGTAGAGTGGTCAGCCCAAAGATCTCCCTATTACTATTTTCTTCTGTTTTGCCTCATTTTCTTTAGTGTCTGAACATTTATGCAGCTGTTCCTGAAATTATCTTCACTGTGTTCTCAAGAAGTAGAAATATCTCTGCTTTACAAGTGGAGAACTGAAGCATAAACTGATTAAATAACTAGATGACATGAGGTCTTAGGCCTTTAGGCACCTTAGTCATGAGGTAATTTTTAGTATTTTGTCTTTATTTTTGAGAATTTTCTGTCATATTTTTATAAGCATAACTAACTAAAATAATCTGTACTAGTGTTGCAATTCTAGATGCTTGCTTTTAATTTGATTTCTGTAAAGTTCCCTTCTTTCTATGCAGTTAATTCTACTGCTTCCAGTGGTCTGTTTGGCAGCCATATCATCTGTATGTCTGATAGTTAACTGTTTAGTAAACCCCACAGAGAGAAGATTATGTGCTGAGTGTAATTATGGTTGTTCAGAAATTCAGATTTATTCAGAGGTGTGTGCTGAAGCACACCTGTGATTGTTTCTTATTTAGCCTTTAGGGGAGAGCATTAAGGGTGACCTGTAAAGTGATTTACAGATATTACAAACTTGCAGTGCTGTGTGCTCAGGTCATTGAAATACCAAGGGTAGCGTCAATGGGCAGTCCACACATTGTTCTTCTGAAGATAAAGTCTTGTCTTTCAGCTTCCTGTGTACCTGAGTTCCAATTTGCCAACTTGCACTGCATGGAGTGCTCCATCTCATACCGTTCTGCTGACAGCAGATCCATCACATGGATTAACTGAAGCAGGGAAAGCTCAGGAAATGCAACTACTTGGGTGTATACATATTGCAAAGCTCTGAATTCTTGGCACCTGGTACTTATTCACTGTCATTTAAATCATGATTTTAAAGAAAATAGTGTGTTTAAAATATGGGAAGTAAACAGAGTACTCACCAGTTTTGGGGAGGAGCCTATAATGTCCTTTCTCTGACAGAGACCTATAATGGATCTGTAATTAACAGTCTTGTGCTGATTGGGTGATTCATTTAGGAAGTTCAGTGTGTAAATAATACATATAAATAATAAGTTTTCTGTCTCACTGAAGACTGTATTTACACTGCATAAATGCTTTTTAATTCAGTATCACAGGAGTTGATCTGTTTAGACTTTGACAGACTTGACAGCTTCACTGTGCTGACCTCCATTAAACCTCCCCTGTACCCCAAAAGATGTTTTAAGAATGAGGAAAGTTACAACTCATGATGATGTATTTCCCAAACCTATCAGGATAACAGCTGTCAAACAAAACTTGAGCTTGATTTCTTTCCCTAGTTCATTTGACTAAAAATAGAGAATCCTGAAGTCTGTTACTCAAATCTGTGAGTATGGCACTGGGATGTCCTGGGGCAGAGTTGAACATGAGGAAATGGCTCTGTATGAGGAGTAGCATTTCTGTCAGAGGAGTATGTTTTTTGGGATTTTTCAAACCAGAAAACTGTGGTGCAGGATAAAATGCTCCACTTAACTGCCTTTTGAAGATTGTGGGTTTTGGACTCTGTTTTCCACAATTAGAAATTTATGAAAATGGAACAACACAGATAAACTTAAAAATACTGAACAATTTGTTGGGGTTTTTTTGCATGTGTATTTCAAACTATATTTTATGTAATCTGTTTCCTGTAATAAGGAAAAGTAGTATATGAATATTTTCATCTTTAAAAGGTAGAGAAAATTTGTGTGCTGTAAGTCTGATTTATACAGATTTATATTATTTCAATATGTCAGAAACAAAGTTTTAACTTAATAGTGTAAAAACCATAAAAAGCTTCTCTATTAAAAAAAAGGATTCTCTACCATTGAATTAATAAACTTTTTTTCCTCAAAAAATTTGGCTTTGTTGACTGCAGCTGTGATCTGGAGTGGATGGCAATATCTAAGTACATAACTGTTTTAGAAGAATGATTGTAGCCACATTTTCTTATGAATTATTTAGGAATTGCACCTTGTCCCTTAATAATGTAATTTGCCACATATTCTGTGGATGTTGAGTTAAAAAATGCTTGATAGAATACAGCTGAATGTGTGTGACATCAGGAGAATGTCTAAGTGTGTAAGAGTGGTCTAAACCAGTGCAATGAAATGAGTCTTAAATGGTGATTGTTTCACATGAATGCCCAGAACCATGGAAAACTTCATTATGACTCTTTACATATATGTTGGATAACATGGTGCCTTCATCTTTATATCAGTGGTACTGCAGCCACAAAAATGGTTAATTAATGACTTGAAAAAATTATGTGATCCTCTTGGGATGTTTTTAAATGCTAGCAAAAAGGTTCTTGAAGAACAAAGTAGGATAGAATAACACTAATAGTTTTTAATATGGTATTCCTGTCCCCACCCTCTGGCATTTGTGCTAATGTAGTCAAGGTCCAAGCATCATGGTATCTGGAAAATTTTGACATTTTTATTAGGTCTTTTCTGACCCTCTCTGGACTTGCTTAACTCACAAAGCAGCACTTCTGAAATGTAGTAATGCTGCTATACTTGCCAAGATGAATGAAAATTCAGTGATAAAAATGGGAAATGCTTCTTTTACACTATCTCATTAGCTGGTTTGCTGAATTAGCTCAGAAGGAGAAGCTAATCTCTAGGCCAGAGTAAATAGGCAGCGTAGCTGTTAACATGGTTGGCTCATTCCACTACAGTAAGCAAAATGCTGGATTAAAAATAGTGTTGCCTGATGTGAATTCTGATGCCTTACACAGATGGATAGACAATATATTTAACTTCCAAATATATTGTGCATAATTTTAGAACCTTTCAGAAATGGAGGGAGATTGCTTTTCCTAAATGTGTTTATGTTAGATGAGCTATAATAAACTAGGGCAGTGGGAGATTTTTTTAAAATGAGTTTGCACATTACTTCAAAACTGGTTATATTAATAGAGGGTTTATGTATATTTATAAACATAGATAAAAAAACTTAGAAGTCTGGCAGACATATATTGTACACCCACAAAATATGTTTTTGTACTGTGATTTCTTAACTTGTTTTTACAGTGAACATCCCGGTGAAAACCCTGTGCAGTAGCTAGAAGGTAGTAAACATCAACGTTAACCACTAGGGGGAGCAAGATTTCAGTTATTGTAATTAAGTGCAGTAATAATAATTAATTAGTACATCTCTAGCACTGTGAGATCTCATCTTACCAGTAAGATCTTTTAGTTTGACAACCTTTATAAAAGTCTGTAGACTTCATCTACTGCTTAGCCTTTTTATCTATCCTCTAGTGCTTGTTTGAAGTGTGATTATTTTTTTATTTAGAAAGGCTCATAACATGCAGGATTTACAGTAATGGAAAATCCCTGTGTAACAGTGGATAAGAGAAAAGAATTTAAAACTGCTTTTTTATCTTACTCCTGCAGATTGAACCCCTAACACCATGTGTGAGGGGAGGACATGAGGGTTGCTGTTCTTACACTCTGTTTCCTCATGAAAATCTCTTCATGCTGGGGAAATGCATACTGAATGATGAAGGTTTTCCAATTGACTTGACCAAGTGAAATATATTATTTTTTTCAAGCTCCACACTATAGTTATGATTATAATTGTTTTTTCTTGAACTCCTCCTATCTTTTTTCAACCTTTGGGAGATGCCACAGCTAGCTGCATTTTAGCCCCTCAGTGCTCAGCTTTATCCTTGCTCACATGAGAGATTTTCCTGTTTGTAGAACTGAGAGACATTTATTCTTTTATCTATACATCACATAAAAAACTCTTACTTAATCATTTGTCTATGATAGTACCTAAATTGTTTGCCTGATATCTGCCTTCCAGATTCCGCAATATGAATGTATATTATGACTGGGGAGTATTTTTGTCCTTTGGTAGGACTTGATGGCTAACAAGGCTATAATGCATGTTGTTCAAATAAGGCTGCTTTATCCAGTGATAAATTGTCCTGTGCCTATACTTACTTACCTCTCATATCTTGTTTGCTTGAAAGGGTATCATATTTTTTTTCCAGCTCATTGATAACTGTTTTACTTGTGTTAAATGAAAAACATAGTCCTGTATGATCTACCAGAAATATTTAATGAGCAGTTACTTTTTTAAACCTATAGGTGAGTTTTAATGTTTCCCTTACGCATAACTTTTTTCCATTGTGGTAGCATACTTATTACAGCATTGTTAGAAGATAGGTGGAATATTTTACAATTGTCTTGCTATATTTTCAGCTGAGATTGTTATTGACCAGACTTGAAATCTCACTTGAAACACTTTTTGGGCAGACTGTCTCCGGTGATACTAAGTAAGCTACTGTACCTGAACTCAGTACTGGTAGCAGCTAATATCCTGTTTGTCCTTTTCAAGGAATGTTATGGCATGACAGCTTTGTTCAACCATTGTAATAACTTCCAGCTCTTTCAAGACACTTTGAAAACAGCAATCATTGAATGAGCAGCTTCACCAGTTGACAGTTCCTTTGTTAGTCATTGGATAATAATTATCTGACTAAAAAGACTCAACTACACCAAAACAAACTCTTCTTAAGGGATCTGGTAGCTCAGTTCTAATCTATTGTTCTTCTAGGATGTTGTTGAAGTGAGAAGCATTTCTTTGTTGCTGAAAAATGTGATCTCATAATCTTCCTAGCCCATGAAAACAGAGAAGTTGCCTTAAGGCAACGTTCTTTTTTCCTGGTTCACAAATTTTCTCATCTTGTTCAGTATGATGCCTATGCTTTTAAGATTTTACTAGTCTTAGTATCGCTAAGGAACCCTTTATTGTCTGTATTGTTGCTGGTGAACTGCATTCGGTGCAGTTCATCCTATAAAACTGCGTATCATCCTATAAAATTGTTGAGACTTGAGCATTCTGTAATGCCTTTGGGCAGTGACTTCTCAATATTTTAATATGTTTTGAAAAATTCCAGTGTTTATTAGTGTAATTACCAGCGTGAAGATGGTAGATTAGATAACTTTTCCATAGGTATATTATGTGTGAAATATTGATTTTGTATTAGTAAGGCATGGTGCTTTTAAACATGCACTTTCAACTATCTAAGTAATATTTTATGTTGGTATTTAAAATCAGTAAACAGTGTTATACAATTAAAAAGTTACTGGGGAAGAATTTTTATTGCTGGTAATTACTTAAGTGTTGACATTTTGAATTTTTTTTTCTCTTATATGTTGAATGAGACTTTTCTAAGGATGCTTTTTATAAGTTTGCTTTTGGAAATGCAATCTTCAGAGCAAGAAAAAAAAAAGCACCTTTTCTTACTTGAGTGATATGATGTTTTTTATCTTCAAGTGACTATAAAAGGGCAAACTTAATGATCTTTATAGCTTGTTTTGTTACATGCTAGCTTATATAACTCTGATAAATAAAAGTCATCACCCAAGTTCTATAGTAAAGCATCTCCTAAGAGATTAAGTTGCCTGAGCTGCTTGTTTTTTACCAAGTGGCTCTATAATGGATAACTTGAGCAAAAAATGCTGTTAAGAACATGTTTGCAGGTTCTTAAAATTTGTTATTTTATTTTATTTTTGACAAATGCAGAATTCGCTTTTAGTTGGATACTGAGGGAAAGTTGCTGAACATGCCAATAACATTTTGTTGTAGGAAAATTATAGCTAATTGTCAACTATGCATTTATCAATATGACATAGATCTGTTCCTAATAATTTGGGGTTTTCATATTTTTAAAACATTATCATATTTATTGGGTTCTGTTCTACATGGAAGAAGTAAGTGAATTGTGGTGGCTTATGGTACATGACAAAATACATCTGTTGATCCTGTTTTTGTAAAGGATAAGCAGTATTATCAGTATTGATAGTGAAAGAAGCTTCAATTTTAGGGACAGCTGCTGAAAAAGCCCCTGCCTCTTTGCCTGACCCTTCATTCACTCCATGTCCCTTTTATTGAGTCTGGTCCTGGGATGTCCTTCATTCAGCTGATTCAGCTCACTAAATTGGGAGAGATGTCCTCTTAGCATTGGTGTAGTACTAATAAGCTTGCTAAACCTCACTCTCCCTTGAGGTGTTTGCTTTGAAATCAGGCATTTCTGTGTCATGAAATCACAAACTGCAGGCACCACTTTGGAAGCCATGTTGTTTATTGACAGGCATTGCAAAGTCTTCACCACCATTTACATATTGGTGAAAAGGATAGGGTCTCTGCTTTGCTTTATGAAGCATATAATTTGTATAAGGTTGTTGTGGGACGATGCTGGACTTCTTACAGCTCCTCTCTTCATTTTCATACCTTTGTCAAAGTCTCTGTATTGCCTTAATATGCATATGTCCAGCAAGCACTTCAGAAAAAGAAAAATTATTCCTCTCCTTGCTTTGAAGCCCATGCTACAAAAAACATGACTGATTAGCAGGATTGTGTGTGCATGTAATTGTGCACAGAAAGCCAAGGTGAAGTTATGTTTGGATCTACAGGTCACAGAATTTGGGAAGCTATTGCTTGTGAATAATCTGTGCTGGATCTAGAGACAGAGTTGCAAGGGATTTGACCATCACTAAATGGACGGTGTTCCCCATTGATTGATATGATTATGTGTCCTTGTTCTGGCCAGTGTTAAATTTTGCAATAGCCAGAAGGGGAGCATGGCTAGCACGTGGAGGTTATTCTATATCACCTCAAGTGACTTTTTTGGGACTGGGGGAGAGGGGCCCTTTCGGGTTGGTGGAGGGAGTAATCAGGTATTCTTGGGGGTGTGAGAACTCATGTACCAATCACTCATTTTTTGTACACTCTTTTGTTATTGGTGTTGTTACTGTTGTAACAACAATATTTTTTTACTGTTCTTGTTTCCAATTGTTCTTATCAAAACCTGTGACCTTTCTTTATGCTTTGTATTTGCAGTTCTGTCTCCATCCTGCTGTAGGGGCCTGGAGGGGAGGGGGAGAAGGAAGTGAGTGTCCTGTCGTTTATAGAGTCTCGGTGGGAGCACTAAGTTAGGAAACACCATCCCTAAAAGCATGACATTATGAAACCCTCTGTTGCTATATACATGGACCGAAACAGTTGCCTAGAATTTATGCTTTCTTCTATCCTATTTTTTCTCCTTTCTGCTTTTGCAAAAGTCCAGCTTTTCAGATAGTGAAATCTGTGTAATGGCTTTTGGTATAATCATGTCTGATTGTTTAACCTTTTAACCGAAGGGTTACACTTTCTTTTCCCATCAGAATTTGTCTACTTCTAACAAAGAAGTAATCAGTAATCTTTTTTTTCTGGTGGATCTTTGCCAACATTATGATAGGCTAGTTTTGGTTACTTTTTAAAAAGCTTTTAGGGTATTTTCAGAATTGGAGACTTCATGTCATTTTGATAAGTGATGAGATTTTCACCAAGAAATCCAGGGTTGAGTTTCAGTCCTGTCTTGGAACAGGAAAGATTGGTAATTTTTGGCCTTAATGTGGAATAAAGTTTGAACTCCATGATCACCCCACAAGTGATGTGCTTGACTGAATTATGGAACCTGAACTGCTTTTCTTACTCTTAATTGCCTCATAGGTAGAGTAATGAGGCAAGGGGAGAACTTGCAGGGCAGTGCAAACCCTGGAAATTCTGTGTGATAGGTGGAAGAGTTTGTTTTTAGTCTTTAGCCAATGCTGTTCATAACATGAGTTATGTATAATTCTCTGGTTTCATGATCGTGTACAGTTCTTTCTCCAAACTCGCTGATAACAGGCAAAAACTTGTGTATGTATCAGAGAAGATAAAGTTACAGAGTTCGTGGAGGAGGAGGTGTTTCTTGATACTTATGTAGAGATTTGAGAATTTCCTTATTATGCAGTTTTAAGGAAGGAGTGTTGCCATGCTTGCCCTCATGTGAACCTTTAAAACTTAATACTCAGTATGCTCAGGCATGCCTCAAAGTGAAAATAAATGGATGAGAGGTTTTCTTTTACTCGCTGCAGTAGATGTGAATACTCAGTGTTAATTGAGAGGTATAAAAAGAGCAGTCCTGCTGGGAAGTGCGCTCCTGTGTGGCACAAATGGACATCAGCCCAAGTACCAGCTTCTGCAGCTATTTCAGCCTTTCTTCTCTAAGAAAATCTGAACTGAGACCTAGAAGAGGCTGTTTTCCCTTCTTACATGGAAATGGTCTCTTCTAAAATTAATGTCTTTGAAGAAGTGTTTTATTACTCTTTCGTGTTTGATCAATGTAACACTGATGTTTTTTGTGACATGACAGTAAATAGTGTTGGCTGGGGATTTTTACTAAAGCCTTTGGCACTAAGTAGAGTGAGAGCTATCTAATGAGAGCTATCTCATCCCAAGTGTCATGTGAGTCCTTCCAGCTCTGTGACCCTCTGATAAACAAAAAGGCAAGTGGAAATTTTTAAGTACATTGAAAGAAACCTCCTGGTTTTTGAATCCACAGTATCTTTTTCTATACCTGACCATCATTGTTTTCAACATCTGGAGTTAAAACATTATGGAATTATAAGGTAGTAGAGTAGTAATTTTAGAAATGCTTTTACTTATATACTGCAGAGATGTGAGGAAAATGCTAGTCTAGACAGAGCTGCAGAGGGAGAGAGGAGAGGGGTAGATCGTGGTGCTGGAAATAGGTATGAAAAGACTGAGGACGGCAGTCAGCAAGAGGCTAAAACGAGGAGTGAAGGTGGAATGTTGGGTGGTGAGAATCAAGAGAGCAAACCACCCGAGTTGGGAGACAGTTGGGGAATGGCAAAGACGGAAGCAAAGGAAGAAGGGGAAGAAATGAGTCAAAGTACCTGAGGGATTAGGTCATTGTTATGAGTAGGAGAGGTACTCAGAGCCTTTCTGTACCCTTCTCTTGCCAGTCTGTGCTTCAGGTTAGCTTTCTCAAGAGAGGTAGCTAGCAATGGAGGGAGGCGGATGTCCCGGCTTTCCATGGCAAACGCCTGATGTCTGGAGTGGCAGGTAGCCAGTGTGACAAACGGTAATTAAGTACCTGTACCGTCAGTTCTCCCGGGAGAGGCAGAAGCCCCGGCAGTGACACACATACTGTGCACTGCGCCGACAGTCTCTGGCCCTTGACTTACAGTTCCCAGCACGTCCGAGNTATCTCTGCTCTCCTTCCGCCCCCTCGGAGGCTGGCTGCCTTCCCGCTCTCTCTCCTAGGGCTGCTGTCCTTTCCTCCTCTTCCTCGTCGTACTATGGCATTGAGTTATTAAGTTTTCTAACACAGAGAAATGGATATGTCGGATCCCAGTTTTTGGACGCTCCTTTCCAACTTCACGCTGCCCCACCTGCGGCGAGGCAGCCGGCTCCGCCGGACTCAGAGGTAAGGCCGGCGGGCGCTCCAGGTGCGCGGGAGCGGGCGCTGGATTGCCTGGTCCCGGCAGGAGGGCCTGGGAGGGCCTCGGGACCCGCGGCCTCCTGACATCTGCTGGTCTGGAGCTGCGAGAGCTGAGCCTCTCCTTGCGAGGCCCTTGGTGGTGATTTTTCTAACCAGACGCTGCATAGCAGTCTACCTCCATTTATAAGATTTTTTCTTTTGTCCAGCCCTTCTACCCTCCTCCTTTTTTCCCCCTTTAAGAGATTTCCAACTTACTTTCAAATATTTGACCTTTTATTGGAAACAGATATTCTTTATATGGACAACTCAAGATAGCCTATTTTGTTAAGTCGTCTTAAAGGGACAGGTTTGCATAAAAGTTTTAAAACACGTTGGCTTGACATTTGTTAGTACAGGAATGGCCTTTTTTGCTTTTGTACCGTTTTCATTATTGTCAGGAGAGGGGAAGAAAGGCTTGGAAGTAGTAAACGCTGAGTAGAAGTTACAGGGTTGTGCTATCAGTGGGCAAAAGACTGATAACTTTTCACATCGTGGTCATTTTTTGTGCCGAGGTTGTCCTTTCAGTTAAATATATGTCCCTGTCACAAGGAGAAGAAAAAATGTATAGAAGTTTATAACTGTGTACACTAGTACCCTGTATGCCAATTTGAGACATACCAGGTGTGGTGTTAAATTATGGCATGCTTCTGACTGTCAAACTACGTTGAGTATTGGCTTAGGTATTATCTTTGGAGAACGTGCGTAAAATGTTTCTTCTGCTGGCTAAATAGGTGGCACAAAGCAAGCAGGATAGAGGCTCAGCAGTGTTGACTTTTACGAAGCTTTAAGTATTTATGGTCTGGGTTTGTTTTGGTTTTTTTTTAAAAGGAGAAGATGGCTATCTGTTTAGTGGCAGAAAGTTTAAAATAGGAAAAACAAGTGGCCTGTTTGACATCAATGAAAAACCTGTTCCTGCAGTAAATATCTATTCTTTCTGTCTCCTACTTTGGGTAGCTGAAAATGCTGAGTTATTTTATCATTATTTTCCCTCTTTTTAAAATAATTTTTCAGTGTTACACAGCATTAACTGAGAATCCAAATGGGCCTTATAAATTTTTCTGCTGAGACATGTAGAGGTTTTCTTTAAATTGTTTTACTTGGAACTGTGTGAAGACCTACAAGTACTTTTATAAATGTATGGCTGTGCAGCAGGTTGAGGAGGAGAGAAACTTCATAGATCTCACAAGAAGCATGAAATAAATATATACCAATTGGTTTATTTGTTTTATATGTTTGGATGCCTTCTTCCTTTTCAAACATAATAAATGTTGTACTAGGTTTGTTTGTTTATTTGAAAGGCTTTTTAAAGCAGCATTGAATATTGTCTCAGCATGTCACAGGTGTGGTATGGCAGTTAGTAGTACACGCCATATATACAGCTACATTTCATGTATTATAGAGATATTAAATATTTAATGCCCCCTGTTTAGCCAAATCAGTGTGTCATGGCACTGTGAAGTGAAAAAGACAGCAGTAGAATTTCAAGGCTGCTTACACTTAATGGACCCAGATAACCCTTCTTTTTCAGATTCTATCTTCTGAGTGGTGGGAAGTCAGAATCTGCTCTGTTAATGTCTCCTAGGGAAGGCTGTCCCCATGCTTCTTCAGCTCTCTTCTTAAAGGTTGACCTGCCCTCTGCCCCAAAACTCATTATTCATTTACTAACATAAGTTATAAAACTTAGGTAGTAGTAAAACTATCAGAAGCATAAAACCCAGCATTCACAAAGATTCACCTAACTCTGCTATAGAAATGGGTTTGGATTAATTAAGGTACTAGCCGGGTTTACGTGTTCTGTGCTGTGTCTAACCTGCATTATCCTCACAGGCTCAGGCAGCCGTAGCTGCAGCTGTGTGTAAGAACTGGACGGATAGCTGCTTACTTAGCTTATCTTGCCACAGGATGCCTTCCCTTTCTTTCCAAGAGTGTGGCTGGTAGCCACTCGTGTTATGTAGCTTCCCAGGCATTTTAGATGCCTGAAGAGTAGGTTAAGAAGTGAGATTTGAAGGGAGTTTAGCTCCTGTCAGCTGAATCTCCTACAGGGCTTAAGTGAAAGTTTTGGGTCCACTGATTCATGAGAGTTTTTTTCTTAATAGTTAAACTGCCTATGGAACTTGACTAGCATGGTGCATGCCTAGGTGCTTCAAGAAAACTTAAGAGGAAGTGTTTCTGCTTGTATCCGCAGTTGGCTTTGAAACTCCTTGCCAATTTAATAGCAAAAAAATTATGGTTTGTTTGGGCATTTTTGCCTCTCAGTTGTGTTCCTTTTGCCTGTTGAATTATTTTTACCTCTTCTAACAGATTTTTGTGGCCTGCTGGACCCTATTGTTTTTGTGAGCACTACTGTAATTTCTTAACACCTGGGGTAATGAGAATTGTCTGCTAGTACTATGAATTTTGTTTCTTTGTACAGATTTACTTGATGTAATCATGTATCTCTCTTTGAGGTTCTAAGAAGTAAAGAATGAAGAGATAGCCTCCTTCAGGAGGAGTTTTCCAACAGCTGATTTAGATGAATTTCAGTTGCAGCAGCTGTTTTGGAAGTGATACCTGCCTGAGTAAGAAGTATCACAGCCAGACTTTCAAGTGGAGTGGGTTTTCAGGACTGGTGGGTAGAAAAGTTATTTTCAATTATAAATTTGGAGGCATTTGTTATTCAGATCCCTTAGACTGTAAGTGCCATGGATTATACTATGCTTTATAGTGAAGAAATATGTTTGCCACCATATAGAGAACTAGAGTGAGAGAGAGAGGTTCTCTATGTGTAGACATCTACTTATGGAAATTGCACTCTAGATGTACAGATGGATAAATGTGTACAGATTCACTTACTTTCACGTGGAAAAATCATTCTGCTTTGTTTTATGAGACATATTTAGTTCTCTCTGGCACTTGCACTCTTTATGCCTCATTTTCTCTGTATCTTTTTCAAAACCAACAAGCCAGGGATCCTTTTTGTGTGTGTCCTTTTCTCTTGCTTTTTTTACGTTAGTTGCAACTGGCATAATGTTAGTGCAATTCTTCCTTTGAGTCAGAGTGGGATTTTTTTTCCCCAAAGGCATGAAATTCGTGAATGCTTGCCCAGTTGCCTCTGAACCAAAATAGACTCATAGATGATTTGTGTTGAAACTTCATTTTGTTTGTTTACAGTCACTGAAGCGGTAGTGAGTCTTTAATGGTATGAGATTAAAATATTCATCAGTCACCAAATATATGTTACAACAGTTCATAACCTTTCTGAAACCTTAAAAACAGTGGGAAATTGTAACTTCTATTGGAAATAGAACAGAGTAGTCAAACTTTGTTGTAGTTCTGCTACTTTGGGACAGCATGCTGCCTGGAAAAGCAGGTTTTTTGAATGTCTCTGGTAGTTCAAATAGGCACAGTGATGTTAAAATTATGATGTAAACTCTTGCTGTTGTTTGGTTTTTTTTGTAGGCCTTGGTTTTTAACTTTGTCAATACAGTATACTAGAAGTATATTATAAATTGATTGTTTTATTTAACAACAGGTGTTCAGAGTGATCCTGTTGATAATGTAGGAAAACCAATCATTATGTTGATGTCAGCTGAAGCTATGTTCCAATGGAGTTATTTTACTTCTACATAGAAGTAAACATCAGTTCAAACTTGTTAAAATAGTGTTTATTTTTTATGTATTTGTATTGTTTTTAATGTATGTTTGGGGGTGTGGTAATTTGAAGAGCTTCACTATTTCTTGACTTCATTCACCTTAGTTCCTACATACGAGAGAGGGGAGCTATTGTTCTAATAGATGTTGAGTAAGTTTGGAGAAGATTGTTGTCCCAGAACTGAGGGGATTAAGAAGTAAGTCTTTGCAGACTACCTGTGCTTGTAAGCATATTGAATATGTTTTGTTAGAAGTTAATCTGTTAGATCAATAATCCCATTGTTTTCTCTACTACCTCGTGAAGTGTTAATGTATCTTGGTAATTGTATTTCCTTTCATTCACAGTAAAAGCTGTCTATTAGAGGATAGTTTTACAGTCTCACCATAAAATTGAATGTGTTTTTATTTTGGCTGGTTTAATTGGCCAGTCTTTTTCTTTAGGCAATTAATGTGTTTCAAGTTCGGTTTACCGTCTGAATGAGCCAGCATAATTTCTTAGCTTTGGCCAGACTGGTAAGGATTCATCTGGTTGTATTGCTAGTTTTTGCTTCATTTTCACTTTGATAAAATGTTGCTTTATTAGCAGTATGTCAAGATCATTAAGAAGTGACTAAAGGATCTTATTTTAGAAAGCCTGAGGAAACTTGATACACAAGCAAAATAATAAAAAAGCTTAGGAAAATGCTGGAATGTGTTGAAAGAATATTTTTTCTCCACTGTCATGGTTAATATCTGCTGTGACACGTAGGAGACAGTCTTTGTTTTTCTTACTTAGGGAATTTAAAGGATAGTAGTTCAGACATACCTTCGTGAGCTGTGGTTTTTTCAACGTGTCACGTGGTCTAGGTAATTCCCTCTGTTATATTTGGCTTACATCTGCTATTGATGTTCTGCAGTCATTATAGTTCTTGCTGTACTAGACTTCGGCTTGTCCTTCTCAAATGTTTTTTTAAACACACAAGAGTTCATCCATGTGGTTGCTGCCTCTTCTGCCTCTTCTGCTGCGATGCTTGTCAGAGAGCTTCAAATTTTTTAGTAATAAGCTGAGTAGCAACTTGTGCAGCTGTGCGTACCGATTGATGGGCTTGCCTTAATAGCTCTTTATCAAAGCTGGAAAAGGTGGTCAGAAAAGTGGATTTCAAGGGAGGTTTGTGATGAATTTGGGCAGAGAAGAACCATCTGATACTCAGCAAGGGCATGTGCGGGGTTTGCTCCTTGGGAGGAACAACCCCAGGCACCAGCACAGGCTGGGGCTGACCTGCTGGGGGAAGCTCTGTGGAGGAGGACCTGGGGCTCCTGGTGGACAACAAGCTGTCCATGAGCTAGCAGTGCCCTGTGGGGCAAAAAGGCCACTGGTATCATGGGAGACATTAGGAAGAGTATTGCCAGCAGGTGGAGGGAGGTGATCCTGTCCCTCTGCTCACATCTGGTGAGGCCCCACCTGGAGTTCTGTGTCCAGTTCTGGCCTCCTCAGGACAAGACAGACATGGAGCTCCTGGAGTGGGTCCAGCAGAGGCTACTGCGATGATGAGGAGTCTTGAGCATTTCTCTTGAAAGACTGAGGGATCTGGGCCTGTTGAGCCTGGAGAAGAGACAGCTGAGAGAGGATCTCATCAATGTGTTTAAATATCTAAAGGATAGATTTCAAGAGTATGGACCAGGCTCTTCTCAGAGGTGGTGAGCAGTAGGACAAGAGATGGGCGGAAACTGATGCCCAGGAAGTTACACCTGAACATGATGAAGAACTTCTTAACTGTGCAGGTCACCATGCACTGGAGCAGATTGCCCAGACAGGGTGTGGAGTCTCCCTCCCTGGAGATACTCAAGAACTGCCTGGACACAATCCTGTGCCGTGTGCTCTGGGATGACCCTGCTTGAGGAGGGAGGTTGGACTGGATGAGCCACTGTGGTCCTCAGGTTCCAACTTTACCCATTCTGTGATTCGGTGAATTTGTTACATGTTGTTATGCAGGAATAGTAATAATTTTGTTTTGAGGTGGAATCACTCAATATTTTGAGCCACTGTGTTTAGAATGAGAAGATACTGATAACTGGTTTAGGTTACACATTTTAAATGAAGTGTATTAAATGGATCACACTGACAATTATGTAAAACTGATTGTTGCATGCAGTAGTTCTGTGTATTTTGTCACATTATCTGTAGGCTGTAAACTGAGACCAGGGCTGTGATGTTACATGTCATTAGAAGAGGTTTAGTAGGAGCTAGATTTGTTTGGAGGAACACTGGGATGGCACCAGGAGAGATGCATATCTGAGGGGAATCAGAAAGTTCACCTATCTTTGATTCAGCCTTATTCAACAGGCAGTGTTACATTTAGTGATGGCTCCTGGATTTTCTCTTGGGAAAGTTTCAGAGGATTTTTTTTCCTTTGAACCTTGGCAAATTCATTAACTGTGGTCATTGGGAAATTTTAAAGCTTTTGATGTCTATCATTTGACTTTAACCTATGTTTAAAATAATGTATCAAAGTTTTAAAAGGCTATCCACTGTGAATTTTGTTTTCCTCTTCAAAAAAATGTTGAAAGTTATGTCAAATGAGGGACAGCTTACAGCTAAGGAAATGGCATTCTATGTGTGTATAGATAGATATAAACAAAGAGTCTCTCTTCTAGCTAAACTGGTTTAAAACATAATTAATATTGTCCAAGTAAGTATGGAAAATCAAAACCACATATAATCTGTTTTATTAAATGATGGGTAGACTAAGGTAGTCCTGTGTAAAGTCAAGGGTGTGGGCTGATGGAATGTTATTCCTGTTGCTGCTTAATTTACTGAAACAAATAATGTGAAGTGTTAAGCATTGAAATAATTTAGTTGAATAAAAATATATACACCCTCAATTCTCTTAGTACTTGATTATGGTATCCAGAATATGTTCCAGAATTTAAGAAAAAACATTTCTCTCAATGCAGTAGGGTGGTTGGTTGTAGAACAAATACAGTTTCTTTTTTTGTCAGTAAGGAGCTAGGTAAGTCTGACTATTTTTTATGTATCTGACAAAATTGTTATCTTTTGGTTTTGGTAGACATACATGAACATAAACTTACCTACTTTAAGGTGGGAGAGAAAATGTCCGTATTTTTGTTTATTTTTGATTTTCGTATGTATCAGGATATATGGTGTCCCTGCCCATGGCAGGGGGTTTGGAACTTCAAAAAATTTTTAATTAGACTAATTCAAACTAGTGTAGTGTTTACATTTTGAAATACCATATAATCTGGCTCTTTTTTCCCTCAAGTAATAGGGAAGGGATTCACTTTTTTGAGATAACTCTGTGGATATTGGTTTGGCCTGAAAGCTCACCTTGAGAGAGCTAATAAATTAAAAGTTATTTTGGTGAATTCTGGTACTTACCACCTGTGGTTGTTTTAAGAGGTGCTCAAGATGCGCATGACAGAAGTGGTAGTAGGTAGATTTCTTTATTTTTCCCTAGTTGCTTTCTTGCAGGTATTTGGGAACAGTGCCTTGTCAGTCTTTCCAGGCTGCTGGGCTGAATTTCTGTATGACATTTGCAGTAGACTTATGAATAGAATTCCACTTCTTACAGGAGATAAATTTGATATGTGAAACAACTCGCAGTGCTTTTATTGTTGTATTTGTTGGCATTTTCTTTTCGTGCATGCTTGGAAGAGAGGAGTTTATATGATAATTACTTGTTTTATTAAAGCTGTTCATCAGATATGAATTTCTGTAAGAAGTGTTCACTTTTTTTTTTTAATACTCTTAAAAATTATGTTTTTAAGCATCAATTCTAAGTCCCAAAGTTATTATAGGGAAAGATAAGTGTTCATCAGATATGAATTTCTGTAAGAAGTGTTCACTTTTTTTTTTTAATACTCTTAAAAATTATGTTTTTAAGCATCAATTCTAAGTCCCAAAGTTATTATAGGGAAAGATAAGTGTTCATCAGATATGAATTTCTGTAAGAAGTGTTCACTTTTTTTTTTTAATACTCTTAAAAATTATGTTTTTAAGCATCAATTCTAAGTCCCAAAGTTATTATAGGGAAAGATAAGTGTAGTAGTTTGAGCTTCCTCTAATAAATCTGAGTATAATGAATTGGCTTCTAATTTAAATTCTTTGTCCTCTTAAAATCCTTTTGGAGCTACTGTTATTATCACTTCTTGGGTGAAGTGCTAGAATGTTCTGGAAAGGTGTTCCTACACAAAAGTATACAGAAACCCCAACAGTAGAAAACAAAGGAAAGGTAGTCCTGAGAGTACCGTATTTTTATGTGCTTTAACCCTGAAACCTTCCCTCTTCAAACCCAAACTGAACCGTAATGGAATGTGGGACCTTACTGGTGTGCCTGACGGACACAGAGAGGTTTGTGTAACTGGCAGCCAGGACCTTCTTCCAGCCAAGTTGTGGCATTCTGCCTGGAGTGCCATCAGTGACTTCTGGAGATGGCTGCTCAGTGGCTCCGTAAAGCATCTGTTGCACGACAGATAGCTAAACAGCAGTGAGGGAAGCTGGCCCCAAAGGGAGTTTGGAGAGCAAATGGAGTCTGAGACATGAAAATTTCACAGGAGCATTGTAGAAGATGTAATGCTGTGATTCAATGGATCCATATAATACATAGGTTCCCTGGTTGTTCTCATGGGAGATATATTTGTAACAGATAATATGTAATTTAATTAAACAGTGTATTGGTTAGTATCAATGAGCTTAGCCATCCAGAGTGAAGGTCTGTTGAAGTTTTGAAACAGGCTGTTTCTTGTTAATTGGAGTCGGTGCTGACTGAGAAAAAGCAAAAGTCTTTATTAGAATTTTCAGTTGATAAATATATCTTTACAGATTTTGTACAGTTCAAACATAAACCTAGCAATCCAGTCTGTGATGAAACAGAAGTTAAATACTGACTATAAGAATAAATCAGACATGTTTCTTTCAACAGTTGTCTTGGTGTTTACCAGAATTTGTCTTCTTCATGGCTTTCATAATGTAAATCAATACATGGCTTTTTTAAATTCCCTTTTTGAGAAACTGGAAGGAGAATGCTTGATTAGTATCTCCTTCATCAGACAATGCTGTTCAGTGAGAAGTTGTAATTAACAAATATAATTTGTATTAATACTGGTAACCCTCTTGGAGTTATAAGAAAAAAGTAGATTGTGCATGCTTGTTTTACAAATTTGCCTTTTCAGTGACTCTCGGCCTGTCTAGCTCGTTCTTATGCATGGGTATGTCAACGGAATTTCCATAAGTGCTGTAACAGTAGAAGCAAAAGCAGTCAGACAAGTCAGTATGCTCTATTCACCTTGTGTACGAATATGCCACGCAAAAGGATGATTATGTCAGTTCACTGCACTATCAGGTCTTACCAGAGCATCTTTTGCATTACCCACATAATGAACACAGGAAATATATAGCACTTTTTTCAAGTAAACTTGGGGGTTTTTTGAGTTTATTGTTGGTTTTTTTTTTACATAATGTGTGGTGATTTGGCTTCATCCCTGGCCTTTTTGCCATGTTTTGATGATTGAACTGTTGAGTTTGGAGGCATTCGCTCCTCATCTCTGACCTATGAGTAACTGGAGAACATTTCTCTTGGGAAATACACTTCTGTTGAGTTTTTCTTTGCTGCTCAGTTGTGTCTTAGGCGTGTTACTCTGCCTTGTCAAATGTCAAATTATTATCATCTTTTGCAAGGCTTTGATTTCTGTGGGAAAAATTTCAACAGAAAAATGAAGCTTCTTCCTGTTTGGTTGGGTGGGGGTTTTTTGTTTGGTTGGGTGTTTTTAGGGCTTTTTCTTTGGTTGGTTGTTGGGTTGGTTTTTTGGGGTTGTTTTTTAAAGTTTGAAAATTATATCTTCACATTATTTTTTCTGTGTCTTACTCAAATCTTAGAAGGGCAAGATGCTTTTTTGCCCCCCTTTTGTATAATGGAAATACAAAACATTTTGAATGTGAATGTGTTATTTGAATGTGAATGAATGTACTAGGTTACTTTTTTAAATATGCAAATTGTTTGTGTGGGTCAGACCTAAGCATTCAGCATTATCTACAAATTAATACCTTTTAACAATCATGTGTTTCCTTCTTCTGATTCATAAATTATAAGGCAAGAAGAAACCAGTAGGATCACCTACTCTGACAGTCTACAGGTAACAAGACACAGAGTAGTAGTGTTAGAGATTTAGTAATTTAGCCCTCCCAGATAAGGTAACCTGTTTGTTTAATCATTGATAAGTTTAGCAAATTCTGAAAAATTTTAACACTTCTCAGGACAACTTTCTTTTGTTTCTTGTTGTTCCTTAAATGAGCTATGTTTTACCACTCCTAATTTATTGCTGATGCTATTGTCTTTCATGCTAACCTGAGTAATAACTTCAGAGATACTGGGCCAGATTCTTCATAATTCTTCAAAAAGTGTTAAGTACGTTTTTTGTTACTGTGACTGCCTAAGTCCAATACAAGGGTTACCAGATGGATATTAGTAGAAGGAAACAATCTAAAGAGATGTCCAGAGGACTGTTGGCATTTTCTGCCTCAGTTGGTATGGAAAAATTAATTTTCCCTTCAAGTCATACTGAGAGAACAATAGCATTGTATTTTCTAAAAGACATGTCCCCTGGAAAGCTAGCTGAGGAGCTGACAGCGTGGTCTGGCCTGTTTGTGTGGTGAAAGTGCTTGGCTCAGGACCCTGTGGGAGTGTAGGATGTGTATAAGGACTTAGAGGGGGAAGCTATATGCTGTTTTTCTCTCTTAGTTGTGACAGACTGTCTGAAAAGATGGAAGGGTGTGGGAGTTCTATGTAGGAGCGTGTCCTACCAAGGTGTTGTTGGAAGACTAGTGCAGCAGAAGGTGAAAGTGTTGCATTGGTCTTGTTAATGGAGACTCTTAAGTTATTTCTAGAGCTGCTCCCAGGTTTATTTTATAGGTAAATCAGTTAAATCTTTGCAAAAAGAGATGCAGAAATGAAGTAAAGCACATGCAGTATGAACTGGAATATGTGGCAGGAATGTCCAGTGCATATTAGAAATCCAGCACCCTAATACAATATGACTTGTTGCTGAACATCATTTTGGTGTAGGGGTAGCATATGCCTGTAGAATAAGAGTATCTACCAAGTTTCAGATGATTTGAAGTTACAATTTAAGCTTTTTTAAAAAATTTACACAGAGGTGTAGCTGTTCTTACATAAATAGGCATATTAAACGTGTGTAATAGAAGGTAAAGATTATGAAAGTGTGTTGCCCAGTTTATATGAAAAAACACCTCATATATTAGTTACAGACATTTTTAATACTAGAGGAAGGATTAAAATATGAGAACTGGTTCATTTTTCTGCATTACATAGTGGCTGCTTTGAAGTCACAGCAGGAAGGCACATAATGCTGCACAACGAAAAACAAGGATAGAGACATAGTTTTCATTCTAGTGTTTATACATTTATAGATACTTCATGTGAACAGTTTGTGCTGTAGGGTTATTTTCCTACAAAATTTGAATTATTTTATAAAACCACTTTTCTAATACGTACCAGGATTCTGTAAATACAAACCTCATAAACCATGAGTTGATGATTTCACTTTACATTAACCATTCTTAGGGCAAGGGCAGCAAATGTTATCAATACACCTATTCAAGGTAGGTGAAGACAAATGAATGTAGGACTTGAAGTCCAAGTAGTTAAAAGACAATTAATTACAATATGATTTGGAAGGAATGTGGTGCTTTGTGTTCTTTGGATAAGACATGTACAGTATCAGATTTTTTTGCTTTTAGGGCATTTGCTTTTTAATTGTCTTTTTTTTATGATAACAACTCCCATTAATTTGCTAGCTTCTACCTTTATTAGTCAATGTCTTCTTCCAGGTCTTGTCAAAAGTAAGAGCTACTGCTGCCTCATAAAAGCCTTAGAGAACAAAGAAAACACATGTAGAAGGTGAATTTTTCCTGTCTTTGTGACTTTGCTGTGACTATGAGGTACTGAAGTAATTTTTTGATCAGTGTCACATTGTTTCCCTTTTCTCAAACCCTCTGAGATATTTTCCAAACAAAAACGAATGCTGCAGGAATGGTGGTTTTATGCTTTATGAATGTTGCTTCTTAAGGCATCCTTCTGCTGTGATGCAAATAGAAACCTTAAATTAGCTAATGGGCCGGATGAGTAGTGAGGTGATTACTCTTCCTGATCGCCAAAAATTGTAGCACACCCTTTTCTGTCACCTTACCTCATCCACACCCTATTCTAACCTGTTGGAGATGTTTGTCTTGTCTGTGTGTTGAGGCTGAGTTTTTGAGCTTGTGTAAGCTCTTTGGAGTGGAGGCTGTCCTTTGTTGTGTTCCTGGGATGTGGAGAACAATGGAGACTCATAGCACAACTGCATATGTTGCATGATAATAAAGCATATAAGAAATAATAATGCTTCTCTCCACTGGACTCTGTTGCATGAGGGACCCAAGTAGTTTTGTTCTTGAATGTAGAGAATGTCGGATTTCCTCAGATATGTCAGTTCTTTTCTCAAAATGCTTTATTTTTAGAAGTCTTGGGAGAAATCTGGCTGTTTTTTTCCGAGTTTATTCAAACTCACTCCACTGCAGACTAAAGGAGGAAGGCAACAATCTGGAATCATTGTACATTGTTGAAGAACAAAGAAAATAATCCAGTCATTATTTGAGTGAAAGCATCTTCAACCCATTATATTTATTCCAAAGACTTTTTCAACCAAAAAGCACCATTTTTTCTGTCTATAGTAGAACAGTTAATTTTTCTGGCTGTAATAACCACATGGCTGTAGGGACATACATAGGAGGACCTACAATTTTCTGTTCTCATGTACTTTTAGAAGTTAAGATGTATAGGAAACAAAACTGCAGATTATTTTTTCACACATTTTCTGCATGTTAACTCTGGAATAGAAAATGTGCAATAGTGTTAATGTACTTGGTGTATATAGTGGTTACCAAGGTTTTCAAGCATGATGTATGATTAATTTCTATTGATTTAATGTGTTTGAATTAAGGTGGAAGGCACCTTATACTGCAAGGCAGTAGTCTCTATGCTTAAGGCTTATTGGTTTTTTTTCCCTTCCCTTCTGCCAGCACACTGAATTTATAAAATGACCGTATTGAACTATACTGAGTACTTAAAAAAAAAAAAAAANTGGTTTCAGAATGTTCAGTAAGTTTTCTATACAAGTGTGTGCTTCAGTGCATTTACGTTTACTCAGAGCAGTGATCTCTAATGATCTCATGTGGTTGGCAGCCCAGATTCATCTACAAAACAGTGCTGTGCCCTGCAGCACCGTGCTGGGGTGTGTGCTTGGCTCTGACTCGGAGGTGATCATCATTTCCTGCAGCAGCTAGTTAGCCCAGTGCTGCACAGCCCAAGATGTGAAAAAAATCGCAGTGCGGGGCGGTATGACTGCAGGCATTTGGACTATTAGAGCTAGACTTGTAAAGAATGTGACGTGTAGCTTTGTATCGCTCTGCAGCATGATTCCTGTCTCCAGCATTGGTGAATGACATGTTTCTACTTCTCTACTTGTGGTAAAGTGGGCTGGGAGACATTAGTGAATAAGAAGATCAGAATTTGCCCTGCGGGGAGAGTGACTACATTATCTGTTTCAAAAATATGGCTAGTATAACATTCTGAGTAGTCAGAATTTAAAAGCAGAATATTATTTTCTGGTATCGTTATTACTGTAACTTCTTTTTAATGCTCTGAGTAGGAAATGCTTCATTGTCTAAGATGTAATATCAAATATGGAACTATCAGTAATGTAGTGTTAGTCCAGCTTCAGTCTTACAGAAACTTTTGGGAGTTTAGCAGGTTTTTGCAGAATGATGCTGTACCTGTGTTAAATGGGTGTGAAGCTAGTATTACAGTGTTCTTTCCTGGAAAAAAAGAAACAATAAAGAAAAATAAGAAGCCTGAGATACAATATTTCTCTGTAAAATAATGAAGAAAAGAATAATTTCTTCTCTGAAGAAAAAAAGAATCTGTATCACTCAATAAATACTCTCCATGGTTGTGTGGAACTTAATGGAGCACTTTGGAAGGAAGAGATATTGAGATTGCATTTGTTTTTCCCCACATTGTTGTTTACCAGTTTGCCAGTTATAACCTTGGGTTTATTTTTTTCTGTATTGATCATTCTTTAATATTTTATTGTCATAGTTTTCCTGTATCAGCTAAATCTGTTAGTCACAGTGAGGCAAGAGAGTATATATCCCCATAAAAACAAGTCAGAACTCTGTAAGCTAGCTTGAGAAAACAATCAGTCACTTTTTAATTGGTTACACACCCATGTGTACATCCAACTAGTTGTCCAGCCGCTCTGAACCTGTAGGCCTACCTGCACAGACTTTCTTGAGGTTTTTGAAGGATTGAAAAATCATTTTGATTTAATGTTTAGGTATGGATTTATAGAACGGAGATGATTATGTTAATGACTCATGTTTACGCTTTATCATTAAATTTATATTTTATAAGTGGTAATTTTTGTGGTTATGATTTGAAGAAAGGATAATACCAACAAATATCTCAATTCTTTCATACCAAAGACATTTAAGAAAATAACTTCTGCTGACATTAATTTGTCTTTCAGAGGTGTGCCTACATTCGGCTTTCAAGCTGAATGTAGTCTGAGGTCATTTGTAGTTATTATTTGAAAAGTTAAGCTAGAGCTTATGCTAATAGAAAATCTAATGTTTGATTAAACCACTGAACCATATTAGAGGTTCATGGCTTCTATTTAAAAAAAAAAAAAACCAGGAAATGAAGAGTTGATGTTCAAACTCTCATTTCTACTTCATTACTACTGAGACAGGAGATCAGAGAATGCCAGGTGTTGTAGTTCTACTTGAACCTGTCTCCATTATGTCAAATAGACAGCATGTGAAAGTTATTTTCAGTGTAACAGAGTATTCTTCTATGAAAACTAGGAAATTATCTTAAACTGTAGGTTCAGCTTTCTTTTCTCTTCAGCCATGCTGCTTAAGATGATTGGTAATCCACAAGACTGCTTTCTGTGGTGGAATCATGGATGTGAATCTCAGAATAGTAATGATGACACCAATCTTGTGGCAGTACAGAATGTGTGGAAACTCTTGATTTTAGCTTGACCATGTAAGAGTTACTCGTTAGCATAGTAATATGTCTTGTAGAATAAGTGAAATGTGATGTGATGTAGTGGTACTTCAAGTTACAGTTGAGGAAAGGGGTAAATTTGCTCATTATGGATCCCATTTTTACTTTTTTGATGTACCCATTGAAGCATAATATGTGATTTTTTTTCCCAGTTTTTCATGTAAGTTTCATGGTTCTTGTTCAAATTAACAGCTTTTGTGTAATGAACTTCTTATGGACAGCAAGACTTAATGTAAAGCTGCTTTGTGTGGGAGGATTTCAGCTCTTCTCATTGACAACTTTGAGACAAATTCCATTTCCAATTTACTTCTTCCGCTGTCATGTTTCTGCTGCCCTAGACATTGCTACTTTAATGTGGAATTTTATTAGAAATTTAAAAGCCCATACAGATCTGTTCTTGCAGGATTGTGAAATCTTGATATATTTTTAACTACGTGATAAAATTAACAAAATTCTTGAAAAGATTGATGTGTAAAGAAGAAAGACTGTACTCTGGATTGCATTGTTCAAATTCATGCACATTTTGAGATGAGATGTGCATTCATGAGAGTTCTTCACTGCTCGCACATGTCTCTCCCTGATATGAGGAGGTCTATTTGCAGAGGTTCTTGTTAGGAAAGAAGACTGGACTCATGGTTTTCCTCGTTCTTCAGGTTGTTCATTATTTTCTTATCAGGAATCTCTGCACCCCAGGCTTTATACCAGCCTAGTGTGCCCGAATCAAGGTTCTTTTAAAGATAATTTACCCAATTATCATTAAGAACACACATTATTTCTGTTTTTCTGCCAGTAACTAACTAAACTTCTATTCACGTGGCTCTAGACTGCATAAATTGTGACCAATCGTCCTGTGTCCCAAACACTGCAGAATGTGGAGTAGATGAAGAAGGAGGAAGAAACCTAAAAATGACAAGGATCCTCAATCTTGTCTTCACCTACTTACCATACTAACAACCCCAAAAATCTAAATTTCTCACCCTTTGATAAGTGACATACCATGCTACTAGCTAATCTACACTCTGAAGAATTCTGTTTCATCCCAAAGCCTAGAAAGCCTTTTCCATGGGCAAAGGTTAAAAATAGTGTTTGTTGGGGTTTTGACCGTTCAAAACTTGCAGGGAAATATTCTCTGCGTTTTGGATTCCAACATGCATCCAAGCCAGTGTTCCTTTTTATTTGGAATTCATTACTGCTGTGTAAAGTTTAGCAGAAGTTAATTTTTTTCTGGTTTTAGATACTTACTGTTCATCCTAAATCTCTTCATTGCCAAATAGGTCTTGAAACATAAACTTCGAAGAAAAACTGTTAAACCACAAAGCAAAAAACCATACCCAACAATAATAAACCCCTACCCTCAAACACTGAGAAGAACTTGGACTATTCGAGTTACTGTTCAAATCCAGAAGACTGAACTTGAAGAGTGCACGCACTGCGTTATATAATTTAAGACTCGACAGCAATGCACTCACTTTGGTTGCCTCTCCTTTAAGTTTGTCAGCAATTCTGCTTGTATTGGAGCAGATATTGTTTAATCAGTCAAATTTAAAAAGAGATGTTACCTGTTTTGCATTGTGTGGTTTGACAAGCCATGTTTCTTGCAGCATCTCAGGTGGTTCTCTTTACTGCCAGTAGCACTGCTAGACCTGGCACTAAGCTTTTGCAGCGGTTGTGTCACACAGGCTGAGGGCTGTTGTGGCTGCAGACAGTAAGCTAACTGATATGTTCAAAATTAGAATGTTTACTCTAATTACCGCTGCTTGCTTTTTTGTCTCTATAGTGGATGTTGCTTTACTAGTCATTGTGTGTGATAGTTCATTCTTGACACATCAGGGTGAATTAAACAAATCTTCATTGTGGAATTGTTCCTCTTCACACTATTAGCTCATACCTACTTACACACTATAAATCATATCCTTGCTTCATTTTCTTCCTTTTCTTCTTCCTTCTACACTGAGTCAGTGGTATTTGCTTTCATGAATCTTCTATGACCTACTTCTATTCATGAGCAATTAGTACATTGCTTTGGTGGTAAAATAGTCCTTTACCGGTATGGGTGATTTGACAGGGCAAAGTATATGTAAAAGTTGTTTTCATAAATTACTTATATTCTCTGTAATGTGTTTAAGATGGACTTTATCTTTTCTCTGTATTGTTGTATTGATGTATAGATTTAAGTCTAGTATAGATAGTATGTAAGTTAATTCTACTTCTTTTTTCTTGGTTTTTTTCCTTGTTTCTCTGTTCTTGGATTTTCATAAAAGAAGGCATTACTGACCATTGAAGTGGTCAAGAGAGATGTAAATGAGAAATCAAACTTACTTAATTCTGGAAATTCCATTTTTTTCATTCAACTTTACTTGCAGTAAGAAATCTTGTTTAAGATATACTATAAACAGATATTGTGGGATGGATTCATTTGTGTTGATATGCTTCACTCTGCTTGAAAACTTCCAGTGTTGAATGTGTACTGGGGTTATTTTCTAGGATGATCCTACTAATTTTCCAATTTCACTCACTGGATTTTCAGTAGGCATAACCGGGTGGATAAATTTAAAGTCATATTGTGTTCTAGTTGTGCTGGGTCACCAGTTGTGGGAGGGAGCTTGAAGTATATATACCATTGCAGAGGATTTCCCTTACCCTGGGTAATGTATCATTTTTTCTCAGAGCCTGTATGAGAGGTCACAACCCATCACTATGGTGTTTTGATCTGCAGAAAACCTATTTTAGATAGGCTGAAGAGATTCTAAAATTGGACAGTGTTTGTGATTCAGAGTGTTGGATTACCAAAGTGGCACAGAGTGTCAGAAGAAAAGGATGTTTGATGACGTAACATGAATGGTTTATCAGTACTGTATTTGCAGAAGCCTGGATAATTTGTTTCTGACCTCACTGAGTAATCCAGTCATTTGGAATGTGAAGCATACGCCACTGAAACTTTTTTCCAATACCATGCCACACTATTTTTAATACTGTAAATGTGCATATATATATTGTACGGGTCTGTGGCAGCACACTGAAACACATAAATCATCTGATCTTTCCTGGCTTGTGTGGTGCTTGATGATTAAGCATTACCGTAAAAAAATAAAAATAGTGAGTGGATGTCAGAGGCCTTGTGCTGTCATCCCCTCCCATGACTATGCCTGGAGATGTTTAAATTGCTTCTCTAGAAATTATTCAGATGTTTCCGATTACCTCACTTCTCTACACAGAGTGATGATCTGCATGTGTAATAGGTTGCCTTCCTCAGTAGCTGTATTGCCATGTGTAGCTGAAGTTTGCTCCCAGACTTAGTCTGCATGCTGGGTTTTATACAGAGATGATAATTTGAGGCATAGCTAGTATCAAGTTAATCTTGCTAACACAGTTTTCGTAATCCACAATTGCAGTTGGAAAAGGCAGTTTGTATTCTCATGGTTAATTTTTATTTCCTTATGGGGAAATTCTGAAGCAGTAAAAGACTTTTTTCCATGGTGTAACTTTTTCTTTAGAAGGGAGATAGGCTTATGTGACTATACCAGTTTAGATACACAGCTAGCTCTTTTAAGTACAGACACTGTATATCTAATAAAAATTTGTGGGGAGATGAAATGATGTATGTACATTTGTGAATGGTGTCAACTATGTGCCAGCATGTGCTTAATTTCTTTTCTGTTCAATTTCTCATGAGACTTTGTTAAATAAAAAGTAACGATCAGTCTGTTACATAAACTCAGTTTTGATCTGTAAAACTGAAATCTGGGAAAAAGCTAGATCAGACATACCCGTCTTTTAATCATTATTTATTGTTTTTCTACTAAAGGGATATAACTGTGTTTGGAAACTCCAGCACAAACAGACTTGAATTCGTTACTGCTCTATATGACTGGTGGGGAATGCCACCTTGCTGGCTACAGGTAAATGTGTAGTGGTGTTTCTTAATGTTATGACTGGGGTGTGTTTGATCACTTACCTTTTAGGATAAATTTGCAGAAGGCTGATTCCTGCAGAACAAACACCCCCTTCACGAAAGCTGCCATTAATTGATGCCGTCTGCCACAGGCTCGACAGAAACCAACAACTGAATGGGCACAGTGAATGGACCTTTTTTTTCACTGAAAAAATAATGCTTCTAGATGCTTAATTATGATTTAATTAAAAAACTTTTGGTCAGCTGTCAGTGGGAAGGAAGGAGAATGTGGGTCTCACTAAAGAGAGGAGGGTCTTTTGTATGCAAACTGAACTTCTGAGCTGCAGTCAGTGTGTGCATACTCAAATGTGGGACATTGATGGTGCTGCCAGAGGTCTTGTGGGAACAGACGTAGTTTTGAGGTTGAATGCCTTCCACTTAATTGTTCATATTCAGTCTGCTAACCAGTAAAGGGCATAGTTTTCAAAGACCCATATTTTGCCCTAAATAGCGATTTTAATTTTTTTCAAAGTTTTTTTTTTTTCTTTTTTTTTTCTTTAAATCCAATGCATTAACTGCTTAAGCATTACTACTTAAGTCCATACAAAAGGTGGGACAGGTTATTAATTGCAAAGTATATATATTCCTTGTATAGAAAGTGTGACGCTTTAGTTATATAATATTGCCTCTTGTGTTTTTTTAAACCTGAGAAAGAAAAAGGAATAGGACCACTTTTCCTGTTATTTGTATTGATCCCCTTAAGATGCAAATTTACATTGCATTGTTTAAAATTAGGCAGTTACTGCAAATTTTTGGCAACTCTCATATTTGCATGAGGAAAGAAGATAAACCACAGCAATTAGAGCAAGAATGCTGCTGAAAGGAAGAAACTCATTTCTCTCACATGACAAATGCTCAGTAGGCAGCTGTGTTTCATCACTGTAGTGCTTTACAGTTTGTAGATATGTATCCCCACTTCTGGTTCTCAAGAGGTTAAACAGTAACTTTATGTTCTTAGTAGGAGCATGTGTCTTCTGGGGACTAGTCTCCTTAAATGCTTTTCCATCCGTTATTTTTCTCCTTGCCCAAGTGGGAAGCCTGTGCACGTAGGAATAAAAGAATTCAGACTCTTGTCCTGCTAGGAGTGATAATAAAAGAATTCAGACTCCTCTGCTACCTTGTTTGATCAATGTAGTTTTTCTTCAGTCAGGTGCATTGCTCTGACATTGTCTTACCTATTCATTTCTGAAGTGTTTCGTAGTATTTGCTAAAGGTTTGAAGACAACACATTTAATCCATCGTGTGCAGCCTCATAGTTTTGAGACAGTGGGAGCTACCAGATTTTCAAAGAAGGAAAGAAGCAGTCCTGTCCTGTCTGGACTTAATGCTCTTTTGAGTAAAAATGAATTGATTCTACTTAATTATGGGAGAAAGGAGTCAAGTGTAATTATAATCAGGGGTCAAACCTACATATAAAATGTGTCTCCTTCAAGCAGTTGACAATCTCCTACCCTTGAATTTTTGGATGAGATTACTTTAGTTCCAATACTTAAAGGACTGTTCAGAGAAAAAAAGGTGGCTGGGGGTGTGGAAAACAAAGGGAAAAAAATCTTAAAGCTGTCCTAAAAATACTGTAAGATAATGTAGGAAAAAATATTTCTAGGACTTTGTCTCATAGTGACTTTTCTCCTAGGGTGAGTCTCTGGAGTACAGTGCAAAGCAGATGGTGTTACATGTGATAAAGGGGACTATGTAAACTATTGTTTTAATAAGCTTCTGATTCTTTTTGTGTGAAAGTAGCCTTGGCAACATAAATTTTTTTAATGTGTACCAACAAATGGAGGTTGAAAGGAAGATGAAGCACAACTTCCATAGCAAGAAGCAGGGCAAACTAAATATTTTCTTGGGGTTTTTTCCCCCAACTGGAAATGAATTAGTTTTTTTTGCAGTGTCTCTTGGATATCTACCAAGGAAGTAGGCTTTTTTAGGCTGGCCGCATGACAGACTTTTAACCCACTGGGACTTTTTGAGTATTGATGCCATGTAGACACTTCTAGCTAAGAGAAGCACTCCTTAAAGTTGCTCTCCATACTATTTGGGGAATGTGCTCACTGCTGTGAATAGACCTGTATGGCTTTTCATCCTGACCTGCAGATTCCAAGATAAATAGTAAGTTAGGAACATTGGTGCTCTGAGCAAGTAAGAAACAAAGAAGCACAAGAAGAGGTAGGTCTAAGGGGAAAACAGAATGAGAGAGTTGTAGAGGAGGTGAACAGAGTCACTTTGATAGGTAACTGGACAAACAGGTCTTCCGTATGTAATCTGGAGACACTCCCATGTTTTATCTAAATTCTGAACTCTGCTGGCCTCAGTTTCAACTGATTTACAGAAAACTCAGGATATGTGCTTGGCTCCCTGGTAGTGCTGAAATGTCTTGGGAAGTTGGCTGTGGTTAGTTCTTGAGTCTGGATGGATGTTGTTCAAAAGAAATATGGCTAGAACAGGACCCATTTGTTAATTGGTTTTGTTTGGGGTTATTTTTTGAAGGGACTGACTGGGTAAAAGTTGCAAGTATATTGACTGCTTTGTTCAGTGTTAAGTGTGGAATGGTCCCTCAGCTGAGGGGTCACTTGTGTGAGTCTGACTGCTTGTCTTGTGAACAGTAGCGGCAGTGCTCCAGCCCATCTCCTGAGCCAGGGACAGAGCCAGTGGCAGACATCACCTGTGACAGTGTCTCTACTACAGCCTTGCTGACAGCATGCCAGCCTGAGGTGAAGTGGCAGCAGCTCTAGAGGAAATGGCATCCGAGATCCTGACTCGCCTCCGTCAGCTCCCCAAGTTTCTCTTAAGCTGTTAACAAGCAGCAGTGGGTCACAGAAAGAAACATCTTCCCCCAGCCTGGCCTCCACAACTTGGTAGGAAGTGTCTGGCTGCATTCTCTCAGCACAAGAAGTACACCAGGAGATGGTAGTCAGAATATGGAGTGATAAGGGTTAATGTGAACTGCAGGGGATAGCCCAAAAGCACAAGGAGGCTTCCTTTTTGTGCCTCCTGTCTGCAGCCTGGATAGGCATGCCCTCTGGTGAATAGGGTATTTCCTGTCTATTGCAAACAGTTTCTGCACAGTTATCTGCTGTGCAGGTTAGGGCACTGCTTCGTTTGGTAAAGCCTCCAAACTAATGATGCTGTGATCTTAATAGGTGTGACATATGACTTATTTTTTTTAAAGATAGGGCTTGTTAATATATTATAAACCCCTCACAGTGGATACTGATTTTAGCTTTTTTTTCAGTTAGGCACTTTTGCTGTTTGTTTTGGGTGTTTGTTGTTTTGATTTTGGTGTTTGGGTGAGGTTTTTATGTTTTGTTTTGGGGTTTTTTGTGGATTTCATGTTTGTTTGTGTTTTGTTGGTGTTTTTTTGTATGTTCTAAATTATGTAGCATGTAGGTAATCATACTTAGCAGTAGTTTAGGCCAGCCCTGCCTAAATGTTTTTACTCTACATTTGGTGCTAGCTTCCTGATTACCCTTATATTTTGAATGAATAACATTTATGTATCAAGGAATTTAGTTAAATTTCTCAGTATGATAGGAGACATGCTGCTTACCCTAATAACTTGGGTTGTTTCCCTTCTTAGAATACAAAATAAACTATAAATTCAAGAAACAGTGGGATTTAAATGATGCCATCATCATGTTCTCAATGGGTTGTATGATGTGAAGATGCAAAAATGTAATTTTGTGTATAATAAAGCAGAATTGCTCAGCGACCCAGTGGCTTGTTATTCTGAGCATTTTTTTTGTATGCATTCCTCTGCATACTCACTTAGGTTGTAGTACAGACTAACTTTTGTGCAGCTATTTTAGAAGTATGGTACAACTATGGGGTTGGTAGTTAGCTGAATACTCTTTTTTTGTTACTATAGAGGTGAGTAATTATGTGAGTTAAATGTGAATCAGTGAGTTTAGGAAGGTTCAGGATGGATAGAAGTAAACCATTTTAATTCTGTAGAAGAAATTCTGATTTCTTTTAACTACCGATTATTCTCCTGTGTGAGAAGAAGAAAAATTATGGGTCAAAATTGACTAGAGTAAAAGTGAGAGCAGCGAGTGAAGCTGAATACACTGAACACATCCAACTATCAAGTTCCGTTGAGAAGGTACAATGATCTCCTTATTTGTATTGTAATACTCCAGGTGACAGGAAATTGAGAAGCCCTCTGCAGTGTAATAAGTCTGTGTCAGTCTCCGTCATATAGGACCATGAGAGTTTTGGTAGATATTTTTGCAGTTTTGTGATTTTTCCTGGTGTCTGTTTTTGCAGTGATGCTGTCTTGTGTGTGTTTGAATCCTTTAGGTAGTCCATGGAAAGGGTGATTATACATCTAGTTGATTGTGTTTTATGCATTATTTTTCCATGTAGGTTTTTATTTTTTAGAAATATGAAGAAAAAGACTGAAGTATCTTCTTTTGTATGATTGAGGAAAGGTGAAGTTTTGATGGCATGGTGGTAATTGGTATTAATGGTATGGAGAAGGTTGCTGCATGCACATTTTTCAGTACTTAGAGAGAGGACCTGTAGCTTACTGCCCATGTTTGCCTGGCCAGTAGCCAAAGCCAAAGCACTCAATGTAGTGTTGCAAAGCTTTGAGACAGTCCACGAAACTAGGGCTGCAAGCTGCTACATACCTCATCTTGGTGTGCCATGTTCATTACCTTCTGACAGCATTGTCTGTTTCTTCAGACTAAAGCTCACCTTACAAAGTTGACTCAACCTTACATACAAAAGAGGAAAATCTGAATCCCTCCCTACATTATAACGCTTAAAATTTAAATCCCAATAGCTTATTTTTCCCATTTCGTTACAAACTGATCTAGCATAATTCCTCACAGAGAGGGGATATAGAGTAAGAAGAACGTTTGACTGCATGTGCAATGTTGTAAAGGTAGGGTGTTAGATATATATATTTATATAAATATATGCATATATTTTATTCGTGTAAATATGAATGTGTATGAGTATATGCTTATATAAATGTCTCTATAGGCATACCAGATTTGGAGAGTGTATATGCAGACATAGTCTAGGTAAAATATATCAGAAAACATTGTTAGATGGTAGTAACTGACAGCCTTTGAAAGAATAAAAGGGAAAATCTGTGTGTTAGTGATGCTATATTTTACTTGCATAGAGATGATTTACACACTTCTCACATTTATTGTATCACCTTGAAGGTTTAACTCAGGTAGGAAATACCTCTCAAAATGGTAAACCTTTTGCTTCCTTACTCTTGAGCCTTGCCTAGCTGTTAGAACAGGGTAACAATCGTTATGTCTGGATGTAGTCTGTTGATTGTCCCAGTGTAACTAATTCTGCAGTAATCAGTGAGGAACGTTCTCGGCCGATTTGTTTTCTAGTAAAGCAATCTAGGTGTGAACTGGCGCTAAGTGTTGCTTTGCTTCCTAGATCTGCAGATGCTTCGTCGAATACAAGCTTATAGGCTACTTTTGGCAAGGAGGCTGCTTGCAGTATCCATGTGCGTCATTTCTTCAGGGCAGCTGGTTTTTGCATTTGTTCCAGTTAATATCCCACAGAACTTGTCTGGATCTATAGCACATGGAAGTACTCACTGAACTGCTTTTTAATACAGGAGGCGACTTCTTTAAAAACAAAGTAAACCAAACCAACTAGACGAAGTAGCCAAGACAAACCAAACTAAATTCCTCACTTCAGATGTTCTGGGCTTTTGTAAGTGGTGTGTGCACTGTTTAATGACTGTTTAGTGTTGGTGTTGCTGAAGATAATAACTACAAAGTCATACCTTAGCTACCTTCATAACAAGTCAAATATAACGGAAATAGAACTTAAATTTTGCTTTCCTGTATAACCAAAGTCACAGCATCTCAAGGTTTGCTAGGGACAGCATTTTCCTGCTGGGATCTATGCAATCTATGCATATCTAATTTCATCTATGCAATTTTAACTCCAGAGAAATTATAAACACCTTTTCTATCCCTAGAGCCTTTATAGGAGGGCTGGTCTTCCTCTGTTAGTGTTTCATTAGTGTACATGGTTAGGGTTTGCATTCTGGGTATGGTAGTAACTTCATTTCTTTGTGTTTGTATCGGCAACTAAAACCATTTGTTTGCAGCCTCTTCTTAGAATGGGAGAAATCCCCTTTTAATATTTGCCTCCAGCTAAACTGCTATATATTACACTAATACTACAATTAAGATGGTGTGGAGTAGTGCTGTGCTCAGCATAACCTGCGAGACGTGGTGAACTGTCATAATACCTTACAGTCCAAATCCATCTTCATTACAATTGTAATTATTAATAATTGAGGATGGAGAAATGAAATAATTATAAATTATGTAAGCTGATGCCATATTTTCCATGAAAAGCCTGGCAAGTAGTAATCTCTGACAAAATAGCCTGCTTTCCCTACTTTTTTAAAATAAGAGTGATTAACCTTCACTGCCAGTAATTTGTTCATCTATTAACCCTCATTCAGAAGAAGAAATTTCCATTTCAATGCATATCTTTCTCAACTAATGCCATTTCTTGATTACTGTACTGGGAAACATGCCTTTCTGCTCTGGGTGAGGTGTTGTCTGTCCTGGAAGCACTGGATTTCTGCTTCAGCTTTTTATTCTGTTTAATGTTTCCAAGAGATTGTGGAATGTAGCTGTATTTTGACAGTCATGCTCGTACTGAGTCTTGTACTTTGCTGATTTCAGTCTAACAGTTCTCTTCGTTTCTACCCAAATCGCTTTTGCCTGATACAGGAAGAATTGTGACTATTTAAGGAGCAAAGTAATCAAGCTTTATGCAACTGGGTTGTGTCTTTCAGCAGCTGCTGTTCACCCTGGCTTTGTTACAATAGAAGTTCAGCAGAAGCACTTTCCATGTAGTGTCTTCTGTTTGTTTTATCATAAGTGCTTCTCATCAGAAACGTTGATTGTCTGTAGCAGCTGGAGAAGTGACATGGAGTTAGTCCATTGGGCAGGATTCTGGAGCTGGGGTGAAGGAGGAATTCTCCCACGGTGAGACATGGTGAGAAGTCAGGATAGGGAGGAGAAGAGTGAGTGGGCAGGAGTGTCAGTGACAGAGGAGGTACGACAGAAGCTGTCTGGGGAAGGGGGCGGATTTGCTAAACTAATAGGAAACTATGACTTGGATTCTAAGATAAGGAGCAGTGCCATTTATCCAGGGCACTGCTGATACGGTGTAAGGTCATTGACTTCCAGATAGGTAGTCACCCAGGAGGAATAAAGTCCGGGAAGGATATTTGTGGGGCAGAGAAGGAGGCAAAGGGCAAAAGATATAAACTTTCTGTTCTGTTTAAATTTTCTGCATGCCCCAGAGTTTAGTTATTGTTAAATGTGACTGATTTTTTTCTGTGTTCTCCCCTGCTGTTTTTCACCTTGTAAAAAGGTTTTCACTCTAATTTTTAAGGGTTTTAAGCTTTGCAGCTTACCTGCTGCCTGGCTTGCTAGTCTCTTCTTGGCAGGCAACCCGATCACAGCATGAAATTCAAGTCTTAGAGAATTGTGTTTTGAGGGTTAGTGCTTAGTGGTTTACCAAGGTTTATGTTTCCCTAAGTTACAATCCCTGTAGAGTGTTCCTGCATGGCTATAACTGTACTGCAGACAAAGAGGCTTTATTTCAGGGCTGCCTCTTATCAGTTGGTTTATCTTGTCTGATTTGAATGGGAGAAGAATAGTTTTATGAAAACAATAGAAGGGGAAAGTTACTTGATGTGGTCAGAGATCTAGAAAAAACTGTTTTGTCTGCAGAATGGTTTTAACTTCTGAGATTCTTTTGTATAAGTAAGATTGCTTTTTCAAGGCTAAATACAGTTCAATAAGTAATGCTTTCATACTTCCTTTGTGCCACCCTGCTTCCCATTTTGTAGTTCTGGCAGCTTAGATCATCTTTCAAGGTTCCCTGAAGTTTATTTTTTTTTCATCCTCAAAATGCCTGTTTTATAATAACATTATTTTGGGGAAGGAATTGTGTTTCACAGAATATACAGGATGGATTACATTGTTTCAAAATCTTTGTGAAGCACAACTGAAAAACAAAGCTTACAGTGAAAGCTCTAGGATGGATTTGTCCTTCCGTGCAGTGAGTTGCATCTTACCTTACTGGTAAATAGAGGAGACTTCATATCTTTTATTGTTTATTTCTCAATAGAACATTTCATTTGAGTATGACAGAAGATAAATTTTCTCTACAGCCACATCTGAGCAAATAGCAAAGGTATTTTTGAAATGGCAGCAGGGGGGAAAGATTTCTCATTATGTAAGTTCCTGATATTGGGGGTTATGCCATCATACTCCCCAGAGTATTAAAAATACACAGCCTCAAACCCCGCCGCCCAAAGATAAGTTTACTTTGGTGTTTTTGATAATGATTTGCGAAGGACATTGCACAGTCAACAGAAATGTAAAGTTTGGATATTAATGTAAAAGTGAATACAAGGCATTTGTTTATTTATATAGGAAATACTGGCAAAGTAATAAAAGTCTCAATTTCTGCAAATAAGGGCAAGTGATAAGTAAGTGCAAGGAATCATCCTTGTAGCAAAATCTGTGAAGGGTGTCTAAAATTTTTGTGCTTCAAATGTATTACTTTCTTTACCAGAAGTTGTGATGGTCCTTTAAATCCCTGACTTTACCCATGCAAAACTGCTTTCAAGTCACGTAATGGGTGCTCTGAGCCCTAGCCTGCTCCACAGATGTTGGTAACGATACCATCACATCATCACTGATAGATGCAATCTCCGTGTCTTTTGATGAATGTCTAATGAATACCAGAAGTTTTTCCTGGGTTTTATTTTAGATTGGAGAATTGCAAAGAAAGAGTTACTCGGGCTTTTAAAACAAGAGTGGCAGATGAAGAGAGGAAAAGTTAGCAAAAATATGCTGACGGATATTGCGTGAAGCCAGAATAAAAATTTTTGACCATTCTTTGATGTGAGAGGAATTAAATTACTCTTTAGCTGGAAAAAATTTAGAGAAGAGGGGAAAGAATTAAAACTTTGTTGTCTTATGGAATATTTGCTCAGATTTTGTGATTGAAAAAGTAGAAATTAATCTAGACGGATTACTAAAAATATATGTAATTTCATATTTAAAAAGTTCTTCCTTTTTGTTTGGCTTTAAAATGGCAGTGTATGTTTTAAACAAGTTTTGACTTTCCCAGTACTCTAAGTGTGAAATGTGCAATAATTTTGTACATTATTTTCTTAAAAATGTCTACAGTAATGATACTCTTATGGGTTAAATCACTGAATGTAATAATTAAGTAATATGGCAAAACTTTGTGCAGTGTGCAAATGGACTTTGCATTAACCTATTAGAGATTTGGGAGTGGCACTCTTGCTGCTTCACAAAGCGTTTTTCAAGGGGAGAGTGGTCTTAATGTTTGACTTCTTTTGCGTGTTGTAGATATCATCTATATTGATTTTGTACTCAACTTCTATTTTCTTTTATTTTCCTTGTCTTCTGTATTACTTTGGAGTACTTATGCATCTGGTTTTCTTTATGCTCTTGAACCCCATCCATTCTTTTGCTCTTTATTCAATTTAACCATATCAAGACTAATTACTCTTGCTTTCTGGCTATTACATAATGAGAGAGCATAATGTTACAAAATTAATTTTGAGATGGCTGCAAATAAGATCTGAATCTGCTTCTCTTGGAATCTCTTTTGATAATTAAATGCTTTTGTGTATAAATTTTTCCCATTTTAGTAGTTCGGAGTTTTTCTAAACCTTTACAGAAAAATTCTGATTGCAGTGCTGTAAACATTAGCATATGCACTTCACTTTATACACAGCTAAGGTCTCTTAGTTCAGGATAATATTTTCCTTCTGCACGAATGTTTGGAGTGTTGGGGATTTATATTTATGAGAATATTCTTTATAGTAGAATGAGGGAAAAAGAAAGCTACTTCTGCCAACAAATATATAAAACTGTATGATGATTTAAGAAAAATACCTCCTTTCCTGAGTTTAATAGATGAGTTAATTTACTTTATCTTGTTTAATGATCTTGCGGTATGGGAAATTAGTGACTTTGCAGATGAAAAATATATGAGTAAAAAAGTACATTTATCTTCTTAGTTATCATCTGTTTCATTGACAAAAAGCACAGATGGGAAATATATCTCAATAATTAGGTTTATAATTATTATATCATTCTCAGATTAATAAATCTTGCTCTTTCTGTCACGTGATTTCAAGTTACAGTTCATACAGCAGAAATAGATTTAGTCGTTGAATGGTGATTGTAAACTTGAGACTTTTCACATTATATTTATTTTTATATTTTATGAAAAGTGTATGGCAGAGAAATAAGCTGTAGCCAGAGAAGAGTATTTTGTAAATGACTCTACAGGGAAATGTTGGTCATTGCGCAGAACAGCAAACGTGCAAACCTGCAAAGTATCCATGGTGTATTTTCTCTGAAAACTTCTGGTTTTGCCATTATCCATTATGATCATAGACTTCCTGGACATGCCTACAAAAACAACAATAGCTCTGATTTTTAGTAGGAAGCTGGGAAGTCAAGGAGCTCAGTAGCAGAATCTCAAAATGCCAATACGTGGTACATTCTGTATTTTTGGTGCTAATGTCTTCTTTCCTCTCTTTTTGCCCACAGCTGTAGAACAAGTAACAGGAAGAGTTTGATGGGCAGTAGCCAGTCTCCAGCTCTGCCTCGGCCTCATTCACCACTCTCAGCTCATACAGGTGATTTTATAACTATGGTACTACTGCTATTATTAAATTCTTAGGGTGTTTCTATAACTGAAGGAAAATATACTCTATTGTTCTTTTCACTGTTTCTAATAAGAAAAAGTTGCATGTCATTCCATTCAAATTGCTGGTTTACATTTAGATCTATAAATCTATGATCATATATTTGAAAAAATACCATGTAGCTATTTTTGATTTCCCCACTTTACATTCTGATAGATTTTCTCTCCCAGTGCCACCATTGCCCTTCATGTTGCTTTTACTGCATAATGAAGATTATTACATCTGTATTACGTTCTGTTCCTGGTAGTTTTGCTGACCAGGATTTATAGTGTCAGGCACTTTGCTGGTAGTTGCTGTGCTTCACTTTGCATGGCAATAAATTGATGGTAATTTTGTTTTTCCTCTAAAACATCTGAAACACTTAAAGCTTGAATGAATGTTCATAAATAAATTTTTTTTTATAATAATTGCCTTAATTTTTAAAAAGGAACATTTTTAGCATGTCACCTCACATTTCCACAGAAGTTTACTCTCTTTTTATTTTTGATGGTGCATTGGCTGTAACCACAGGCCAAAATGAAAGTGCCACCCTAATCCTTGTGTTATCAATGACACTGAATACTCTGGAGAACTGCTGTCAGGGAGATTCTTAAGAAGAAGGTGCAGAGCTTCATGTGAATTTTTGAAGTATATTATTATTATATTATATCTCCAGTTTTCTTGTGGAAGCAACATTTAGTTAGAGAAAATGTGATTTTCACTCTCAGATGCAGCTGTCACAACTAGGAATCCAGGCAACACGAAAATTTGTGAGGAGTTCAGGGCAGCAGAGCGTTTAAAACAAACAAAGTAAAACATGATGCAGACAGTTTTGAAAATGAAAAATTAAATGTTGGACTGTTTGGAATGCCGTTTTGGGTCTCCCAAATACAGAAATTTCCATTTGGAAGAGGAGATTGTGGTCAGTATAAAAAGCATCCTTGGTTGTGCTATGCTGCTGGCTGACTTGAGGAAAGCAGTAATAATGCTTGCTCTAGCGTGTCTGCTGCTGGAAATTACTATGCCACCTGTTTGGAAATGGAAACCTCGGACCAATGATGCCTGAACTCAGAAGAATGGACTGACCAGCACATGTTAACTGGGATTTGGATATAGGTTGTGTATTTGATAAATGCTGGAAAGTTCCTATCTTGCAGTGGACTCAGGCTTTCAGCAAGTTGCTTCATCTTTTGAATTGATTTCTTAAATAATAAAAGAGAAATAATATTGCTATGTCATGATTATTGTCAAGTTGCTCAGAAGGCTGAAAACCAATTCTTGTAAGTAAAAAGACAGATTAAGTCTGTAAGCGGTTATTTTCCATAGACTCAGCAGTATGTACTGTTTATTCAAAAACGTATTACAGAAATCTGACAACTTCTCCAGTTATACAGAATACAGTAGGTTCTCTTATTTGGCTGCTTCTGAAGGCATACGTGCTAGACACTTGAGCAGCACAAGTAAATCTCATCACAAATAGGAGAGGAAAATTTGCATGTGCATGACCAGTTATGTTATTAGCTTGCTTCTGTGAGTGACTAACTATAGTAAATGTTCATGCAACCATTAGCTCCTAGCTCTGCTGGCTAGTGTGCCTAGAGAAGTCTATATATCAAATGCCTGTGAATTCCATCCTAATCCACACAAATAAAAAGAGATGCAAATTTAATAAGTTAAAAATGTACCTCTACGTAGGCAGTAGGAGTTCAGTGTTTCAGGTGTTTAAGGTCTATAAATCCATGGTAATGTCATATTTGAGAGACTGGATTTATAGTAATCCTGTGTTGTCAGAGCTGCCAGGTGTTAAACTGCCCTAGCTTCTGCACACTGAAATTGACTCCTTGCTCTCTCTGGTGGTATGAACTGAAAGCCTGTTTCCTTGCCAAGTGTGGTAGAGGGATGTAACAAGAGACTGTGTGTGCTGTACAACTTGCTGAGTTTATTCTTCTTGGCCCTCCTTGGCTGAGAGGAATTACTCCATGTCAGAGAGGCCTCCTTGACTCCACTGAGAGAACCTGGTGTATCTCCTGTCCTGCTGTCAAATCGTAGATGATTTTAGGGTCTTTATTGAATCTGAGATTGTCTTAGAAAAGGTCTTTAAATTGGAAGTTTTGACTTCACAACTTCACAGCCTGCTCATCTGCCCCAGAGCATGTACCTTAAGCTTTAAGCCTCAGAGAGACTGAAGATGGTCCTCTAAAACCTTCATATATTTCTTACTAATGTTTGTTGTTGGAAAAGGAAACAGTAGAAGAGGGAGAGGCAAATGGAAGAGTTTCTAGTCCTTGAGGAGCAAGATGAATGTGCAGCAAAGTATTAGTGCTTGCATTTACTGAGAACAGGTTTATTTATCAGACTGTACTTGTCTGAAGTGTGGTAATAACATGCATTTTTGATACGTTCTGGTGAGATTGTGCAGAATTTGGAGGACATCGGAGAGCATGTGCTCTAAAGAAGTTTTTCTTATGTGTTGTTAGAGTTGTTTCGTTCAAGCAATCTGCCCAGGTGAATGCAGGCTGAGAGTCAGGCTACATGGATGCTAAAATCTGATGTAACTTTTAGACCGTTGCACTAATTCTTGTCACTAGGTTTTCAAAGGAAAATACTGATTGTTTCATCTGCCTTTTAAGGGACTCAGTCTAACTGATGAGAAAGGGCCTTTAGCCATTAAGGACTCTTTCACTATCACCTCTCCTAGAAACCTTTAGCTTCCTGACATTGCATGTTAGGCTTTTTCTTCTACTGGATCCTACTCCTTACTCTGAGGTACTCCATCCCTCTCTGGGGAGAGCCTGCTGTTGCCCTTACTGAAAAGAGTTCCAGTCATTGCTCTTATTTAAGTGGATTAGGATCTTAATGTTTGTACCATCTTAGTTGCAGGCTGGGGTTAAAGCACAACAAAGGGATAAAGACCTGCAATAACAACTAAGTACCATGCAGCTGTTCACCCTTACAACAGGTAGAAAAATAAGAAAAAAAAATAAATGTTAAACTCATGAGTTGAGATTAAAACAGTTTAATAATTGAAACAAAAAACCCAACAATATTACTAGAGAGAAAATAATAACAACAATAATAATTCTAATGAAATGGAGAGAGTGGTGTATCATTGTTGTGGTTTCAATTTGAAACAAGGCGGAAATACTAATTTTTGTTTTGGTTTGATTTTGTTAATTTTAAAGTTTTTAATTAAGAGCAAAGTAGGTTTCAGCTTAAAAATAATAAGACTTTATTAACTAACACTAAAAGAAAAATAATAAGAATGAGGATGAAACTTTTAAAACACTTTTTTTCTTTTTGGACTTTCTTTTTTTTAATTAGCAATGTAAAGAAAACAATACTTAGAAATTTTAGTTAGTTTTTTACTTTTAAAACAGTCTTTTTTTAGTTTACTTAGGGAGGGAAGCACTTTTCGTTTGCTATGGTCAATTTCCCCACAAGAAAATAGTTTTTTTGTAGATTTATTCTTCATGAATAGTAATTGCTTGGATTTTTTGCATTTATGAAATTTTTTTTATATTTATAGTTATGTTTTTGGGTTACATCAATGTATGGGGTTTTATTTTAAAGATAACTGTTTAAAACAAAGGTTCTCTTCAGTTTTGGGACCGCCTTCACCTCCAAGGAATAGAGATTTACTTTTTCTTTGAGGGTAAAGAGTTTTTATTACTTTATCATTTTGTTTACCTTTTTATGA
>VXBS01009150.1:356052-386067 GCA_013400255.1 Sitta europaea
GTTTACCTTTTTATGAAATTAATAGTTTCTTTAACATTTTACTTTTTTGCTTAGGTTTACAATTTGAACTCTTTTATCTCCCCTGTATTTTTTATGGTTTAAAGGAAAAATTTTAATATATTTTAGTTAATTATTATAGCTTATGAGAGTTTTTTATAGCTTAAAAGTAAGTTTTTACACTCTTTTTATTTGGATTTTCACTATTTTTTTATTGACTTTGATACTTTGTGGTCTTCATACATTTGCATTTTAATTTTTTCTTACTGGAGAGAGGATGGAGGCTTTTTAGGTTTTATTTGTGTATTGATGCACTGAAAGAGTTAATAAGAGATAGTGTTTGATTTGGTTGATAATGTTGGAGTTGTGCTAGGCTAGGCTGGGCAGTTTATGGTGTCGTATTTTAAAGCCATGTTGGGGGGGGGGACAGCTCTCAGAGGGTCTAGGCTTAAAAGGCTTTTTGGTCGTTTGCAGCTAGGAGGGAAAGTTGGACAGATTTTCAAAATTCTTTTTTTATTTTTTGGTTTGCATTATTGCGTTTTTTTTCTTTTACTAGGCACAGCAAAGGCAGGGTTTAGCTTGGGCCAGCAGCAGAGCAGAACTTTGGGGCGGTAGATGTTTCTAAAATTAGTTGAGGCTTACTTGGTTCGTGTGGCCTTCTGCCTCCCCCCCAACTCGGCCCAGGAAGGAAAGAGACTTTTTTGGGCTTCTTTCAAAGGTAATAAGAACTAGAAAATTCTTTCTTATTGGTTTAATAAAATGTCAATCTCAAAATTAGCTAGTTCACTTTTGTGGGCTGGTTAAACTAGGACAATAATACCCAAGAGAAACAAGTGATGCACAGTCCAATTGCTCACAAGCTGCTGACCAATGCCCAGCCCACCCCCAGCAGCAGTCATCCTCTCCTGGCCAGCTCGCCACAGTTTACGTCCTGGACATGATGTTCTGTGGTGTGGAACATCCCTTTGGCCTGTTCAGGTCAACTGGCCCAGCCGTGCTCTCTCCCAGTGTCTCGTACACATGTTCACTGATGGGGAATGGGATGCTGAGAGGTCCTTGGATAACGGTAGGCACTGCTCAGCAACAAATAAAACATCAGTGTGCTACCAGCATTACTCTCATGCTGAATCCAAAATACAGCACTGTGAGTAAGAAGAAAGTTCTATCCCTGCTGAAATCAGAATGCCCTTTGCTTTAAATCAGTCATGTTGAATGGAATCAAAATTGTCACACTTTTGAAAATCCACCCAGGATCAGTTTCTTTTAGTTATCATCGTAATAGTCTTTAGTGTTATCCTTGGCTTTATGTGTAGTTCTAATGAGAATGTTGGCCTTGCTTGGAAATTCATTGCCTCAGAGGCATCTGAAGTGAGTATTTTCATTATTTGCAAGGACACCCTTGGAACCCTAACAACCTTTTCCCTTCAACATTAATTCATTGCTTGTTGAGAGCAAGCCACATATATACTCAGTTGCCTCTGTTTGCATGGCATAGTTGAGATTATTTTATTTGGACCACTAGTTTAAGCTACCTGGATAGCTTAAAGATCTCCCCTGTCTTAGGACAGAAAAGTCCTCTATGTCAAATGAGTCCTCTGTGTCAAATACAGCAAAGTGACTGAAGGTGTGTTCTGGAATCTCATGGTCAAGCTGCCTTAAGATTGCGCTGCATAAGGACTCCTGCCAGTACTGTAGCTTTGCTCAAGAATATTTTCATCTTTAATATCTGTAGAGCAATAATTTAAAGGTCTGGTTGAACCTTTGGAAGCGATGTGCCATTATTTCAGATCTGCTGAAGAGCTCAGGTAGCTACTATTTAATCACAAACTGGATTTGAGTAAGCCAAAACAGACTGGATGTGAATAGAATTTCTGTATTTTAGAGGATGAGCATATTGAATGTAAGCATATTTCTTCAAGGTACATTTTATACCCATGTTCTTCCTTGTAATCCTGTTTTTCATCCAGATGCGGTCTGAACTAGAAGTATCAGTATTCTCTAGCTTAGACAGAAGTTCTTTGAGGAGGACCAGTTGCCCAAGTTTACGGTAGTAATAATTGCCGCATATGGGAGAGTCTAATATAGAGCTCTTAGTCAAATTACCACACCCCCACACCCCCCACTTTCCCCCACAGAGTATTCATTGTTTGCTCTGGAGATAATAGAAGATTTTTCGTACAAGGGAGTTTGTTGTTAATCTTTACAGATGCAAGCTGATTTGGACAAACACTGAACACTTACATGGAATTTTTTAACTGTCAGTCTTACCATCCCAGTCCTGCTCAGATTTATGTCAGATGGGAAGGAGAGGCAGTGAGACAGCACCACACTGCTGAAGTAAGTAGATTTTCAGAGTGTGAGTAGTGCATGAGTGGCACCTGTCAGGGAAGGGGCAGATTTGCTTGTTAGCAACAGTGAGCATAAAAACTCCTGGGCTACATTAAAGAGTTATTAGAGCAGTAAGTAGTCCAAGGCTTGGGAGAGGTATAAGTTCTGAGACTAAGGAAACGTGATAAACGTGATAGGAAAAAGACAGTGTATATAGCAGATATTATATATCTCTGTTAAGTATGTTAAATGCTAATAAAATATATGCAAGTCCACTTTCCTGTATGCAGGACCTGTAGCTGCTTGCAGAGATAATTTGTGTCTGGAAAGTCAGACTTTTAGTTTGCAGCTGAAGTCTTGCCATGCATAGTGTTTCTGTTTCTTGCAAAAGTAGAAAACATGCTAGTTAATATCTTTAAGCTCATAATTATTAGCAACTGTCTTACGTTAGTTGTCTGAATATCCTTTGCCTTTAGTATTTGGGCTGGAAGGTGTTAAACCTACTGAAAAGTACTTTCGATTTTTCCATGAGCTGTTGAATTCCTGGAGAATTGTGGGAGACTGAGTTGCAGCATTAGCTTGGATGGTACCTGGTGCCCATGTCATTAATGGCTTTTCTAGCTGACTCTCTGGTGCTGTGTAGGCAGGTCATCTGCCCTACCCACTCTGCAAAGTGAATGATTGTAATCTCAGCAAGTCAGGGACACCTGAATGGTGTCCCCACCTCAGTAGTCACAGGAGCTTCTTCATGTGGGTGATACTACCCCCTAAATGCTTAATAGTCACATGTGGTGCTTTTTAATTGTACCTGCTGAAGGAGAAAGATTTAGCTGTTAGGAGCATGCTGTAAATTTTATTTGTCTGTATTTTAAGAATATTCCATGTGGTGCCACTGAGATGACTAGGACAAGAATTGTAAGATAAGAAGGAAATTGTTTAAAGGTATAAAGAGGTTTCTGCTAAAATGAATATTAAAAATTGGGAGTGGAGGTTATCAGTCAAGTTTTTTGTGGTCAAACATTTTATTCTCCTTATAAGTGACATCAGCATAAAATTATTGTATCTTGTACAAATTTGGAAGATATCCAGTATGAAATAGCATTGGGAGACTGTGTTGAAGTGAGTGACTGACTGGAACAAAAAAATATGAAATTGCTGTATGCAGCATTTTGTACTGGAGGACCTGTAACAGAAATGTCTATGATAAACTGTGAACTCACCTGTTATAAGTAGTTTAGGGAAGGATTTGACTGCATTGTCTGGATAAGATGGTGTTTGCAAGGACCAGTCTAGTGCAGCTTTGAAAATGAAATCTCAGAAGATGTATAAAAGAAGTAATTTTCAATTTAATATGTGTGGATTTCATGTGACTGTACAGTGTCCTGGTTAGATTTCATCTGGAATACTGCATACATCTTTTGTCATACCTATTCAGATGGAATCATGAGGGGAGAGAAGGGCCGATGGGATAGAATGTGGGAGATTTCTGTATAAGACTGAAAGCTATTAGTTGCTTTCCTTAGCAATGGAAAACTGTCATCTAAACCAGTCAGAGTTGCCTTTCCCCCCTGCCTTCATAGAGTAGGAAGAGAATCAAGTGCTGGCCATATATAGTGGAATATGGAGTGTCTTAAAGAATTGTCCACCCATGTATGGCAGGGATGAACCTGACTTTTTTTCCTATGAGGTTGGATAAATCTTTAAATGGCTATAAGGCCTCAAACAACTTGCTCAATGAAGTTTTTAAATGGCTTGTGGTTGTTCTGTACGCTGAGTTGCGTGCATGGGAGAAATACCAACAACATATTCTCAAGAGGTCAAAACAACAAAAAGAACTTCACTGGCAGCTTTAGAATATCGAAAAACTTGTTCAAAAGGTATAGTGCAACATTCAGCCAGCACAGAATACTTCTCAAAGTGTTGACTTGGCCCGTTGAACTTAGTAAACACTAAGAAGAGGTTATTAGAAGAAGGAGAAAGAGGGTAAGACAGAAAAGGTACAGAAGAGCCCACATACTTTAACCAATCCCTGGGTTCCTGCTGTTTTCAGGTAGAACTTCCCCATGGAGGTGGGGTCTAGACAATCCAATGGCCTTGGGTTGAGCCTGAAATACCCCTGGCCTTCCTGGGCCCTTTCCCCATCTGGGATTTCCAGTCATATGACCACTCAGGAACTGGATTAGGGGCTCCAGAGGTGGAGTCTGGGGCATTGTCTCTGCTGTGCCAATGAGTGGCATCACTGTTGGGCTGGGTTACAGGCTCTAGTGGGCTGGGGGTGTACAGGCCAGGGCACTGCCTTGTTAGGGTAAGGTCTGACCTGCCCCTTTCCTCAGCATGTGTGCACCCCAAAATACCTCAAGTATTCAGTCTCTCACAATGGAATTACATAATGCAATTCCCTAAAGCAAAATTAAAGTTCAAGAGGGTTTTACCTCCACTTGTAATTCTATTTCTAGGATTTTTCAGGCTTGTGTTGAGCTTTCTAGGTGGACGCTGGTAAGAATGCTGGCTGTTCATACTTTACTCTTACTACGTCAGGGCTCACTGCTTGCATCAGATAATTCTGTTTGAGGGATGTACTTTAGTTAGCAATATTGAAGCATAGTAATCAACATAGCTGTTTGCACCATGTGTTTTAAGGGAAGGAAAGACCATGCTTGTGCATAAATGAGGCCCCATAGTGTGTTTTTGTGGTGAAGTATACTGGGATATAAAGCAGGAATTCTGAATGTCAGCTTTAAAAAAAAAACTTGAAAGGAAAATAGTACAATATATCAATTACTCTGACAACTGTCACTTGTAGAATTACAAAAAACAGATTTGCTAAAACAAAGCTTTTTATTTAGTCTTGCTTTTGGGTGCTGTAAATGGTTACAGAAATTTCTCATCAACTTGTAGTTAAGGACAAGAGAAGAAAATCTAAGTGTTAAGTTACATACAGATAGAAATTAAATCCTGTAAAAATAGCACTCTCGGTATTTAAATATTGGTTGGAATGTGTAGAGTTTTCTAGCAGATGGATTTAAGGATCATACAGGCCTTCCTTGCCATAGCTGAGGGAAATTGTTTGCTGATTTCAGGTGTAGTTAATCCAGATTTTTAAATAGCCTGAGCTCTTCACATGAGTGAACCTTTTTGGAAAGCACTTGCAGAAGTATTCAGAATTATTCTACTGCCAAGCTGTGTTCTGCTGACTGATTCTGTTTGTTATGATAAGAAAGTCAGACCTGCAACTGCAGGTGGATGATGTCTTGTGTATAGTTCACAGTCTGCATTCATCATCGTGCAAATTGACACACAGGAATGTACAGCACATTGTTATATTGTATTAATGGGGCACTGATGTACTGTGGTAGATTTTAATAAACTTCGAACAGGGTTTTTCTTTGATCCATATGGAATTTGGGATAACAGATACCATTAATCTGGTATTCCCTCCGTACTAACAGAAGTCATGCATCTAAAACTGTTTTGTAAGTAGACAGCTATTAAGAATACATACAGTGACTGTAATACGCTTTTAAAAAAGATTTGAAACATCTTCCTTCAGTGGCAAAGACACAGGATTTCTTGGAGCTACTTGCAAAACAATCACAGTTTAATTGTCCTGATACAGTTTTCTTAACAATAGGTGCTTGCAAAGTGAGCTACCCTGATGTTGTAATGAAGCAGAGTATTGTTCTGGTCTGTTGATTGCCTATTCATTGTGTCTCCCAGAGGATGCTGGAGTTAATTATCTAATGTCTGACCACCAGTCCAGTTTACTTTACCAGATCAGACATTTGGGCAGTAGTTTACAGAGAACTAAAACATACAATACAGGCAGATTCCAAATAACAGTGGACTGGGCTTTGACCATCAGCAAGCACATAAGAACAGAGAGTTGACTGGCACTGGGTTTCATTTGAGAGTTGTCCAGGTATTGACTTGCAGATGGGTGGGTGAATGCTGTGATGGATGGAGGTCACATGTCCAACCTGTCTTTCTCCTCTGGAATACTACATCTTAAACCTGTAATAGCACTAGCTAAGTTTCTCCAGTCATTAGGGGTTTGTATTTTCCTTCTTTGTTTCCAGGTTTGTCTGAGTTCTTATGACTTTTAGATAAACTTCAGAATTTAGTATCCAGGTATAATGTGTATGGTGTCACCAGACTTGTTATTTTAAAAGCTGATTTGCTATTGAAAGTAGTACTTGCAGGTTGATTTTCCTAATAACAGGATCTGATGCTCTTCCTGAGTAAGACTGACTTCAGGTTTTGTCTATAAGGAAGTAATCTATGTTGATTGTAGCAACACAGTTTGCAGCACTGTGTCTCCACAAATCCAAGTCCACCCTGATTGCTATAAAATTGCTGCAGTATTTAATCATATTTTTTAATTCTTTATGAAGTTTTTGTGTATATTTTAATTCATGGACAGTAAGGCATGTCCTTGATGTGTGTTAAAAACATGTTTATATCCATGTATAAATTTAGCTAGCATAAAAAACAAAATTGGTTTACAAAGCCTCATATTCTGATTGGTAAAACAGTTTCCTGTCTAAAGCTGTTTCTGTCTCACTATGTTAAGGCTATTTCTGTGCTCTTCTGCCAGACTTTAAGGTAGCTTCTTTGTCTTTTTAACTTATCTAAGTCTGCAGCACACTTCACATTAACAGCTGACATTTTTCTGGTGTAGCAGTGAAAGTTTGTGACCATGTTTTATCTGCACAGTTACAATTTATTTTTTGTTTTAGCTTAGCTTTGTTTAATAAGCTCTGTAGCAGAAAAAGAAATACAGTTAGCTGATAAATTGAACTGTTGCTCTCAGTTATTTTCAGTAGATCCAGGATAAGAATAAATTTTTTTAGTGCCCAAGTAAAGATTGGAATCTGTGGCTTCAGAATCCCTCTGCTCCACCCCTTTCAGGGAACAAAAATCCTTGCCACCTTGAAATTATTGAGGCCTTTAGAAACATCTGAAAGGTAATGAGGAAGCTGGGGTCTTGAGGGGACACAGAGAATGTAGCGACATAATTCTTCCATGATAGATTAATAGCCAAAAGAATACTTGGGGGTGTTGGCCAGTGAGAGTGGGAGCCATGTCTCTTGGGGCTGTGGGAAGAGCAGCTGCAAAGACGTGGTACAAGCACAGCTAAAAAAGCATCATGCATCTGGTTCTGCACAGAAAAGGAGGGGGTTAGTGTGGGGATGTGTGTTGATATCTGTGTTTGCTACATAATCACTCAATGATTATACTTTCCCGTATAGAATTAATGTGATCTGTTTGATCTGTTATGGGCATCACTATGATAAATGCAGCGTTAATTCAGACATTTGAATAGCAGTCAAGGCTACTTGAAGCCTTTTAAGGACTCCGTCTATTGTGCTGGCCTTTTCACGTATAGGTGGCAATTTTCCCCTTAAAAATTTCATGTTGTTTCTAACTGGCTACATAGGAGTTATTTTTTTATTAATTTTTTTTGTGGCTGTCTCATTTTTGACCAAAAATAAAATGTTACAACAATGCAGTACTTTTTTTTTTCCTTCTATTTTCATGTATTGCTGCTACAGTCATTTTAAAGAAAAGTTTAAGGAAAGATTGTTTGTTAGATGTTATGCCAGTGCTACTTTAAATTGGGTCCTCCTTTTGGCTCTTTGGGAGGGGTTGTTTGGTTTTTTTATTTGGGGTTTGGGTTTTTGTGAGTGTGTCTGGTTGTTTGTAGAGTTATTTTGTAGGTTTTTTGGGTTATTTTAAAGGTAATTTTTATTCCTTCTAAAGGAAGGAATACAGTTTCTCCTCTACCTGTATGGGCTGAGGTGAGGGGCGCGGAGGTGGCAAAGCAGCTCTCAGCAGCTGCTGTCTTTTTGCACTCATGCTGCTCCACAGGAGGTCAGGTGTTCTGATAGGAAGGAGTAACAAACCCCAAAGTTGCCCCCTGTTCACACAATGCAGTTAAGGGTTAAAAAGATCAGTTCAGTTTGTTTTGTCTGCTTTTTTGCTTTGGAGATAGGAAAAAATGAGCAATTAAATTGCAGTAATGCCTGTGGAGATTCTGTAGAACCTGTGTATAAGGGCTAAAACTGTTTGATAATTATTTTTCTATCTTTCAATATTTTGTATGATTAAAAAAAATCTTTTTTTTGACATTAAAATAATTTTTTCAAGCTAATGTACTGGTTTCTTTAAATATTAATTATCAAATTGTTTTGAGAATTTTCAAATTAAAAGACTGAATGAACAGTTCTTTATGAGTTACAAAATCCAGTCACTAAAATCTAGTATAAATGAAACATGAGTTGAAGTAAGATTCTGTTTCAGAATTTATTTTCAGAAAGACTGTGAAAGAAGAAATTCTGAAATTCATTTCTACCCTGCTGGAAATGTATGCATTACTACATCTGGATGTTTTTAATGGCTTCTCTTCACCCCACCATCTAATGGTAATTTTTTTGTGTATCATCTCCAACAGGAAACAGTCCTCAAGATAGCCCTAGGAATTTCTCTCCCAGTGCCTCAGCCCACTTTTCTTTTGCACGAAGGTAAGAGGTTGTTTGAAGTATTCAACACACATTTTGCATAGAGAAAATGTTGTTGGATGCAGGTACAAAAGGTGATTGCAAATACATCTGTCAGGTCTGCCACTAAGTATTAGCTGACTTACATAAACCCTTTTAAACCTCAGTGGCAACAAATTACTGAATGCAATGTGAGCATATATTTTTTAATTTAAAAGAATAGATTAATGATTTCATTGTAATGAATCTGATTCAGACATTATTGTCTTACCTACTGAGATATGGGGAAATTTTAAACTAGTTGAAAATTTCTATTTTTTTAACAATGTAAGAAGTGCATTGCTTATAAGATCACTCTTACACAGGTCCTGATTTTACTGACAGTAATGATGCCATTACCATACCTTGAATACCTGTCACTGACCTGTTTCAATGCCTTTACCAATATCTATGAGACAATCAACATTGTCATAGGAGTGTTGTGAGGATTAATTAACATTAGTAGAATTTTTGAAGATCTAAAGTAAATTTGAAGTGATCTGTGAAGTAAATTATTATTAAATGAACCATAACCAAGGTTAATAGCATGTCATGGGAGTCTACCTGTTTGGGCCAGTGTGGTTACCCGTCATTTAACCCGTTGTCACCCTACTTCAGATAATAATGTTCATTAACTCTTAAGTCTATGAAGTTAGGCAGAGTTTATTTTTTTACCTGGGAATATATATATATATGAAAAATTAAATTGAAATGCTTAAACAGTGTGCATGTAAGTGTTGGGATTGCAGTGAGCTATAGCTTGCTTGTAAAGTTTTAGTTACTTTATTTTGGGAAATCGGTAAAGTAGCACACACAAATTGTCAAGGGTAAGTGCTAGGAAATGGCTTTTTTTTTTTAAACCTATTAAGGTGTGAAAACTTGGGTATTTTTTAATTTGGATCTAATTCACTTGGACAGTAGAGCTTGTCAATCTTTCTAGTATCTTGTGATGCTACTTTTAAAATTTTCTTAAGAAAGCTGATTATTTCTTTTGAATTTACTTCCTTTTGTTAGTTTTCCTTTTGTCAAAGATACTATCTCTTCAGAGATTACATTTGTTTGCGAGCATATTTTTAGAAAGAGTCATTAAGTCCAGAAGTGAGTTATAATGGAAAAAGCAGATGTGAAAAATCGAGCATTGCTTAGAAATACAGCAGTCAGGAAATAGTTTTCCTTCCCCACCCATAATCAACAGAAAGTTTAAAACTTTTTACTTTTGCAAACCTTCAAATTCAGAATTAATGATAAAAAAAGGATTTGGTTTTCCAGTGTTTCATTTGGATTTTGACCTCTCTAGAGCCCTGTAATGAGCTTTAAATAGATTCTTTAACTGAAGGAAATTTCTCTGGTTTAAAAATATCTCACGACTTCAGTGGAATTCAAGAAACATTTAGAGCAATTTTCTGTGGAAACTGATTTTGTTCTGTGTTTGTATTGAAAATGCTTTACAACAGTGAAGTTTAAAATGGCATTAATACAACTTTTTTTGTATGAATTTGGTATGTCTCTTGTGGTTGTTTTCATATATGCTGTGGTAGGATGAATTTTCATAGTAAAATGTGGTTAGTGAGAGGCATAATGTTATGTCTTTTTGGTTATATTTTGTATAATGGATATACAAAGAAAGGGAAGGACAAGCGTGATAGAGCAGGTTGAGGAAGCAGGGGCAATGGTATAGGGTTATGGATATTCCTTTTTCATCCACTGCCACCCAGTCAGTGGGGACACCAAAAAGCTGGGACAGTGTGAGGAAGACAGAGAGAGGCAAAGGAAATTATTTGAAGCCTCCTGAGAAGCTGCTTCCTTAGTTTACCCACTTCTCATCAGGTGCTGACCATGCCATGCAGGAGCCACAGCAAAGGGAGCTGCCTCAGGGAGGTGGTCCTGTGCTGTGCTGCCAGCCGGTGGGCAGGGCTGGAGGAAGCCTTCCCCAGCACCTTGGCACCAGGCTGCTGGAGAGCCACCTTGCTCTGCCCATGTCTGGTGGGGTGGTCAGTGCCCAGGAATAGCCTGTGCCTCTAGAAGTCAGCACTTCTGCTGTATGTACAAGTACAGTCTCTACAAACCCACTGGTAGGTGACAGACTGCACTTTCTAGAGCAGCTGGAAAGTGAGTAAAACCATACTTTTAGGACAGAGCCAAGTGGTGTATCAAAAGTCCAGGGGAAAATGCTGTAGGTCCCCTTTTCTCCCATAATCTCTAATGAATGCCTCCTGTTCTCCCACCTTTGCCTCTCATATGACTTTCTGTGATAGCCTGTCTGCATCCTTGACAGTCTCTCTGTGTGGCTCAAGTACCCTGTTCACTGTCAGTTACTCAATTAAGAAATACTTTCTTTCTTGTAGATGCCGAGTACATGGGTCTCACCATATGACTTTCTGTGATAGCCTGTCTGCATCCTTGACAGTCTCTCTGTGTGGCTCAAGTACCCTGTTCACTGTCAGTTACTCAATTAAGAAATACTTTCTTTCTTGTAGATGCCGAGTACATGGGTCTCACCATATGACTTTCTGTGATAGCCTGTCTGCATCCTTGACAGTCTCTCTGTGTGGCTCAAGTACCCTGTTCACTGTCAGTTACTCAATTAAGAAATACTTTCTTTCTTGTAGATGCCGAGTACATGGGTCTCACCATATGACTTTCTGTGATAGCCTGTCTGCATCCTTGACAGTCTCTCTGTGTGGCTCAAGTACCCTGTTCACTGTCAGTTACTCAATTAAGAAATACTTTCTTTCTTGTAGATGCCGAGTACATGGGTCTCACCCATGTTTAAATACTGCCTAAGTTCTTGTTTCAATTCTGAACAGTTAAGCCATGAGTTTAAATGATGAAGAAACTACTTTTAGAATGATGCTTTCGTATGGAGGTATCTATAATGTACCTGGGTGAAGAGGAGAATGTAAAAGAATGAATTCAGAACAAGATCATGGTAGAGGTGGAAGTTTTTTTCAGAGTTCAGTATTTGACACAATCAGCAGTCTCTAGCACATGGGCTCTTAATATTTTAATACTAATAATGTACTGTAGTTCCTTTTCTCACAGCTTATGTGTGCAAAGTCCCAGAGTTTTGACTGTAGTTTGTGGATGAAAAAATGGATATATTGGAAAGAAGCAAGAGGCTTTTTAGTCAATCAGTTTGAAGGAAGCTCAATAGGCTTAAGATTTCTGATTTGACATGACTTCAGTTCTTCAAAATTACATTTCGGTAATCTTCAGTTCTTCAGAATTTCACTCTTCGTGTCAATCAGACTTAGGAGATGCTCTTTGTAAAACAGATCTTCAGTTGTCCTGTCTACATGATCATACTGTTTGTTAATAAAAACTTGGCCTGTTTTGTTATTTATATATTATTTTGTCTTTTTTTTAACACGTTTGATTCAATCCTATTGCAGTCATGGGCATCGAAATGACAGGTAAATTCAACCTTCTTAAAAATCCAAACACTTCTCTCATAGTTGGTTTTTTTGCCACTTTGAATGTTGAAGTTCCATGTCTTTGTGTAGACCTCCTCAAACAATGAAGAACATAAATTGGGTTTGGTTATAATTTGTATATTTATTTTATTTTTTTCTTCTGCGTGAGCATGATGTTTCTCTGAAGATTTGTTTTTCCTGATTTATGTATGTAACATTTAACATTTAGGTTTGGTTTTACCTAATCATTAGTCTGCTAGTTTGTTGGTATCCTCTGCTGATGCTGCTGAAGAATGCACTAACTTTTTATATCAATCAGATGGTGATGGCTACACTGTGGCTCAGAGCACAGTGGTCTGCATTTGTTCACAAAGTTTTTAATTTGCTTCTCATTAATTTTTGTGTGATGGACCTGAAAGTTGTGAGCTTCTTGTCCATTTCTGTTTGTATTAGATACAAATTCTGTGTGGCTGTTCATTCTCTTTGTGGTTGTTTCATATCACAGATTTTTAACTGTAAAGAAAAACACAGTAAAAATAATTCATCCTTGGTGTATGCTTGTTTATTGTAGTACCCTGTGAAAGTATACTGTTTGTTAAAATCCCTGTTTGTATCATGCTTTTGGGATGCAGTTTTACACAGTAGTACTTCCACAGATGTTACTGCATTAGGATACTACAGTGTTCATTTGACTAACCTCCATTTCATAACTTCCAGGACTGATGGCCGCCGCTGGTCTTTGGCTTCTCTCCCTTCTTCTGGCTATGGTACAAATACACCCAGCTCAACTGTTTCTGTAAGTATCTGTTTTGTTTGCTGTGCTAATAGATGTCCTTTGCATGCTTTAGCTTCTCAAATGTAGGGTGCTCCTCTTAGGAGAAGACAGTGTAGGTTTTGTTATGTTTGATAGACTTGGAACTGATGTGTGATAGGAAACTTATCTGAAATAAAAGGAAACTTCACGAAAAGTGTAAACTTTGCTTAGAGATACTTTCTGATAGTGAATAGTGTTCAACTGCCCCCTTTTGATCAGCTTTATTTTAACCATATAGTTAGGTATCAAGTCTTAAGTGAGGCTGCCTTGATAACAAGAAGAGAAACTGTCTATGGCATAATTCACCTGTCCTGCGTTATACTGGTGTCTTAGGATGGGTTGAATCACACATTTGCCTTTCTTTTTCATTGGCAATTATGAGATGTTAGTGCATGATAATAAATTAGATAGATACCTAGCCTTTCAGATGGCTGTAATCAGAATAGAAGGAATCCTTTGGGAAGTCTAATAGAATAAGTTTAACTAAACAGTTTTTACCTTTTGGACCAATTGTTTCAGTGTGAGTGTGATGGTTTAAAAAAACAGCTGGGAATTAAACTCAAAATGAGCCACCCCCATTTTCCCACCTCACTGTGGTGAGATGGGGATAAAGGCAGAGACTTGTTGAGATTACAACGTACAGAAAATCAACAACTAAGAAATAAGAAATGCACAGTAATGGCAACAATATTGATAACAGAATTTACAATAGGGAAGGTATGTTATGCACAAAATGAACACCTCATTTGAGGTGCTGAACACCTCAACTCAGTTCTGTGTGGCTGCATGGCATTTGTTCTCTGTGCCTTGTGCTCCCATCCCTGAGGCTGGAGAAAGAAACAATGAAGGGCACATCCCATAAAAAGCTGGATTGTCCGTGTTGTGCTGTCTGCCACCAGATCCCTGGGCTCTGCTGTCGTTGTCACTATTTGGCTGGGCTTGACTCTGCTCCCCTCAGGCTCGCTTCTGCCACTTCTATGTTAGCTCCTCGCCACACATGTACATCTCATATGCCACAGCAGTGCCATGGATCCTGCTCCAGGACTTGGAAGCTGGCTATGGGAGAAATACCAGCCTCTACTTTGTACATCTGCACTCCTCTGTACTGGAGAGTAGACTGTCTCATGTTACAACCTGGTGCAAAGTTCTTGGTTGTGGTAGTCACATGTGAGAGGCTGTGGAGATGGAGTTGTAGAGAAAGCCTGCTTTGGAAATAGCAAATAGTTGACATTTTGACATTAACAGTACATCTCTGCAGCAAAAGGCTTGGTCTCTCTAGATCCAACTATGGCTCTTCAATGTTTTATACCTTACATATCTGTAAAAGGTGTTTTATCTTTTATGAATTACACATTTCACTGAATGGGTAATAATTGATTTTTTTAAAGCTGTTTCTTTGACAGTTAAGTAGGCTTTCTCTTCCCACTTTTAATGGGTTTGTTCAGTTTCTCTTGTGAAACAGTTGAGTTCCACATTCTGTACAATGCTGAAGTGTTCTACGTTTGTAACGTTTTGTGTTACAAATTTGTCATCAATTCTTACTTTATTTTTGTCCACAAAGACTTCTGGAAGGACATTTCTATCTGTCTTAAACCATGTTTAGTAATTTCGTGTGTCTTATGAACTTTCCCTCTAAAGCACTAATTTTGACCTCTGCTTTCTTTTCTTTGTAGCTCTAACCTTTGCCAATTCCTTGGTTTCACATTAATTCTGTAAGCAGTTTTCATTAGGCCATGTTTGTATACTCTTAATGGAACTAGATCAGATAAAGCTGTTCTTTCACCTAAAATATATGGACATAAAGGAGTTTATCAGATAAAAAATAATTGCTGTAGAAACACTGTCACTGTTGCAAGAAACAGGCTTGTGCTAGAAAGGAGATTAAAAGCTGTGTCTAAAACAGATCAAAACAGTTTTAATTTTCTGTCCGTATTCATTTCTTTGATATCTTCAGTTTTCATTTTCAGTGGTAATTCTAGTTCATATCCTTTTTCCCCACTGGCTGCTATAGGCATCCTGGAATGTGGAGCAGTTTTACATGGTATTTGCATATGCTGCCCATACATTTATGGACTTAGATGTCTTAACTTCTATGATAGATTACTGTTGACTTACCCCGTGATTATTTCTGACTAGAATGTATAAATATTAAAATACTTATATGTCTTCCCTACCATTGAGTAAACATTTTCTTACTTTTGAAAATAAACCTGTTTTTCCAATAAATACATTTTAATTTTGTTGAAGAAAGCAGCAGTAGAGAATTCATGCCATAAGTATCTATGATGTCCCACCCTTAAGCGTAAGGGAGCACCCAAGATTGGTAAATACTTGTGGGCAAAAGAAATTACTGAAGTCAGATGATCCACAAAAACTCACTAAGTTTTATTTGTAAATTACCCACTTGGCATAGAAATTGGTACATCGGTTTCTGACCTGCTATATAAGCATGTCACTTGGTTTTCCATAAGGAGGTGGGATGAGAAGGAGAGAAAAAATGAAAAAAAAGGGGGAGGTGGGAGGAAGAACTCACCAGTACTGGTTCCAGCATTAGCCCAGCTGCTGGGATTTCTAGGGTCCTGGGAGTGTCCAAGGCTTGTGAAGGGGGTTGTATTTCATAGAGAAGCTGTTTTCCACCCTGAGCATGTGTTTCTCACTTTCTATGCAAATTAGTTATCATTCAGTCTGTATTTCCAGGTCTTTGTGGAAATGGGTCAGAGGGCTTCAGGGGTCTTTGGCAGTCTTGATTCTCCCCTGCTCTACAGTCTGTGCCTGCTTCTCCACTTCATTTCTGTTTGTGCTGTACTGAGTTGTGCTTATCTCCAGGAGGTAGATCAAAGACCTTTGTCCCAGAAAAGGGCCTGCCTATGGCCCCTTGTCCAGTCACATCTTGTTCTTTCTCACAGGGTGTTGCTGCCAACAGTCCTTGGCTGTTGTTACCTACAGTCCTTGGCTGGTGTCTCAGCCACCCTGCTATTGGTGTTTGAGACAAACACATTAGGCTTTATTGTCTTGGCTTCTGCAGTATCTCCTGGTTAGTTTCTTGTTCCGTTTTGCCCAAGAATTTACTACTGCTGTTAAGCTCTGCAAAAGCACTTGGATAGCCTTTGAATTGTAAATCTAGCCGCTATTTCTTTCTTCTTAGAGATGTGAAGATTCTCTTTCTTCTTCACTGTCTTCTTTTACCCCCTGGATGATATATGTGAATCACAATACCGAAATAAGAAGTGTACCCATCTAATTGGCTTCATGTACTTTTTCAGAATATGAAAGAGCTAGCACAGTTCAGCCTTCTCCTCCATATTATAACTAATTCTTAGAGGAAATGAGAGACCAGTTCATACAACACCGTAAATGTACATATGGAGCACTCCCTTTTCAGTGATGAGTAAATAAAATTTACAGTAATCTAGATGTGTATCAACCAGCAAGCCGAAAGAGTTTTTATATCACAATAGAGCATGACTTTGGTCTTCACAAGCCACTGAAAGCCAAAGCAGGGGCCAAAGTCTCTGTAGTTACCACAGCTGTGCTAAGGTGAGCTGCACTCACCATTTCTTGTTACCCTGTTTTTTTGTTTGTTTTTAATATGGAAAGTGATGAGATGTATAGAATTATCTATTTAATGGAAGCTTGTGGGTTTAGAAGTGATGCAAGTACCACATGTACCAGTTGTCAGAGCAAAATCAAAATGAAAATACCTTCTGCTTGATTATTCACTTGAAAAGGAGCTCTTGGTGTGTCTTATTCTAGCGCATCTGGATCAAGTCTTGGCAGTTAGAAGATGCAGTTGAGATAATTGTGTCTTCTAGAAGAGCAAGCTTTACAAAAGTGATGAAGTGAGACAGTACAGAGCTGTGTATTTTTCAAACCTGGGTTTCTGTGTCAGAAGATTTGCATTTCTATAATGCACTACAGTTGAACATAATAAAAATATTTTAACTCTTGTGAGATTTTTGGAGCATTAATTGTAGAATGCCAGGAGAACTGTTTTGTTTAAGAATTTTGCTGTAAGAATTTGGATTTGGATGAAATCTGAAATCGGAATTTAGATCACCAAAAAAATGTGCTTTGTGCCATTGATGGTCCTGACACAACTGAGAGTGGTTAGCATTAGGAATGTCATCTCTTTAGTCATATTGTATCTAAACTCTATGACACCTTATATGAGAAGTGTGATATGAGTTATTTTCCCACTCATCTTCCCATAATCCCCTGAAACCAAAGAGGTAGAGAATTATTTTAGAGGAATAACCCCCTGTGATGCTCTGTATTGGGATATTCTCTTGTGCTAGAGTACCTTTTATTTTGCAGAGCATGGGTGTGGGGAATATACTGTGAGGTTAAATGCAAATAGCTGCCATAGTGTGAGATAAAAAAGAACTTGCCTTATTGTATGGTGCATTATGCATGGTAATGTGCTAAGGCAGAGTTCCATGTATTTGTTAGTGTAACTCAGCAAGTTGCTACCTATCATAAGAGCTGTGGTAAATTCTCAGTGTTCGTGCCTCTTAGCCCACAGCAAAGCAAGGAAACAGTCTTGCAAACTTCAGCTTGTTCTGATATGTTGCAGCATTTCCATGTAGACCAATCCTTCTTAGCCTTTTCTGCCAGTGGGTTTTCTTATTTTTTGCTTTTTGGAGATGACTTCATGAGATCTAGTGTGATAAGAAAGATTTTCTTTTGCTTCTAAGAGTTAGGATATTAGCCTTTACCACACAAGTTGCCAGGAGATTGGAAAAGATTTCGTAGTTTCTGTGCTTACCAGCCTGGTTATTACCTGCTGACCTTAGCAATGCAGGGGCAATATTTGTAGAGTACAGAAGTTTGTTTATTTCCCTCACTAGAAATGGTGTAACAAAGAAAGCCTTCACTGTGTTTGCCTCCATTAAAAGAGCACCCAGGCAGGGGCCTCGGTGTTCGGTATGAGAAGTCAGATAAGCAGTAATGGGCACATGCAAATTTGATACACAGAAAAAATTAGTTTTATTGAGAAATCCAGCTGGAAACTGAAGAGCTCCAAAAAGATATCCAAATTTTTAAACTTCTTCCCTTCTGCAGATAAAATATAGGGAATGTCTGCATGGTACTAAGCAACTTAATGCAGTCATATAAGAATATTTATGAATCATGGAATATTTATGAACTTGGAAACTGGTTTTGGTACCAGAAACAGTAGAACATTTCTCTATGTTTATCAGTCCACATTAGCAAGGCTGGTTGTTAATGATTTGAACTATGTATGTATTCTTTAAAAAGGGTAGCAGATCCAGGTTCACAAAAAAGTTCAAAGTTCTATCTCCAAGCATCTAACATGGCTCAGGTAGAGCTGCATAAAAACCCATAAAATACAATAGTATGGTCATTTGCACTGCTCTGTACATGGAAATGTTGCAAGGGTGGTTATCATGGTAACACTTCCGTTTTCATACCAGTCCCTATCTTCCAGTTTTGTATTAAGTGGATGGTTTTAGTGTAATTTCTTTCACCTTTTGTCAGCCGTATAACTGGTCTTGATAAATGTGTTCAGTTCTCTCAATTTATTTTCAATGTACAGTTTTTTATGAGATATTCATGTATTAATTTTTTCAGAAAGATTTTAGATACTTAATTTTAAGAGCACTAGTAATGTCTTAAATATGGGTAATGAAGTACCTTTATTATGAAGATTTAAGTTGGCACTGTGGCAATAAGTTATACTTCAAAATTACCATACTTAGACTGTCCTATTCAAAAAACTTATTTTCAGCAGACTCCATTTTAGCTATTCTTATATACCATTGACATCAGATATCAGATGTCATTGACATCAGATGTCCCCTTTGCGTTAGGAAATTTAAATTTTTGAAATGCAATGTGCCTACTGGGACTGAAGTGGTTCTTTTTTTAATATTTACTGTATATTTAGCTCATGAGTTTTGAGAGTAATTATTTATTTGTAGTCAGGCATGAGAAACAGTAACTATAATTTTTAACTTAAGTTGCTTTATTCATGAGCACCAAATATGAAAATGCGTTTTTCACTCCGATGGAAGCTTGTGTTTTCTTCTGCTCTTGCAGTCATCCTGCTCATCCCAAGAGAAGCTGCACCAGTTACCATATCAACCAACACCTGATGAACTACATTTTTTGTCTAAACATTTCTGTACCACTGAGAGCATTGCCAGCGATAACAGGTGCAGGACCACTGCAATGCGCCCTCGGTCCCGAAGTCTCAGGTGAGTTTGTGTTTCTGATAACTCAGGCTGGATCTAAACTCGCATATTGTGGGGAGTATCATCGTGTTTTACACTGGGGATGTGCACTGGTTTTGAAATGGCTGAAATATACATGTAACTGAGGCTGAATGTAGAATAGTTCTTTAAATATGTTATCTGGTTTTGGTCATGACCTTCTTCAGTGGTAAATGTTGTTAAGATAGGTCTTACTGTGAAGGCAGCTAACCTACAGAGACTGTCTCGATGACCTAGTCATTAATGATCTAATTGTAGTGTTCCTTTCTGAATCTCTGTACCTGCTCAGTCCTCAGTAGTAGCCCGTGACTGTCTGTAACAGACTGACTGTATCAGTCCAGGGCCTCTCTGTTGTGATATCTTGTGACAAAGCTTAATGTTCGGTTTTAACCTTTAAGAATACCAGAAGCCAGATTTAGATTGACAGAATTATTTAAGTTGGAAGGGACCTTAAAGATCATCTCATTTCAACCCCCATGTTGTGGGCAGGAACATTTCCACTAGACAAGATCTTCTAGACATACTGAATGGGCCAGAATCACCAACACAGGAAATCCGTATTGAGATTTTTTTCAAATGGTTTTGTAGTGGACAGTGAGGCTCATGATAGCAAAAAATAGTTTTATAGGTTTGTGAAGTCTGTGGGTATCTTTTATGAATTCTTTTCCTCAAAGTCTTGTGCTGTTTTTTAACAGACACGGTATTTCAGCTTTGTTCAACATGTGCCTATATAAGACATTATTTGTAGGAAGTTACTGCCTTTGTTTGCTGGTCAGATTGAAAACAGAATATTTTGATGTCTTTTTTCAAATTATCCATTTAGAAAAACAAACAAAACTCAAACTCATTTAGTACTTTTTCACTTGCAGCTATTAAAGTTGTTGGTCAGATCTTGCTATTTTGATTATATCTAATCTTCAAAGGTACAAGACCAGTTAAATAGATCTCTCTTGCCCTTCTGAGAACACGATAATGTTCACAAGGCTTAATCTGCCTTGAAATACAGGTACAAACTAGGAGAATAACATGGTTAGCATTTAGATATCAAGAACATTAAATAATCATGAGGACCTGAACATAAATAGCAGAAAAGGAACTAAGTGTGCCATTGATTGCAAACTGTAATAATTTCCAGTGATGTCTGTGCTGACTTTCTGTTGCAAATAAATCATACAAAAATATAATAACTAACTGTAGTTCGTGCTGGGACAAGTGTAAACAGATAATTTGCTTTGCTTGCAGCCCTGGACGTTCTCCTGCTTGCTGTGACAATGAAATAATTATGATGAACCATGTTTACAAAGAAAGGTTCCCAAAGGTAATGAATTATGTTTGAGATACCTAGTATCTAGATTGATAGGTAACATAGGTTCTAAGTAAGTGGTGCTTTTGTTATGAGAAGTAATGATCCAGCCCTGTAACAACTTCCATAAAGCATCACTGTGCTTTTACTGTAACAATAAAATCATGATAAAGAAAACTGACTGAGAACTGGACATTCATTTGGCAACACTGCCAAACTGGTTTTGAAATGCATCATGCTGGTAATATACTCTTCTGATTGGAATTTGATGATACATGGGATTTCAGTAGGTGCTGTGAACTTGGGGCAAATGCGTACTGCATTAGTAAATCAAAACTAATTTTGATTTCTAATTTCTAGTGCAAGTTTCTTAGCACAAGTTTCTAGTGCTAAGTCTTGAGAAGCATCTGCTGTGATACACCAGCAGATTCCTTCAGTTAGTGCCATTTCTTCATTTTCCCGGACACTTTCTATATACTTTACATACATGTATATGCATTATATGCACTGATTTAATGCCCTTAATGAGATCAGTGCACAGATGTGGGAGTTTGGCTTTGAGATAGGAGGACATTTTTCTCTCCTGTCCAGAGATCTTGAGACACAGATGAGTTCATAGATAGGTGCAGGTGTGTGTGCACAGCTTGAAGCACTGTGCTCTTGATCGCTCCTAGGATTTTGGTTACCCTGGGAAAATAAAACAAGGTACTGTTCCCAAAATGTGAGTTAAAAAGAGAGAAATTTCTTTGCATTTCTTCATATAAATATGAAGAAATATTTCTCAAGATTTGCACAGTAATCAAGCAACAATATGAAGTGTGAAGAATTCACTCATTTTAGTGTTTGAGATATGAACTAAGATGTGTGGGACTGTTTAATAATAATAATATCTTCAAGGGTTTTTTTAAAGCATCTGCAGTTCTGTGAGAACCAGACAGTTGGTTCTGTAAAAAAAAAACCACATCTGGGAAGCTGCAGACATGCTTGGCAGGACCTCTGAGCCTGTGGTGTTTTTAATTAGTCAAATGAGTTTTGTTCAAACTGCTCAGTGAAATATTTTTATAGAATAACCTTTGTGAAAGTAATGACTATATTCTGCTGTGTAGTATCTGCAGTTTTAGCAGGACAAAGTAGACCCCTATGAGTTCTCTTTTTTCTTTTATATGTTTCCACTTTGGCTTTGACTTAAAGTCTTTTTAGTTCTATTAGTGATTATCACAAGATTAGTGTGCAGTTAATCACCAGTGGCAGACAAAGTAGGGGAGCAGTGTAGTAGAACAATAGGGCTGTTGCTTTTCTGTACTGATAATGTGGAGAAATGTCATGTGTCACTTTGCCTTTGTGTACTTGCCTTTTGGCTTCAGTCATTTCATGCATTCCAGCTAGGTAAATTCCTAGGCAGTACAGAAATATTCCAGAGTCAGAAATAACTTCAAGGCTGTTAGTTTCATGTAGAGCTGATTTAATGTGTTGAACAACTACTTTTCTATAGGCCACAGCTCAGATGGAAGAGAGGCTTCAGGACATTATAACAAATCATTCTCCAGAGAACATCCTTCCTCTGGCAGATGGAGTGCTCAGTTTTACACACCATCAGATCACAGAACTGGCTCGAGATTGTTTGGATAAATCTCACCAGGGCCTCATCACATCACGATACTTCCTTGAATTACAGCAGAAATTAGACAAATTGCTACAGGAGGTATGAGCCACAAGACTGCTGTGTGTTTGTCTAAAAAATTGTTTAAATCTGTTTTCCTAAGAGTTTTCTTAAACGTTGTCTCAAATTATGTCTGTTTACTTAAGTAATTGTCACAAGTGGTATTCATAAGATGCTTTCATCTACATAACAGCTCCTGCAAAAGCTGTAAGGCACCCTAGCATATTGGTCTGGAATAGATGGGTTGTAAAGATTCCAGAAACAACAGTATTATGTGCAGTGCAAGTTGTAGATTGCTTACAGAAGTGTGTGCCTAAGCCCTAGACAGGGCTGGCTGTACAATTTACTTTAAATAAATGAGGTAACATACATACTTTCCTTTTATCAACCCTACTGTGTTGAAAAAGCAGATAGCAGCCCTTAGCTTTATTTTTTCATATTTTTATATTTATTATTTAATTATTTGTACCATTTCTGTCATAGCTGAAATGTTAACAGAAATAATGCCTTTTCTAAATGTGTTGAAACTTTTATAGAAAAATCAGCTACGTTAATTAAGAAGAATTTAACAAATGTAAAAGAGGAAACTTGACAAATGTGCTGTTACATAAGTCTCTGTAGTTTATTAATGTATCATTTCAAAATAATGAGTGAAACATGTAATGTACTCAGTTATTTGTGTGGGATTTGATAGTATGTTATGAGTCAAAATTAATCTGATAGAGTAGCAGATTTGAAATTAATTTGAAATCTTTTCCAGCTGATACTTTAAGATGCCATGCCTTGTCTTCTGCTTTCTTTTCAATGCACATGCAGTTTTGGTTGAGTTGTTGTTTTGGTTTTGTTTTTCCTATGCTGCTGCTTTGTTAATTTCTATTCAGTAAGCAGGATTTCTAACACAACTCTTCTTTGAACTTTCTCTCTTCATACAGCAAAACAAAATTTAAGACATCGGTAAATTTACTCTGGATTGTTGAAACCGTATTTTTTAAACATTGAAAGTACTTGGAGGTTGCTTATTAGTCAAGAAGAAGTTTTGAACCAGTAACCTTCTTATGAAATTATTATAGTTCTGCCATGCCAAAGTGCAGGCAGAATTGACCAGTTGATAATGTCGAAATACAAGAAAACATATCTAAGCCAGGATTCACTGAACCACTGTTAACAATAAATACCTTAAAATGGGTACACATTAAGTAGAGTTTAGAATATGTGTTCACTAACACCTCTCCCCAAACCTGCTAAAAACACATGCTGGCACATTCTTCTTCAATCTGTATATGAAGCAGATTGCATTGCTTAAAAAATCACCAAGCCACTCATTTTGTCGTATTTTATGATGCTAATTCTTTATTATGAAAAAGATTCCTGTTTCGCAAAGACATTATACCTTAAAAAAATTCAGATTTACCTTTTGAGTCCACTGCTTGCTTCTTGTTAATAGTGTGATATGACAGTATGAAAACATTTTATTTGCACAGCTTTGTTGTGGGCACTTAGTTGTACTTTGGTTTCACGTGATTCATTTGTTGTCAGTCCCAGCTGCAGTCTTCAGTAGAAGGCTGCATTTCTTGCTGCTGCTTGGCACTGCGTGGTTCCTTTTAACTAGGGGAGACACCCTTGAGGTTGAAGCAGCTTGGTTCAGCCAAAATTTTTAGAATTTTAAGGTCAAGTGGACTTGAATGCTTTCCTTTTTCATCCTCCATAAATGTAATATGTATTGAATCTTTTGTTCACTAAGGCACCTGAGTGTTCAAAAAACTGTTTAACTTTTATTGGTGGTTAAAATCAGCAGGCATTTTGTTTACAGGAGTTTTATTTGGGCTAAGTTAATAATATTCAGGATTATGCTTCTGTCCACTTAAGTTCTTCTGAAACCTCTTGCAGACTGGTCGGTGATATTTGTGCAGTTTTCTTTTTTTCCTTTTTTAAAGTCCACAAATTAATTCCTGTCATATATTGGGTGATTTTAAAAATTATGATACTTGCATTAAGAGTAATATGCATAGCTTTCTATTTCTACAGAGTTGGGGTTTTTAAAAAATGTAATGTGTTTTAGGAAAAGTACTTATTAGTCTATAGTAATATTTTTTTAAGTGTTAGTTACTTAATTTTCTTTGTAATTTTGAATAAGCAAGAGATGCTGAGAAACTTAAGTTTGTGAGTTCTGCTGTTCAGAGTAAGGAAATCCTGTGATATTTGAGGCAAGGGCTATTAGTATGTTCTAGTCAGAAGGAGAATTATACAGTTCCTTTGCATTCACTAGCATCCTTAAATAACATAATTTGTTTTTAGAGGGGACCATTTAAAAGAAACTTAAACCGCTGCTCAGACCATTGTGCAGATGTTGTCAAACCTTCTAGAAGTATTTTTTCTGTATGTATTCTTCTGTAGCACTCCTCCCTCTCTTTTGTAATTTTTGTAGAACTCAGTTTTTCATTGTCATCCCTTTTACATGTATCTTTAGATGAAGCCTCTCTGCAGGCATAGGTTTTTATATGTATATCTACATATAAATTGTCATTTTCCTATGACTGACCAAAAGACAGTATGAATTGGGGATGGATGTTTCTTATATCTATTACTGTTAGTTGTGTTAGTTTTCATTTCGGCCTAACATTGTTAACAAATTGAGACAAAACTTGCTTGTGTAGATCTGTGTTGATCTGTATTGATGCATTGTATCTGCTTGCAAAACTGGTAGTTGTAAAACTGTGTAAGCTTAGGAAACGAAAAAAAAGGTAGATGTTGTCTGTTGCAGGCACTTTTTTTGTTACAGTGATTGAGTTTTAAAGCTGAGATTATTTGAACAGAAGTTACAGTGTTGTTCAGATATTCATTATCTCTGCTGGCATATTGTAATTTATGCACCCTTTGTATCAAATACATGCTTCAAACCCTACAGGTGTCCTAAATATCATACATGTGTTCCTAAGCAGTGCATTGAATGTGATTTGGTTTAATATGACTTTATTTTTATCCTATAGGCACAAGAGCGATCAGAGAGTGGAGAAATGGCATTTATTAAACAACTTGTTCGAAAAATCCTCATAGTTATTGCTCGTCCCGCTCGCTTACTGGAGTGCCTGGTAAGGTCACGAGTAGTGTTTTTCACTTAGTAGTGTAGGCAGTTCTCTGCTTTAATATTGAAGGCTCTTCACAATTGGTTTTTGGTACATGTCAGATAGTTTGGTAGGGCTTCATTGTTAGTGGTATCCTTTCCACTTCTATTATTGGATATAGTGTACTGGCAGGACCGTCCTGCCGTTTTGTTTGGTTCCCTGCTATTACAGATATTATGGTATAAAATCCTTTTAATCAACTAAGGAAGCTGCTGTTTAAAACCAGTTGGGTTTTTCTGTTGTTTTGTTAGACTTCTCCATTTCTTAGGATGACTGTTCTGGAATTGTAATTGCTTGATGGTTTTCTCATTTCTTAATTTTGTTGCACTCAACAGCTGCCAGAATTATATAAACAGGTTGAGGTCAGCTCTGCAGTACCTGATCTGGTGATAAGAGCAGCAGAGATTAGGCTGTCTGGATACATGGGTAGTTGGTTTTATACTGGGGACCATGAGGAGCAGAAGAGTTGATTTATTTATGCATGAGCATAGCCGCGATGTTGCCAAACTGGGTTAGTTTGTGTGAGCCATGTGGGCATGTTTCTGCTTTTCTTGCCCATGCCATTGAAGCCAGGATGGTTCAGGTGCAGAAATTTGCTCCTGCACATAGAGCCAGTGTGCTTCAGTTGTTCAGTTGAACTACTAAACACTTGCAGAAGACAGTGTACACAGGAGGATGGTGTAGACACCCAAATACCATGCCAGAGCCAGCCTGAGTCCAAAAGGCCTCGCAAACAGCCTGAGCTGACTTTGACCCACTCTGCCTGCCAATACGAAGATCAGTGTTGATGCTACATACAGCTGTTTGAGGCTGGCAGGGCCTTTGTGGAAGGCAGCTTGCTGCTAGACTCAAGTTATGCCTGAAATTGTCATAACTGCATTTGCGTCGCACTGAATCTGAGCTATTAAGTCTTTCCTACCTGATTTTGGCTCTCTGCTGAGTCCCTTCATCTGTGGCACAGTTTATCCACACCCTGGCTTGTTCAGTGTTCAGCCATGGGCATTTTGAGAACTGCCTCTAGTTTGTTTTGGAAACACCTAGTCTCAGTGTTCCTAGTTGCTTTTTTGTTCACGATTTGCAGTTCAGAAGGAATCTAAAAATAAGAAATGTGCTCTGAATCAGCATGAAAGAGATATTTAAAAAACCCAACCAAAACAAAACAAAAAGGAAGGCTTTAGAGAGAACACCTTAGCATGTCCTGCTTCTGCCGTTGAATCCAAACCTGTTTTACTCTCTTCTCGCTGAGAAGTTCATTCCGTGCCTAGTGTGTTGTTCCCTGCTCTATTTACAGGGTTTGTATGTTTCTCCACATCATCCAGTTTCTCATACCCTTGTTTTTTTCCTGCTTTTGCTGGGCATGCCGAAATGAGTGGAAGAACAATGGGACAAAGGCCAGATGTGGCTGTGACTAATAGTTGAGTTTTCACTGCCATTTTAGAGTGGCAGTGGCAGGGAAAGCTTGCTTCACATATTCTCACTTAACACAGTATCTTCAGGAGGTTCAAACTGGATTGTAACAACCCTGCATTGTATTTCTCTACAGATACAGGTAGCTTGAACAAATTTAGGCATAGGGTCATACAACAATACATTTTTCATGCAAGATGTTAAGCCTAGGTCATAAAAATAATTGTAAACTTAACAGAAACTGTATTTTTTTCTGTAGTGTCTCTGGAAACTTTTGAGTATTGTCTGATATTAGAATATCTGTGTGAAATAGATACTAGATGTGGAAAACTTCAGCCTCTGTGAGAAAGTTCATAAAATTGTAGGAAATAAACCCAGATTTGTGGTCATCAGACATTTCAGACACCATGCAGTAAAACTGTCAGTTTTCTGATGGTAGTCTTGTCTGAGGCATTCATAGCACGTGAAATCCCATTTTAGTTTACTTGGTAATCATACAAATAAAGGTTTTACAGTTTCGTATGTGGCAACAGCTACTGCCAGTTATTGAAGTGTTTTCCATTTGTAAACGGAGAATGAAATGCTGAGTTGGAAGTGAAGATCAGAAAATAAATTCATTGCTTCTTGTTATTCGGACCTGTGTATATAAATATACCTGTGCGTTTAGGCAGTTGTATGTGTGTGTACGCGCATGGACACACACACACACTCACACACACACATGCATTCTTATGATTTAAATTATGTGTTTTGGAATTGCCTTTTCTTGCTAGCAAGTGGACGAGAAGCTGTATATCTGCCAATGCAGCAGGTCAGGAGATGATAATGTTTTCACGACAAAAGAAATAGAAATCTTGGCACACAACATCATGCAGTTGGCTGCCTTAGTGCCAAGGAGTAACATGTAAGAGATACAACTGGGAACAACAAGTAAGATGAGGAGAGTAAGACTGAAATAGCATGTAACTGTTTAGTTACTGGTTCAGATTTTTGGGCATGTTTGCAGCATCCTGAGACTTTGGGCTAAAGTAAGGCAGCTTGGACTTAACTTGTGGTTAAGTCTTTAGCAGTGGGTTGTACATGATGAAAATTGTTTCATGACGCATGCAAAACAAAGATTGTTTCCATAAGACTGAAAATTCCAAAGATATTGTATTTCAGACGTGCTGCAGCTCCTCCTGTTAGCTGCAGCAGTTTTGATGTTTCCAGAATGAAGCGTGGTACCAAATTTCTCAAGCTTCCTTCTGGGTCGGGGTGTCGACTTTCCAAGTCCTGAGTAGCCTGAGGATCTAGGACAGGACCCTTGTGACTCAGCATGTAGTCTGAAACACCATGGAGTTATGTTTGGCTGCAAAACAGTCAGGGAATTAGCTATCTCGGCAGTGTTCCTGGGTTCTACAGGTATTTGTGAACAGAGCTGACCTACTCAAGGAAAAAGTCTATTTTGCTACATTAATTGCTGGTGGCTAGTACTGTTTTACTCTGCACCTATAGGTACAAACTCCTTGAAGAATGCAATAACCATAAACAGATGTTTTGGTATGAATTCATGCTAGTAGAGAGAGAAATTGTACTAAAAAAAATCCCACCCACATTGTTTTAATGATCTTCTTTTCTTCTTTCAATGTATTTCTCTTTATAGTCTATAAAGGTAGTAAAATAAATGTATTTTCCAAGGGACTTGGGAGTAGGTAGAGTTTTGAGTTTCTATTCTTTTTGTTCCTTGTTGAGGCTTGCCTTTTTGGTAGTTATAAATTATAGATGTAATATAGTTCGTTCCCACAGGAGAATGTTTCATTTTTGGATTTGAAACAATTGGATCAATGAAGCTCAGATTTTTTAAATCAAGTTTCAATTTTATCTTCATTCTAAAGTTAGTGATTTATTTAATTGTGTTTTCCATAAAACACAGTGCATATATATTGATTAGAAATACTTGAAATTAATACTTCAGAAGTAAAAAAGTGTAGTGCAATATATTTCCATAGTTGTAGTGGATTTTTGTAAGCAAGCATATGCAGGGAGATAGTCTTCTCTATTTGAAATCTTATTTTTGCTGGTTACAGGTCATTTCACTCAGTATTGCATGAAGTTTTGAGGGCAAAGAACACACTGTTTATATAGAGTAGTGCTCTGAAATAATATTACATCATGTTACACTGTATAAGAATCAGAATAGATTAATAGACTGCTAGTAATAGAATTCAGAGGTATTGTTTTCAGTAGGAAAATGCCATATATGTGGAGTTAGAAGAAACAAAGGAAGTTATGCTAGACCCTAAGGAGCCAGTTTCAACAGAGAAAATGATTATTTTTCCTCTAGGAATTTGATCCCGAAGAGTTTTACTATCTTTTGGAAGCAGCTGAAGGCCATGCTAAAGAGGGGCAAGGCATTAAAACAGACATCCCTCGATATATTATTAGCCAGCTGGGCTTAAATAAAGATCCTCTGGAAGGTAAGTGAATCTTCTGTTATAGTTACTGGGTTCTAGGTTTTTCCTTCTCAATGTGTTCTATCATTCTGATAATCCGCGTGTACCTGAAAAGAGTCAAGGTAAAGATGGTAGCTGAACAAGCATTTGCTGTCTTTCACTGTATTCTCAAAGGCTTTTACACACTTAAAAGGCTGTCTCTTCTGATTAGGATTTTTTTTATGAATATCATTCACAATTACACTGTATCAATGTTACGACTCTTCTTCCAGCCTGACAATGCAACTTCCTCATTGCAGCTCTAGCTGAAATTTACATGGGATAATTTGATGGTGCCTGTTATCTAAGTACAGTTATAAAGGAGCCTTGCTTGAGCTGTTGTTTGTCTTTTAGTGCTCCCTGGTTCCTTCATCTTGCAGTCTCTGAGAAGACTCCCATTAATTTTCTGTGTAATTTGAGTCCGTGTTGGGGGCTTTTGTAGGGAGAACTTAGGTTCCAGTGGAGGTGTTGTCATAGCAGAATTTTTCTTTACTGTGAGAGTGGTGAGACACTGGAACATGTTGCCCAAAGAAGTGGTGGGTGCCCCATCCTTGGAAGTGTTTTAAGACGAGACAGAATGGGCCTCTGAGCAATCTGGTCTAGTGGAAGGGGACAAGGTAATCCACCTAGCTGACCAGGGGAAGCCAGTTGGGGTCATCTTTTTGGATTTCAGTAAATTATTCAATAATGTCTCTCACAAAGTCCTTTTGGACAAAATGTCCAGCCCACAG
>VXBS01009154.1:0-11812 GCA_013400255.1 Sitta europaea
TATTTATTTATTTATTAGTGTCTTTATTAATTATTATTTAACTGTTATATTGATTTATTATTCGTTGTGTTTATTTTTATATTTATTTACGATTTATTACTGGATTGATTTATCTATTTATTCCTGTCTTCATTAATTAGTTAATTAATTAATTATTAGTGTATTTATTTATTGATTAGTGCCTTTATTATTTATTAATTTATTTATTATCCGTCTACAAATTGATTTATTATTCATTGCTGTGTTTATTTATTTATTCGTTATTTATTAGTGGATTGATTGATTGATTGATTGATCAATTTGTTATTAGTGTCTTTATTTATTTATTTATTTTTATTTATTATCCGTGTGTACATTGATTAATTATTAATTTTTGTGTTCATTTATTAGTGGATTTATTTTTTTATTCATTTATTAATTTCTTATTTATTTATTCTTTATTTAATATCCGTCCACAAATTGATTTATTATTCATTACTGTGTTTATTTATTTGCTATTTATTAGTGTCATTATTTCTCTGTTTATTCCTGTCTTTATTAATCAATTAATTAATTAATTAAAGTATTTATTTATTTATTCTTCCTCTGTTATCCGTCTATTTATTGATTTATTATTCGTTATTGTGATTATTAATTTATTTGCTATTTATTAGCGGATTTATTTATTTGTTTATTCCTGTATTAATTAATTAATTAATTAATTAATTTTTTTCCGGGGGGGGTTGGGGCTTTTGGGGGGGGGTGTCCTTGGGAATATCCCAGGAATTCCCAGGAATATCCCAGGAATGTTCCCGGATTGTCCCAGGAATGTCCCGGGAATGTCCCGGGAATTCTCGGGAATATCCCAGGAATTATCCCAGGAATGTTCCCAGGAATGTCCCCGGGATTTCCCGGGAATGTTCCCAGAAATATTCCAGGAATGTCCCGGGAATATCCCAGGAGTGTCCGCAGGGATTTCCCAGGGAATATCCCCGAGAATTCCCAGGAATGTCCCCTGGAGTGTCCCAGGAGTTTCTCCGGGAATATCCCCAGGAATTCCCAGGAATATCCCCAGGAATATCCGGGGATTTCCCGGGAATATCCCCGGATTGTCCCCGGATTGTCCCAGGATTGTCCCAGGAATGTTCCAGGAATGTTCCAGGAATGTCCCTGGAGTTTCTCCGGGAATGTCCCCTGGAATGTTCCAGGAATGTCCCAAGAATATCCTCAGGAATATCCCAGGGATGTTCCCAGGAATGTCCCGGGATTTCTCGGGAATGTTCCCAGGAATGTTGCAGGGAATTCCCAGGAATGTCCCCTGGAATATCCCAGGAATATCCCCGGAATTCCCGGGAATGTGCCCGAGTGTCCCCGCTCGCTTTTTCCCGCTCGCATTCCCAGGGCCGGAATTCCCGATCCCTGATCCAAGCCCGACCCCTCCGGGACGAGCCGGGAATTTCCCGGGATCAATCCCCGCGCCGTTCCCGCTCCGCCCCCGCCATTCCCAAATCCCCCAGAATTCCCGGATCGGATTCCCCGGGCGGGATCCAATCCCATTTTCCACTCCCGGCGAGTTTTCCCGGATTTCTCCGGGATCCCGGGGCTCCTCCAGGCTCATCCCGCCTGGATCTGCCTCTGGAATAACGCGGGGAGAGGGTATTCCCAAAGGAATGGGGGCCGGGAACAGGGCTGGGAAAAGCCGGGAAGGGGAAATTCGGGATTGGGATTTCCGGGGATTTTCTCCTGGAGATCTCCAGCCCCCCTGGGATGGGATCCGTAAAAATCCACAATTCCCTAAATTCCCACCCCGTTCCAGCTGTGTCCGCGTGGGATTCCCACCCCAATCCCTGTTCCCATTCCCATTCCCGCTGTATCCCTGTGGGATTCCCACCCCAGGCATTTCCCTGGCACTGGGCGCTGTCCCGCTTTCCTTGGGAATATCTCCTTGGGTTTTTTTGGGAGCATTTCCGTGGATCCGGGATCGCTCCCGCTCCTCCGGGGCTTTGGGATCGCTCCTGGATTTTGGGGGGAATTTCCATGGGATTGGGGATGGATGGATCCATGGATCCACGGATGGATCCCCGCAATTCCATTGGGATCCCCCCAGATTCCCTTGGGAATTCCCTTGTGATGTCTCCCTGCATTCCAACGGGATCTTCCCGAATTCCTTGGATCTCCCGAATTCCTTGGATCTCCCGAATTCCTTTGGGATCTCCCCGAATTCCCTTGGGATCTCCCTGCATTCCCACGGGATCTTCCCGAATTCCTTGGATCTCCCGAATTCCTTTGGGGTGTCCCCCCGCATTCCCTTGGGATCCCTCCCTGTATTCCCATGGAATCCCCCCGAATTCCCTTTGGGATCTCCCCGAATTCCCTTTGGGATCCCCGGGCAGGGGTCTCTCNTCTCCTTGGGTTTTTTTGGGAGCATTTCCGTGGATCCGGGATCGCTCCCGCTCCTCCGGGGCTTTGGGATCGCTCCTGGATTTTGGGGGGAATTTCCATGGGATTGGGGATGGATGGATCCATGGATCCACGGATGGATCCCCGCAATTCCATTGGGATCCCCCCAGATTCCCTTGGGAATTCCCTTGTGATGTCTCCCTGCATTCCAACGGGATCTTCCCGAATTCCTTGGATCTCCCGAATTCCTTGGATCTCCCGAATTCCTTGGATCTCCCGAATTCCTTTGGGATCTCCCCGAATTCCCTTGGGATCTCCCTGCATTCCCACGGGATCTTCCCGAATTCCTTGGATCTCCCGAATTCCTTTGGGGTGTCCCCCCGCATTCCCTTGGGATCCCTCCCTGTATTCCCATGGAATCCCCCCGAATTCCCTTTGGGATCTCCCCGAATTCCCTTTGGGATCCCCGGGCAGGGGTCTCTCGGGTTCCCGGTTTTTTCCCTGTTTTTTTCCGGGATGAGCCATCGGCGGATCCCTGCTGCCACCGCGTGGATCCGGCGGGAAGGGTCGGGAAAACATTCCCGGTTTTTTTTTCCCGAAGCAGGTCTGGAGAAGCCCGGGACAATCCCGACATTCCAGGCGATCCCAAATCTCCTCCTGCACCGGGATGCGGGGCTGGATCCATCCTTGGATCCCGGGGGAGGCGGGATCGGGATCGCGGTGGATTTGGGAATTCTGCCATTCCCAGGGCAGGGGGAATTTGGGATGGATTTGGGAATTGTGCCATTCCCAGAGGAATTGGGATTTGGGATCAGGATGGATTTGGGAATTGTGCCATTCCCAGGGGAGGGGGAATTTGGGATGGATTTGGGAATTGCGCCATTCCCAGGGGAGGGGGAATTTGGGATGGATTTGGGAATTTCGTCATTCCCAGCGAGGTGGATTTGGAATTTGGGATGGATTTGGGAATTGTGTCATTTCCAGAGGAATTGGGATTTTGGATCGGGATGGATTTGGGAATTGTGCCATTCCCAGGGGATTTGGAATTTGGGATGGATTTGGGAATTTCGTCATTTCCAGAGGAATTGGGATTTTGGATCGGGATGGATTTGGGAATTTTGTCATTCCCAGGGGAGGTTGGAATTTGGATCGGGATGAATTTGGAATTGTGCCATTCCAAGGGGAGGTTGGATTTGGGAATTCTGCCATTCCCATGGGAACTGGGATTTGGATAGATTTGGGAATTGTGCCATTCCCAGGGGAAGGGGAATTGGGAATTTGGGATGGATTTGGGAATTTTGTCATTCCCAGGGGAGGTGGATTTGGAATTCGGGATGGATTTGGGAATTCTGCCATTCCCATGGGAACTGGGATTTGGATGGATTTGGGAATTGTGTCATTTCCAGAGGAATTGGAATTTGGAATTCGGGATGGATTTGGGAATTGCGCCATTCCCAGGGGAGTTTGGTTTCATTGCAATTGGAATAATCCCATTGGAATTGAGCTCCCTATTCCCTGGGAATTCCCATTCCTCGGTTTCAGCCCGATTTAAAATTCCTGGAATTTTTTTCCCCAGACCTGATTTTCCCCGCTTGGATGAGGAGCGCCGGGAATTAAAGGAATCCGGGATTCCTGGGAACGAAAATATTTCGGGAGAACAGCAGCCGGGTGGATCCCAGGGAGGAGAATTCCCACTTTTCCCGGGAATTCCCACTTTTCCCGGGATTTTCCCTCATTCCCAAAGCGATTTGGGGCGGCTGAGAAGGAGAAGGAGCAGAAATTGGGGGGGAAAAATTCCAAAATTCTGGAATTTTCAGCCTTTCCCTATGGAAACGGGGCGGGAACGAGGGATTTTCCGGGATGAGGAGCTGGGAATTCCCAAATCCCTGCGATTTTTTGGGAATTTTACACCCCGTCCGAACCCCAAAGTTGTTTTGCGACTTCCAAGTTTTTTCCTGGGAATGATCCAAACCTTCACCGGGATTTTCCCAGAGTTAAACTTTGATCTCTGCTGGGATGAAAAAATCTTGGGGAAAAAAAACCCTGGATGTAAAAATCCCGGGAAGATTCAAAAAAGTAGGAAAAAAAAAACCGCTGGAAAATCCAAAGGAACCGCGGTGCTGAAAACTGGGAATAATGCTGGGAATTCGGGAATAATGCTGGGAATTCGGGAATAATCCCGGTTTTCCACGTTTTCAACCGGGAGCCGCTAGATGGCACCGACGCCCCGGGAAAAAACTTGGGAAAAGGGAATTTTTATTTTAGGATTTGGGCTCAGCTCCCATTGAAAATCCCTGAATTTTAAAATTCCTGCGGATTCCTGCGCCCCTGGATTTTCCCTGCTCTTCTCCTTCCCGGATTTTTCCCGTTTTAGGGAAAATTCTCCACTGAAATCCCAAAATTCGGGATGGAGACGATCCCAAATTCTGCTTTAGGGGTTTTTTTTTAGGGAAATTCGGGAAATTCCCGGGATTTTTCATCCCCTCCTCCAGCCGCTTTGGAAAACCTGGATCCCCCAGGAAAAAAAAAAATCCAGGAATTCCATACTCATTCTCCAGCTCCCAAAAAAACCTGGAATTCGGATAAAACGCCTCGGCCTCGGCGGGTTTTTCATGGAATTTCTCCGGGATTTCCAGAGACTTTTGCGTTTTTAGGGAAGCAAAACCCCGGAAGTCACAACCCGGCGCGGGAAATTTGGGAATTTCCCGGGATCGGGTGCCGGTTCCAGCAGAATTCCCGAGGGATGGAGAGGGAAAATTCCCGGTTTACCCGGATTTTGGAGAAACCTGGAGATTTAGGAGGGATTTTGGGAAAAGTTTCTCCTTCCAGGGGGTGTCGGGATTGCTCCCCATGGAATGGGAACATTCCCAGGAAATGAGGAATTCTGGGATGTCCGAGTTGGATGCGATCCCGGGGATCCCCTCTGGGATGTTCCATGATTTTTTGGGAATTCCTCATCTCAGTCCAGTTCCAGCGGGATTTGGGATCAGGGATGACGATCCCAGGGATGGCTCCGGCTCCGGGATTGGGATGGGGATCCAGGAATGGGATCCAGGATCGGGATCCAGGATTGGGATGGGGTTTTGGGAATGGGATGGGTTTTTGGGATGGGGATCTAGGATTGGGATGAGGGGATCCAGGATCGGGATCCAGGAATGGGATCCAGGAATGGGATCCAGGAATGGGATCCAGGAATGGGATCCAGGAATGGGATCCAGGAATGGGATCCAGGAATGGGATCCAGGAATGGGATCCAGGAATGGGATCCAGGAATGGGATCCAGGAATGGGATCCAGGAATGGGATCCAGGAATGGGATCCAGGAATGGGATCCAGGAATGGGATCCAGGAATGGGATCCAGGAATGGGATCCAGGATCGGGATCCAGGATTGGGATGGGGATGTGGGATTGGGATGAGGATCTGGGAATGGGATGAGGCTCTGGGGTTGTGAGGGTTTTTTGGGATTGGGATGAGGGGATCCGGGATTGGGATGGGGCTCTGGGAATGGGATGGGAATCCATGAATGGGATGGGGCTCTGGGATGGGGATCCAGGATCGGGATCCAGGATCGGGATCCAGGATTGGGATGAGGGAATCCAGGAATACAATGAGGAGATCCAGGATTGGGGAGAGGGGCTCTGGGAATGGGATGGAGCTCTGGGATTGGGAATCTAGGATTGGGATGGGGTTCTGGGGTTGGGATGGGTTTTTGGGAATGGGATTGGGAGATCCAGGATCGGGATCCAGGAATGGGATGAGGATCTGGGAATGGGATGGGGAATCCAGGATTGGGATGGGGCTCTGGGGTTGTGAGGGGTTTTTGGGATTGGGATGGGGATCCAGGATTGGGCTCCAGGATTGGATTGGGGCTCCGGGATTGGGATGGATTTTTGGGAATGGGATGGGATGGGGATCCAGGAATGGGAAGAGGGGCTCTGGGAATGGGATGGAGCTCTGGGATTGGGATGAGGGGATCCAGGAATGGGATGGGACTCTGGGATTGGGCTGCAGGATTGGGATGGGGATGCAGGATTGGGAATCCAGGATTGGGATGGGGCTCCAGGATTGGGATGGGTTTTTGGGATTGGGATCCAGGATTGGGATGGGGGGATCCAGCAGAGCCCGGGAATCTCTGACCTTTCCCAGCCCTTTCCCATCCATTTTCCAGCCCTTTTCCTGCCCTTTTCCTGCTTTTTTCCAGTGCTTTTCCTGCCCTTTCCCAGAGTTTTTCCAGAGCCCCCACTCCCCCTGGAATTCCCTGGAGCCCCCGGAGCCAGCTCAGCTCCTCTTCCGCTCCCTGGACCCGGCAAATCCAGGGAAAACCGAGCGGGAGGGAAAGCCCTGAGGAAGCAGGGCTGGGAAAAATCTGGGAAGCAGAAATGACGGGAATGCTGAGGCCCAGGATGCGCCAGGAATTCTGCTGGAGCTGCAAGAATGGTCCCGGAATGAAATTCTCCTGGATCCAGGGATGGGAACAGGGAGAGCCCCCAGAATTCCAGGTATTTCCAGAATTTCCAGAGTGCCAGCAATTCCAGGGATTTCCAGGNCAACGCAAATCTTCAGGATTCGGGAGCAGGGAAAGGATCCAAACTTTTGGGATTTGGGATTGGGGAATGGACCCAGCTTGGGATTTGGGAGCAGGGAAGGGAATGATCTAAACTTTTGGGATTTGGGAGCAGAGGACAATCAGGAATTTTAGAATTAGGGAGCAGGGAAAGGATTCAAACCTTTGGGATTTGGGATTGGGGAATGGNGCTGCTGTCCCTGATATCCCAGGAGTTTTCCCTGATCCTATCCCTGAATCCATGGATTCCAGGGAAAATCCCACTCCCACAGGATCCGTGCTGACCTCTTGGATACGCCCGGGAAGATCCGTGGGGGAAGTTGTGGAGTTTTTCGGGATGCGCCAGGGGCATTCCCGGCCCTTTTCCCTGGAAGTGGTGGCAGCTTTTCCAGCCTTTCCATGAAAATCCAGGACTTCCCAGTGAAAGGAAGGGACCAAACCTTCGGGATTTGGGAGCAGGGAATGATCCAAACCTTTGGGACTGGGGAAAGAATGAACCAATCCTTTGGGATTTGGGATTTGGGAATGAACCAGTCCTTTGGGATTTGGGATTTGGGAATGGACCCAACTTGGTATTTGGGATTGGGAAACGAACCACACCTTTGGGATTTGGGAATGAGGAAAGGACCAAACCTTCGGGATTTGGGAGCAGGGAATGAACAAATCCTTCTGGATCTGGGAGCAGGGAACGAATCAAATCTCCTGGATTTGGGATTGGGGAACAATCCAAACCTTTGGAATTTGGGAGCAGAGAACAATCCAAACCTTTGGGATTGGGGAATGATCCAAACCTTTGGAATTTGGGAGCAGAGGACAATCAGGAACTTTAGAATTTGGGAGCAGGGAAAGGATTCAAACCTTTGGGATTTGGGATTGGGGAATGATCCAAACCTTTGGGATTTGGGAGCAGAGAACAATCCAAACCTTTGGGATTTGGGGAATGATCCAAACCTTTGGGATTTGGGAGCAGAGGACAATCGGGAACTTTAGAATTTGGGAGCAGGGAAAGGATTCAAACCTTTGGGATTTGGGCTTTGGGGAATGATCCAAACCTTTGGGATTCAGGAACAGGGAAAGGATCCAAACTTTTGGGATTTGGGAAGAGAGAACAATCCAAACCTTTGGGATTTGGGAATGATCCAAACCTTCGGGATTTGGGAGCAGGGAACAACGCAAATCTTCAGGATTCGGGAGCAGGGAAAGGATCCAAACTTTTGGGATTTGGGATTGGGGAATGGACCCAGCTTGGGATTTGGGAGCAGGGAAGGGAATGATCTAAACTTTTGGGATTTGGGAGCAGAGGACAATCAGGAATTTTAGAATTAGGGAGCAGGGAAAGGATTCAAACCTTTGGGATTTGGGATTGGGGAATGGACCCAGCTTGGGATTTGGGATTGGAAACGAATCAAACCTTTGGGATTTGGGAGCAGGGAATGATCCAAACCTTTGGGACTGGGGAAAGAATGAACCAATCCTTTGGGATTTGGGATTTGGGAATGAACCAGTCCTTTGGGATTTGGGATTTGGGAATGGACCCAACTTGGTATTTGGGATTGGGAAACGAACCACACCTTTGGGATTTGGGAATGAGGAAAGGACCAAACCTTCGGGATTTGGGAGAGAATGAACCAAATCTTTGGGATTTGGGAAAAGAACAAAATTTCTGGGATTTGGGAGCAGGGAACCAACCCAGCCTTTGGGACTGGGGACAGAATGAACCAATCCTTTGGGATTTGGGAGTGGGGAATGAACCAATCCTGTGGGATCTGGGAGAGAGGAATGGACCCAGCTTGGGATTTGGGATTGGGAAATGAATCAAACCTTGGGGATTTGGGAGAGAATGAACCAATCCTTTGTGATTTGGGATTTGGGAATGAACCAATCCTTTGGGATTTGGGATTAGGGTAGGAACCAATCCTTTGGGATTTGGGAGTGGGGAATGAACCAATCCTTTGGAATCTGGGATTAGGGACAGGACCAAAGCTTTGGGATTTGGGAGAGAATGAACCAAACCTTTGGGATTTGGGAATGATCCAAACCTTCGGGATTTGGGAGCAGGGAACAACGCAAATCTTCAGGATTCGGGAGCAGGGAAAGGATCCAAACTTTTGGGATTTGGGATTGGGGAATGGACCCAGCTTGGGATTTGGGAGCAGGGAAGGGAATGATCTAAACTTTTGGGATTTGGGAGCAGAGGACAATCAGGAATTTTAGAATTAGGGAGCAGGGAAAGGATTCAAACCTTTGGGATTTGGGATTGGGGAATGGACCCAGCTTGGGATTTGGGATTGGAAACGAATCAAACCTTTGGGATTTGGGAGCAGGGAATGATCCAAACCTTTGGGACTGGGGAAAGAATGAACCAATCCTTTGGGATTTGGGATTTGGGAATGAACCAGTCCTTTGGGATTTGGGATTTGGGAATGGACCCAACTTGGTATTTGGGATTGGGAAACGAACCACACCTTTGGGATTTGGGAATGAGGAAAGGACCAAACCTTCGGGATTTGGGAGAGAATGAACCAAATCTTTGGGATTTGGGAAAAGAACAAAATTTCTGGGATTTGGGAGCAGGGAACCAACCCAGCCTTTGGGACTGGGGACAGAATGAACCAATCCTTTGGGATTTGGGATTTGGGAATGAACCAATCCTTTGGGATCTGGGAGAGAGGAATGGACCCAGCTTGGGATTTGGGATTGGGAAATGAATCAAACCTTGGGGATTTGGGAGAGAATGAACCAATCCTTTGGGATTTGGGATTTGGGAATGAACCAATCCTTTGGGATTTGGGATTAGGGTAGGAACCAATCCTTTGGGATTTGGGAGTGGGGAATGAACCAATCCTTTGGAATCTGGGATTAGGGACAGGACCAAAGCTTTGGGATTTGGGAGAGAATGAACCAAATCTTTGGGATTTGGGATTAGGGTAGGAATGAATCCTTTGGGATTTGGGAAGCTGGGATGAAACCTCCTGGTCTGAGCAGGGTCTGGATTTCTCCTTTTCCCTCTTTTCCCTCTTTTCCCTCACCCCGGGGCCATTCCAGAGGGATCACTCTGGAATTCCCGCCTCCCACAGCCCCCAGTCTCCTTTTTTTTTTGGGATGTTTCAGCCGGGAAATCCCACGAATCCCGAAAAAATTCCTCCTTCTCCAATCGATTCCTGCGTTTCCCACGGTCCCTCGCCCATCCCCCACCGGCAGAGGCACCGGGAGCTCGGTAATTAACGCAGCCCCGGGTTAATTAATTACCGCGGCCCCAGGTTCATTAATTAACGCCGCCTCCCAAGGTTCCAATTCCAGGCAGCGCCGGGAATTCTTCCAGGAGAACGTTAAGCCCGGCTCTGCTAAACCGCCCCCAGCAGCAGCGAAATTCCCGGAAAATCCTGGATTCCGCATCCCTGGAAGTGTCCAAGGAGGGGCTGGAGCTGCGGGGGGATAAACTCCTTCCCCCTGGAGCCTCTGGAATTGTGGGATAAGCAGCGATTTCCTGGGAAAGCTGGGGAAAGGGGATGAGGGAGCGTCTGAGCTGGGAAAAACTGGGAAAACTGGGATGAGGGAGCATCTGAGATAGGAAAAACTGGGAAAAGGGGAATGCAGGAGTGTCTGAGCTGGGAAAATCTGGGAAAAGGGGACGAGGGAACATCTGAGCTGGGAAAATCTGGGAGAGGGGAATGTAGGAGTGTCTGAGCTGGGAAAATCTGGGAAAACTGGGATGAGGGAGTGTCTGCACAGGGAAAAATTGGGAAAACTGGGATGAGGGAGCATCTGAGATAGGAAAAACTGGGAAAAGGGGGATGAGGGAGTGTCTGCGCAGGGAAAAATTGGGAAAACGGGGATGAGGGAGTGTCTGCGCAGGGAAAAATTGGGAAAACGGGGATGAGGGAGTGTCTGCACAGGGAAAATCTGGGAAAGGGGAATGTAGGAGTGTCTGAGCTGGGAAAAGCTGGGAAAAAAGGATGAGGGAACGTCTGATCTAGGGAAAATTGGGAAAAGGGGATGAGGGAGTGTCTGAGCTGGGAAAAAACTGGGAAAACTGGGATGAGGGAGTGTCTGAGCTGGGAAAACTGGGATGAGGGAGTGTCTGAGCTGGGAAAATCTGGGAAAGGGGAGTGACAGAACATCTGAGCTGGGAAAAGTTGGGAAAAAAGGATGAGGGAGTGTCTGCACAGGGAAAATCTGGGAAAAGGGGATGAGGGAGTGTCTGAGCGGGGAAAATCTGGGAAAAGGGGTGACAGAACATCTCAGCTGGGAAAAGCTGGGAAAATTGGGATGAGGGAGTGTCTGATCTAGGGAAAACTGGGAAAAGGGGATGAGGGGACATCTGAGATAGGGAAAACTGGGAAAAGGGGACGAGGGAGCGCTGTTCCCTGGAAACCCGGGATAACGGGGTGAGGGTCAGGTCCGTGCCCGATTCCCGATGTGGCGGCAACAGGCGGGGGCTCGTCCAGCGACTGCACCCGGGGCTGCTTTAATCCCGGGTCACTGCACCCGGGGCTGCTTTAATCCCGGGTTATTGCACCCAGTGCTGCTTTAATCCCGGCTCGTGTCACCAATTTCACACTGTGCTCGCTTTAATCCCAGCTCGTTTCACCAATTTCACCCAGTTCTGCTTTAATCCCGGGTCATTTCCCCCGGTGTTGCTTTAATCCGGGCTGGTTTCACCGATTTCACCCAGTGCCCGCTTTAATCCGGGCTCATTTCACTGAATTCACTCAGTGCTGCTTTAATCCCGGCTCGTTTCACCCAGTGCTGCTTTAATCCCGGGTCATTACACCCGGGGCTGCTTTAATCCCGGCTCGTTTCACCCAGTGCTGCTTTAATCCCGGGTCATTACACCCGGTGCCCGCTTTAATCCCGGCTCGGGTCCC
>VXBS01009156.1:0-29033 GCA_013400255.1 Sitta europaea
CTGTAGTTGGCCTCAGGCCAGTGTCTTGATCCTCCTCACCCACCCCTGATGCTTCCCCCTTGGTTTATGCTTTGTACCCACCCCCAGAATTACCACAGTTTTTAAACCCATGCCCAGCAGGGATCAGGGCTCTCCTGTTGTGACCCCTTCAGCTCCAATGTACCTTTCCTGATGGAACCTCATTGAGAGCCTCCTCTTTCTCCTTTACCTGCCCCCTGACGTGGCTGGCAGACCCTGCATTGTAGAACAAGGGGCTTTAAAGACTCAGCAGTTGGTAAAACCCCCCACCACAGCAGCTCCCCACACCTGGCGTGGCACCAGTGTGATACGAACTAGCCTAGGTAGGCTCCAGTGGACCACGTCAGTTCTATAAATCATTAAAAACTATCAAATTAATTTTGATATTAGAATCTAAATAAATAATATGCATTGTTTGTACGTGTCTAATGTTCACTTAAATTGTTATTGTTTGCCATAAAGGCTGCAAACCCTGTGTTTTCTAGGGAAATTCACAAGATAGTCTTTTGATGCTGTTCCTTCAAATTAGCTATTTTAAGTAATCATGTAGATCTACATAGAGTAAATGTTCTTGAAACATTTCTAATCAGTTGTTGTTTTTAAAACTGTTTTTCATTAGCCTTAATGGGGTTTAGAGTCAGAATTTCTGAAAATTAAGGTAGTAAGGTAGATCCGTTATTCTACTCTGTATTCTCAGTATTAAAAGTCCAAGTGTTCAGTGTATCAATTCATTCTTTGAATAGCCTCTTTGTGCCTTCAAAGGAATCTGACAGGTAGAAATTTGTTTAATGGAAGTGCTCACCATCTTGATGATAAGTAACTATGTCTTGATGGCAAATTAACCCAAGATCAAATAAGAAATAGATTTCTTTGGAACCCATGTGTCCTCATTTAAAACTACACTGAAGTAGTTTCATGGCAGTCTGCTATATAAGTACATACCAAGTGAAACAAAATGAACAGGAGTTAAATGCATTTTTTTTTAATTTTCTCTTTTTCCATAAATTTCGAAGCTAATACCCCTGTAATTAGTATTACCTGATAGATGCTTTCACTGTCTTTCCTAAATGGAAAAGAATAAGATTATAAAGTGTGAAATACCCTGGTGTGTTGTCTTGCTTAATCACCACTTAAATTCATTTCCTACAGATTTTGTTATAATTCGTGCTCTTTGTATCGTACTGTACAACCCCCCTTTGAACCAGATCTTTTGTTCTAGGATAACATTCTTACATAGTTTCTTTTGTGTAAATCGAAGGTCTGCTTGATTTCTCTGGATGTGTAAAGTTCTCTAGTCAAATAGCTTACAATTACTTTATAGAAACCTTCTTAATGTCATTTTGATAGATTCACGAGCTTAAGGACAAAAAGGAAAATTTTCCATGTTCATTGCAAAACAGTCATGGATGTTAATAATTACAGTATTATGCCTTTACTTTTTTACTATATCTAATCTGTGGCTTAAATATTTACCGATGTAAATTCTGCAGCATGACGTGGGTGAGATATTCCAGTGTTTAATAACCCTCAAAGTAAAAGAAAATTGTAATTTAGTCATGTTTGACCCCCTTTCAGGGTTAAAATTCACATTTGTTGGGAGAAAAAAAAAAGTTCTTAGCTGTTAGGAATGCATAAAACATAGTTTTACCAAACTTCTTGACCACATTCCAGGTATTTTCCTAGCTTCCTACTTAGTGTAAGGCTGAGCTTTTGCTTGTAAAATTGATTATACTGGTATAAACATTTTTATTACCAATTTAGTCTTCCCATTTTTGTTGATCAGTGATTAATGATAAAAAAGCCACAGTGAGCAAACAGTATGATGAGAGAAAAAGATGTGTAAATTGTGATGTGCATGTGAAATATCCCAGGTGGAAGCTAAAATTTCTTGCCAAAAGCAGCTCAGTCTAATGACAAAATTGTGCTGGAGTGCTGAATTAACAAGAATGTAATCTATTTAGTGCTGTCACTGCAGCGTAGTAAAACATTAGGCTCCAATTCAGCCTCCACAGACTTTCATCATGAGACAAATTGTAGATGTAGTGCATTATTTTTAGCATACTTCTCAACTATCCCAGCATTGGTTTAGAAACTGGTGCCACAAATGGGTTGTGCTGTCCTTCTTGGGTTTACTCTTCTGTGGGTTGTCTTTCTTTTAAGCCATTGCATCACATTATAAACTCATTTTTGGCTGCTAAGTTGCTGGGTATTTTTAAGACTTTGAACAATTTAGGCATTTTAAAATATTGTTCTATTTTAAATCCTTTTGGCTTTCTTCTTATTAACAAGTGTTAGACACTACATTGTTTTGGATAGACTCTGCAAGAATCCAGGTGTTCAGTATAAAGAAATCTCTATCACTAATGGAGTTATCACTAATTCAAAATTATCACATGTTTAAAAATAATGGTTCATACTTATAATTTCCTGAGAGTTATCAGAACAGTTTATAAATAAGTGACAGTAGAATCTCTTTGGCTACATTTTTTAGAAAACCTTTGAAATAAAAAATTATTTCAGTTTCAGTTATAAATCATGTCTTTTTGATTTATTGGTAAGTCCAACAACCATTTCAGCCTGCTTCTGGTTATGATATATCAAGAAAAATGAAGGAGTGGTTATTGGATCTTCTACCATATTGACTGCAGCTTACTCTCATAGAGTGAGGAGAAAATTATCATTGAAAGAGAGCCCATAACATTTACTAGCAAGTAGAGTATTTCACCCAAGGATTGTGGATCTGTATATTCTGCTAGTACATTCTCCCTTCAAAGCTTTAATGAACTTTGCTGACAGAGTGAAAAATCATCTATCCACCCTTTTTGTCCCTTCCTTAATTAACCCGATCTCCTTCTACATCAAGGTGACCCACTTAGTAGATGAGGGAAAAGCTGTGGATTTGTCTACCTGGACTTTAGTAAAGCCTTTGACACCATTTTGCACAACATCCTTTGGGAGAAAGTGGCTGTGTGCATGGCTGGGACATAAGCACTGTTCATTGGGTAGAAAACTGGCTGGATAACTGGGCCCAGAGATGGGTGGTGAAGGAAGTTACATCCAGCTGGTGATCACAAGTGGGATCTCCCAGGGCTCAGTACTGGGGCCATAATACTGTTTAATGTCTTTATCAATGATCTAGACAAGGGGATTGAGTGCAACCTCAGTCAATTTGTACACAACACCAAGTTGGGTGGGAGTGTTGATCTGCTGGAGCACAGGAGGGCTCTTCAAAGGGATCTAGAGCAGCTGGACTGCTGGGCCAAAACCTATGGTGTGAGGTTCAACAAGGCGAAGTTCTGTGTCCTGCACTTGGTCATAACAACCTCCTGCCAGTGCTACAGGCTGGGGGAGAGTCACTGGAAAACTGCCCATCAAAGGACCTGGGGATGCTCGTAGACAGTCAGCTGAGACTAGACAGTTGTCAGCTGGTAGACAGTTTGGCTGAGATAGAGTTAATTTTCTTCACAGTGGAACTAGACATTCTTCTAATATGGGGCTGGTTTTGATTTGGGCTTGGGGACTGGTTAATGACTCAAACAATCGACCTACTAACTGCCCAGGTTCAGAGTGTGAGCACATTTATCACCTCAGGCTATAGCTGGGTGTTAAATGAGATAAGAAAAGCGATAAGGAAAGAGGCAAACCCTGTACTGCCTCTTTGTCCTTTCACAAGTGACCTCAGCTGTGATAACTCCCTTGTCAGGAAGTACTGGGACATTCACACAGTAGCTTGAAGGTATTCATCTCTGCTGATGGGCCATAACGGGCCATAATTGACTCAACTACACTGACCTGACAGGCACCTGTAATGACTTAGAAATTGTCAAAGAGTCAAAAAGTGTCCTGTGATCCACAGTGTTACATCATTTAGTGTGAAATTCCCTGCTCCACGGGAGGTACCTGAACCTGAGTGAATATAACCCAGTGACCTTTGCTGTTTTAGTGGGTTTTCTCCACCTTGATGGATTGACACAGTGACCAACTTTGACCAACAGATATTGAAATTGCAGTAATCAAGTCTTGTCATAGAGATTATACACCATTCTCTTATTCATTTTTTCTTTTCCCTATTTCTTTCAATTTCTCTCTGCTGCACATTCGCTGTTAAATAAAAATCCCTACTATTGACTTCAACATATGGTCTTTTTTACATCTTAATTTCAAGCAGAGGTATCTCTAATAAATATAATAACTGGATCTTAAAAGGACTGAAAATAGTGTAAATGATAGAGATTATTTTGTTGGTGGTGAGTGGCATTTGCACAGTATCAAACTCTTTTCTGCTTTTTGTACTCACACACTGGCAAGAAGGCACAGAGTGAGTGGCGAGTTGGGTGGGGACACAGCCAAGAAAATAGACCCCAACAGGCTAAAGGATATTCCAGGCTCTATGATATCATGTTCAGTATACAGAGAGGGGGGATTAAGAAAGAAGGTGGTGATGCTTGGAATCATGCATGACAACCCTGCTGTCCTAGAGGTGGCTGAACACCGTGCTGGCTGATAAGTCATGAATGAAGGCTTTGTTTTGCTTTGCTTGTATGTGTGGATTTTGCTTCACCTAATTAACTGTCTTCATATGTCTCCATGAGTCGTCTAACTTTTACCCTCCCAAATGTCTTGCCCATCCTGCTAGGAGGGGGTGAGCAAGACTGTGCGGAGTGTGGTTGCTGGTTTGGAGTTAAACCACAACAGACAGACAGTTGAACACGAGCCAGCCCAAGGGGTCAAGAAGGCCAATGGTATCATGGCCTGTATAAGAAAAGAGCATCCATCAGGAGCAGAGAAATTATTTTCTTCTTGTACCTGGCCCGGATGAGGCCACATCTGGAATCTTGTGTTCATTTAGGTCCTTCACTACAAGAAAGACAATAAAGTGCTGGGGCGTGTCCAGTGAAGGACAGCAAAGCTCGTGAAGGGTCTGGAGCATTGTCTTACAAGGACCTGCTGAGGGACCTGGGGCTGTTCAGCCTGGAGAAAAGGAGGTTCAGAGAGGACCTTATTGCCCTTTTCAACACCCCAAAAAGCGGGTATAGCCATGTGGGGATCAGGTTCTTCTACCAAGTAGCAATTGACAGGGCAAGAAGAAATGGCCCCAGGTTGCACTAGGGAGGATTATATTGAATATTAGGAAAAATTTCTTCACTGAAAGGATTGTCAGTTTCTGGAACAAGCTGATCAGGAGAGTGGTTGGGTCACCATTCCTGGGGATACTTAGAAGATCTGTAGAAGTGGCAGTTACAGACATGGTTTAGCTGTGGACTTGGCAATGCTGGGTTAACAGCTAGCTGCAACAATCCAATATCTTTTCCAATCTAAACCATTCATGATTATTCTTCTACATGTGCAATTGTATTTTTATTTAATCTTAGAATTTCAACTAAATTGACTGAGAGTTATTAAAATAGGCCAAATTAATTAGGTATTTCAGTAGAAGACCAAAGTAAGACATCTGAGTTTCAGGTCCTAGGCATAGAAGAACCATACATTTCAATATCTTAATTACAAATTCTTATGTTATGTATTATATTTGGTGGCACGCACATGCGTATCACAATGCAGATTGGCATACATATTCATATGTGATAATTCCTACACAGTGACAGATTTCTTTTCTAATAGTGTACTTTTTGAAGTGCATCCATTCAAATGACATAAGCATTTTCTCTTTCCCAACTGAGAAACATGAGCATGTTTTTGAGAAATGGAAAATTTCTCTGTATCTGTCTATTTCTTGCCAAATCTATTGACAATCTGGATGCTTATGTTGTCAGACATTCAGATTATGACTTGACTTCAGGATGAAAACAAAAGTGTCAGTTTGTATGTAGAAAAGATCTACTGTGTTGGGAAAGTACTAACAACTAAAGATACTAAAATATCATTGTTATATCACTACTAGTTTGTCTGCATTATAAATAAGCACATACATAGATATGTGGCATTATATACTAAAAAAAAAAATCTCTTTTTTTCTTTTATTTTATAAGCTTTCTCTTATTTTTTTCCAGTACTCTATCAAGATGTCTGGTAGAAAAAAAACATAGAAGTTTAGCAAAAGATGTTAGACCTATTTTAGAAAGAGGCATTCATTCTGTATCCAGAATTTTAAATTAAAACAAGTCAATATCAGAGTAATGAATGTTTAGCAAGTGAGTTATACTTGTTACTAAGAAGCAAAACAGTAACAGGCAAAGAAACCCAACAGTAAATAATCACTAGATACAAAACTGCTAGATCTCACAAACCCCTCCCCACAGGAACAAAGAGAAACTCCAAAAAGGCAGAGTGATCCCTCCTAAGATGGTGGCTGCCATGGGCAGCAGTATGTAGGGAGACAAAGGGAAAAGGGCATCAGCCTTCCCCCCTCACTTACCATCTCCAGCATCAGGTCTGTTGAGAAAGGTGGCTGGAACACTCTGGTGGCTGGGACTCAGTCAAGGGCTAGAACTCATGAAGAGACTTTGTTTTTCTCTTGGCAGGAGATGTCAAGACCAGGCAAGGCAAGGCAAGGCAAAGCAGCTGGGCTGGAAAGGCTTGGTGCCATCTCTCCTTGCTGGAGAACTGTGGGCACTTGGACATGGAGCAGGCACTCTACTCTTCCAGGCATGTGGCCACAGCTTCAGGCAGGCACTCCTGGAGTCCTTCTTGAGTCAGTCCAAAATACAAGGGACAAATGAAGAAAAAAACCCCAAAATACATGAAATCTCTGCCTTGAGACAAAGCCATGAGGCAAAAGAGAACTTGGCTTGGGTATTTCAACTCTTGAACAGGACTGGCAAACCTGGGAACTAGTGGTGCCATAGCCATAGCCATAGCCATAACACCAGCTTTTAAAGAGACTAACAATTTTGGGCATAGATAGATATGGAATACAATAACATTTTGGGTTACCTAGGACAAGGACCTTGAAGATAATTTAGTTCCAAACCTCCTGCCATGGGTGGGGAAACTGTCATCTAGACCAGGCCTTGAATACCTCCAGGGATGAGGCATATGCAGCTTCCTTGGACAACCTGTTCCAGTGCCTCACCACCCTAACAGTAAAGAATTCTTTTCCTAATATCCAACTGAAACGTTTTTTCTTTCAATTTAAAACCATTGCAAATGCTCTTGTAAATAGTCTTGCCCCATCTTTCCTGTTAGTTCCCTTCAGGACTGAAAGGCTGCAATTAGGTCACCCTGAACCACTTTATTTTCCAGGCTGAACAATCCCAATTCTTTCAGCCTTCCCACATAGGAGAGGTTCTCCATTCCTCTGATCAGCTTGGTGGCTCTTCTCTGGATTCGCTCCAACAGATTATGTCTTTCCTGTATTGGGGAAATAGGAGACAATACTTGAGGTGTTTTCTAGCATTATGTAGCACTGTGTCATCTAATTCCATCTCATCGTATTTCCCTCATTTACACTTTTTCTCCCCTGAAATTCTGTGCCTTAAGACTGTATTTGATATTCTCTCTTTTCTTTCCTTCCTGATAGGAAATAATGATATATGAAACAAGACAGCGAGGCATACAATTTGTTTTAAAAGCTATTATGGGATACAGTTTGTAGTTTCTTGTCAATATTATGTGTCAGTACTCAAAATCTCCACTGACATGTAACTTCTGAGAGAATAAACTAGTTCTGGTTGGAGACTAACAGCATAAAAATGTCAGAGAGCCTTAAACTAGTGCAAATAATTGGGCATATTGTCAGCTTTTTTAATTCTTCAATACATCAGTCATGACTCCACCTCAAATATTTGACACTAAAGCACTTAGCAGATTTAAAGCTACCATAAGTACAACCTGAAAGGAATCCTAACTTTCTTCCTTCCTGTGGTCTCTGTTTAACAGCTGATACAACATTATTGAAACTATTAGATTCCTCTGGCCGAACTGAGATGCAAATGAGACCATATGCCAAACCAGTAGTGTGGATCATTTAACTGTAAAAGAGAGGTAGAGCAGGAGAGATAGAAATAGGAAAAGGGAGCGGTCTTCCTTTTTTCCCTTTTCAAAAGTGGTACTTAGATTTCCCCCTTTCCAATGAGAGAGAGCTTCATTGTCTTGCCATGATTTCTTGAATACTGTGGATAGTGGTTTAGTCCTCAGGACCCACAGGTGCATCTCATAGATGTTCTCAAACTTAATTTTCTCCTGAGGTGGGTTTCTATTCATTTTCCCAGTACCTGCCTTTGCCTTCTGTGATTAAGGCAGTGTGACTGCACTTGCCAGTGAAGACAAAATATATAAAAGCCATTGAGTACTGTAGCCTTCTCTGTGCCCAGGTAAAAAGGTCTCCCTTTTCCTTCTGAAAAGGGCCCATGTTTTCCTTAGTCTTCTATTTATAACTGATGTACCTACAGAAGTGTTTTTTGTTGCTTGTGGTGGCCCTGGACAAGTTTAATTTGATCAAGGCTTTAGCTTTCCTACCCATGTCTCCAACTGCTGACAATTTTTCTGTATTCCACCTGGGCTGTCTATCCTGTCCTTGCTTCCACTCTTCATAGGCTTTTTTTTGTGTGTGTTTGAGTTTCTCCGGGATGTTCTTGTTCATTCAGCTGGCCTCCTGGCATTTTTTGCTCTTTGTTGGGATGCATTGCTCCTGAACTTGGAGTAGACGATCCTTGAATATCAACCAGCTTTCTGGTTTACCTCTTCCCTCCAGGTGTTTATCCCACAGTTCTCTATCAAGCAGATCACTGAAGAGGTCAAAGTCTGCTCTCACAAAATACAGGATAGTGAGCTGACTGCACATCCTCCTTCCTGCCCTAATGATTTTGAACTCCACCATTTCATGGTCACTGCAGCCCAGGAAGCCGAATACCTGTCCAAAAAAAGCAAAGCTGAAGAGAAGTGCTGAGTAAATAATGGATTTTTCAGTTCACTGGAGAGTCTCAAAGGAGCAACTAAACATTTCCAGCAACATTTTAAAGGATTTTTTCTCTCAAATTAGTGTGAAAGAGAAAGTAAAAGAAAAATCAATTAACCAAAATCCATTTGTTTTATATAAAACTGGTTTCCTTAGATTCTGAATTCTTTAAAACTTTTATAAGAGAATGAAAGTTGACCTCAGATCAAATTATTTTTTGCATAATATAAAATTAGTCTCTTCAATATTTTGGTGAAAGACATTATATTTTTGATAAATAAATGGGGTACTGTTTAAAAATATATATGCACATACAAGAAATCTCACCTAAAGATTTTTAAGAATGATACCAAAGAAATACCACAATGATAATTGAGAAATTATTCTGTTCTGCATAATTTGATAAATTATGATTTTTGATGATAAATTCATTACTTCTTTGCCTGAATGAACTTCTCTGTTAAAATATTCAATAAAATATTTATCCATATATTAAAAAAATGTTATATCCATTGGTACCCATTGCATTCTGCAGTCTGAGATACAATCCAGACAGTAGAATAATTTTCCAGTGACTGAACTTCCAACTGTGATTTGTGATTTTGGTATTAAGCACTAACCATTCCTTTTGCATCCAGATTTTTGATGCAGCATGTATAGTATTGATTCAGGAACAACTTGTTTTATTTTTACATGTTTAAACTCATCTGCTATTTAACTCTTATTTCTAAGTGGTATCTTGAGCCTTTCTATTGTGAGGTCTTCACAAAACCAATTGAAAGAAGAGATACTCCATAGTATCAAGCAGCAACTAAGAACTCTCAAGTTAATTTGGCAGTAGCTCTATTTTTACTCTTTCATTTGATTCTAATGGGATTGGTCCACTTTCATGAGTCAACAATCAATCTAATTCACGAAATCAGATGACCATGGCTTGAATAATGAAACACCACCAATAATTCCTATTGATTTTCAAGATCTACCCAAAGCATATGCATTCATATTTCTTAATTTAAAAAGTCTATAAAATAAATTTTAAATTCATATCCTCTAAATTTATGTATTAAGTTAAGGTTTTATTTCAAAGAAAAAGAAGTTCTGAAGAAAAATGTATGCTAGATTTCACAGAAGTAGTGTTATGCATTTTTGTATGCTCATTTATTTTTCATGTCATATTCTTATGCTGTAGCCAAGTTTTAACCTGGGAAGCATTTATCTGAATCTTGTAACTTCACCAGGTGTCTAGAGATGACTCACTATTTTTTTATCAAGGGAAGAAAAGATACATAGTGAAAGGTAACTCTAGTGGTATGCTTTATTTAACAATTCAGACTCATTGACATATTTTCTCATGTGGAAGATTTAGTAACATGGTTATGTGCTGAAGTTCCTTTGGTTTAATAATTATTAATTTTTCCCCCATAAGCCCCACCTCATCACTGTATCTCTCTTGACCATAAACTGTAACTTGATTTTCAAATTTCACTGATGCCAGCATGAAGATGACCTACCAGAGCTTGGAGAGGAGCACATCAATGTTATAATATGCCTCTGAGATTTTTCTGCAGTCCATTTGACCACCTTATATTTTCTCTATAATTTATCCTTCTGAACTCCAAAAGCAAACATTACTATAAGGTCACAAGAGACCCTTTGTGGAGCAACTGAGCAGAGTTTTTAAAAAATTGGGGGCTTTGTTGTCATGTGTTTCTGCTTGTATTGGACCGCCCTGAGCATTACTTCTGAATACATTCCATTAAATGTCCAGACCTTGCCACAGAACTCCAACATAATTAAAACTCTGGCTTCTCAAGTATTTGTGCATGAGGACAGTAGGAGACGTGCTGTCTTAGGGAGAATTATGCTTCCCCTTAACTTATTCTTATAAGTTATCTCTGAAAATGCTGCAAGGGTTATGTTATCCAAAGGGATATGTTCACAAGGGTGATCAGTTTGTAGTAATGTTTATTTTGTTGATATGATTATGCCTATTCAGTTGTCTCTTGGGTCCTATTAACAGAGGATGCTACAAAGAAGCCAGCCAAAGTAAGTGATATATTAGTTCCTCACTAACCTTGAGGTTAAATTCTAAGAGCTGCTGGCATTCAATCTCATAACTAATAACAAGGGCTTCTCTTTCATTGTTGCAGCTGCAGAAAGAACCAGGCAGATTATAGGAGAACAGATGCACAATGAAATATCTATTGAACTGTAAAAAGTTTAGTCAATTTATCATCTGACAGTTTACAAATGGATATTTTCTGTGTTTTTGCTACATTTCTAAAATAATCTTTTTCCATAAGTTTTGATTCTTCTACGTGTTTATAGATAAGAAAAACACCTGGTTTTTATTTAGTTGGTATGTTTTCTTAGTTTTCAAACATATTGCCCAGTCTGTGAGTGGTAAGAAAGAAGGGAAGACATTCACAAGGAAGTTGTTTTTTTTTTTTTTAATGAAAGTGTACTTCACTAGCAAAAGTTTTATTTTTTCTTAATTCCAAGAAATAAAATAAAGGGAATCTCACAAGAACATGTTACAGACCAAATGCACAATTTTTTCAACGTTTTTTCCACAGCTTTGTCCACTGGAATTTAATTTCAGTTATTTCCTTTGTTTTGTTATCTGCATTTCTGAAGTAGTTAAAGCTATGGGTGTCAAAAAGGTAATATAACTAACAATGCAGAAAGATGAGTATTTATCTCTGTGGGACACCCTAGCTCCTCCTCCTCCTCCCTCCCCCTGCCAGCAGCCAAAACATAAGTAACATTACTGGGAAAAACAAACAAAGCAAAGAAACAAAGCTCCTCACATCCCGACTGCTCTAAAAAAAAAAAACAAACAACAAAAAAAAACCCCCAAAACAAAAACAAACAAACAAACAAACAAAACCCAAAAAAGCAAACCAAACAAAAAAAAACCTCCTCAAAAAACCCAACCCAAACTTTTTAGAGAAATCAGGTATTATCATGCAGGATAAGTTCCTTGAGGCTTTCCAGTTTCTAGGTGCCGCTATATGAAGAAAGTATCCCAATTCTAGATCATCTTCCTTTATATAGCCCTTCCTTATGAGAAATGAGACAGTTGTTTTGGAAAATATCTTTTTAAATGAAAGGATGCAATGTAGAAAAAATCCCCTACACATACGTACTTAGGTAAAGTATCACCTAATATTTCAGACACTAGAGCAGCCAAGATTTTTGAAAGCTCTTTTGCTTCAGAACTTTCAAGGAAGGTTTCAGAATATTAAAAAGAGCTGGTGAATTTATTGTCAGACAATCGGAATCCTTTCATTCATCAGAGAGCAGACACCGCATAACACAGAGCTCCCAGTACTGAAGTTGATTTTATTAACCTGGTCAGTTGCCTCTTAGCGCTTCAGGGTAGAACAGCCTCATGAAAGGAGTGGGTAAAAAAAGGTACATAGTAGGAGCATGAATACCCTTTATTAGAAAACTAAAATACTTGTATAGTTCTGCAAAATAAAATCAAATCAGCAGGAATTAGCAGCACTGACTTCATTTTTCATTAAGTTCTCTCAAAAGGTTTAATAGAAATATATATTTTTAAATCTAAAATGTAAGGTCACTGTCAATTTGATAACTCAATTTATCATCTTATTTTTAATTTTGTCCTTTTTAGCACCAAACTACCAACCACAATCAGTATTCCAAGTCTAAGTTTCAGGGGATGTTGGTACCCACTTTTTTCTGAGAACTGTAAACCATTTGAAATTTTTACCTATTTAGAGCCTCTTTCTTTATGACAAGCATTTTGCTTTCAACTTCCTTGACTGCCTGACACTGCCTAGGAAGGCAGATTTTTTAGATCTGCTTTTTTTAAATTTGCTTTGTAGATTTGATTGGCTGGCCCCCCATTATTCCCTTACCCATTTAACTGTAATTTTAGGTTCTGATTTTTCCCTTTTTAGGTGCAGACTCCTAACAATTAATGTAAAATTATGTAAACATTGACTTGGATTACTGATATTACTTGAAGCCTTAGAGTACCCTTAATGGATTTGGAATGAGAACTGTATAATTTAGTGCTATGTGTCTCACAAACACAGGCTATGAGTGGGTGTCTCCCTTTCAGAAACACCTGCAGTACAATTGATGATATATGCACAGATGCTCATCACTAACCATTTTTTCCATTGTAGTGTTTTTTCTTTTCCTACTTTTCATCCATCGACTACAAGACTGACAGGCTGCTTCTGTAGAGTCCATCACTATATCCTGGTTTAATTGTCTCCATGTGATATTTCACCTTACAAAGAGGCTTACAAAATAAATTCTTGTAAAAAAAATTAGTTTATAGATAAGACAGGCCAAGTTCACTGAATATGTTTCAAGCACACTCAAAGTGATTTAAAATTTTATTTTAAAACACATCAAGTTGTTTTTAAGAGATTAAATTCCCAGTTTATGGTAGCATTTTCACACAGCTGATTAAAAAAGAAAACACAGCAAGAAAAAAGCAAACAAATCAACAAAAATCCTAAACAAACCAACAAAAACCCAAACCCAAAACCCAACAATCCCCCCACCCCCCAAAAAAACAACCGACCAACCAACCACAAACCAACAAGGTATGTAATTTGCTTTGCTTTAACATATAATATCCTGGAAGGGACACCTTTATTTCACAACAGACAAGAATTTTCTTTTACTCATATTTTTCTGTGTACTCATGTTTTTCTGTGTTCTTTCCTTATGCTTTTCTATACTGACTAGTATTTAACTAGGCTTTACATTAGTGCAAAGAATTCTTCTAGTTTTGTCCTCCCATTCAGTGCTTTCTTTGGCTTCTTATTTTATTTTCATTATCACTTCTTATTTTGAGCCTTGGCTGCCCTCCCTTTTAATGTTTTCTGCAGAGTCAGTGTTGTCAGGATCTGATAAATTGGTGTTTCTATTTGGAACATATTCCATATCTTCTCAATCCCTAATCCATCTGCTTACAACAGTGATTTTTGACAGCTCTGTTGCACTGGTATTTTTGTCAATATTATTTAACTATAACTGTTGACTGGACTGTTTCTCTGCTTTACAGCTTTTGTTATTTTAAGACTGTTTTAAGAACTTTAAATTTTCATCCTCAAAATGTACAATTTAAAGTGGAATGTGTAATTTGTTTCCTATAACAAAAGGAAATATATTTACACTTATTGATATTGATGCTGTTTACATTTCAGCATTGACGTCCCATAGTAATGTACCAATCAACATTAAACCAGAACTCAAATTTCTAAGACAAAAAAACAATAAATTTGCTGTCATTCTAGTGAGCTTTTAGCTATGTAAACTTCTGGAATTTCTTTTCTCTAATGTAAAGTGTAATTGTTTCAATCTTCAAGCAAGATTTTAATTTTAATTCAGTCCCATATTTTACTGCTGTAATCATATAAGGTCTATAGAACCGCTAAAGTAAAAATAACTGCGTAAAAGAAAACACAGGATTCATGTCTGCAGATTGGCAAAAAAACCCTGGAAAAACTAAGGAACAGATGTATTTATGTTAGGCTTACCATGAGAAAATGTTTCAAGAGGCGGGAGGACCTTACAGGACTGGACATGATGTCCATTCTGGTCTGACCTGTTTTCAGATACTTAAGGAGCCAGAGACAGAACAATATGGTGAAATTACTGGTAAGTATTACCTGTTTAATTATTTCTAAATCCCGCTTCTTTGTAATATATTTCTAAGTTCTAGAGGATTTTTAAGACCTGAAAATAAAAATATATTAGTCTATTAGGAATTAGCACATTTCCTTTAGAGCTAAATGTAATTATTTCATTTATTCTTGAACAAAAACATGTCACACTTTCTTACCTATGAATTTTTATTGATTACCAAATTGCATAATTGAGATTTTTCTGCTTTAGTAAAATGTAATTGTAATCTGTTATTTAGGTTAATAAATTGTCTTTACACAAACAGAACTACAGAGTCTAATCTTGTCTTCCTACTTTTGATTGTCCTCCAAATCTTTTAGCCTCAATAAAACACCTAGGAAAATAACTTTTCCAATTTTATTTCCCCACTGAGTAGTTTGTCCATATTTATTATAGAGACTGATCTGAAGGATTTCTCTAATCTTGAGTCCAGGGATGTCTGGATCACTGCCAATTTCACCTGAGTGAAGCAGCTGCAGCTCAGCAAGTCATGCAAGCATCTTTTGCACCACTGAGTCCCAAGATGGGAGAGACTACAATGTGGCAACCAGCTCAACAGATAACTCCACTCTACAAACAACTGCCCACAAAAGCACCAGTCCCTAAAGCACAGACACCTGCATTGACAGAATGGGCAAAGATTAGGGAAATAGCATTAAAAAAAAAAAGGATTTTGGTATTATTGGTACAGATGGCAATGCCTGTAAATTATGATGCACAGGGTCAAAATCCAAGATAGGTAAGATTGGAACATGATGTGGTCAAAGATTTGATTAAGGCAATCAGAGATGATTGATTGGGATCTTCATATTTCAAACAGCTTTTAAAAAGCACTTTCAACATTGTCCTGGTTTGACCAGCCCACAGAAATGCACTGGCTGGGACCAGCACCTGTATGGGCACCAAAGGAGCTGTGCATGGGCACCAGCACCAGTGGCCCCCTGTGGCCCGTGCTAAAGGTGGCCTTGAAGCAAGGAGCAGCCCTGACCCCTGTTCCAGACTGAGAGCAGCTGGCACAGCTCACATGAAGTCGGCAAAAGAGCACTTAGCCAGCAGAAAGAAGCAGAGAGTTTGTTTTTAATACAGGACTTGGACTAAATTGACTTTNTAAAAATGCACCCCAATAAACTGACATAGGCTGAAAGCACAGTTGTGAGGAAAAACTGTAAAAGATGAGAAAAGACTTCACAAAGGCAGATCTCGGGCACGGTGGTTTGTGACAGATGAAGCCGAAGACAGATGAAGATGAAGTTCGTTTCTTCTAAGGAGTTTTCCATAGCATTAGCAAAGAATACTTTTCTCTCTAAATGAACTAAAGAAAAAAGACTGTTTTAAAAGTGAGAAACTGACTGAGATTTTCTAAGTGTTGTTTTCTTTACAGTGTTAGTTATGAGAAAAGGTGGTGTGGGGAGGGAGGAAGAGTGTTTTGAAGGTTCCATCCTCATTCTTGTTGTTTTCCTTTCTTTTAGTGTTAGTTAATAAAGTCTTATTACTTTTAAGCTTAAGCCTGCTTTGCTCTTGATTAGAAACTTTGAAATTAGCAAAATATCAAATCAGAACAGAAATTGGTGTTTCCACACGGTTTCGAATTGAAACCACGACAAATATATATGATCTAACTCCATATGATCTCAGATCTGTTGTGTCAATGATTCTTACTGTCACACAAACTCTCATATGGGACACAAGATGGAGAAGAGCTCTTGGTGAGCTGCGAGCCAAATATCAAGGCAGTCCATACACAGCTCTCACCATGGCACAGTTAACAGGTGATCCACCTGAAGATAACCCTGCTCACCAAGCAAGACTTCCAAGAGAGGTGTTGACTGACATCAAAGAAGCAGTGTGAAAGGCAATCATTCAAGTCACTCCAGCAGGAGTTCATGATACTATTTATACAGACATCAAACAAGGTCCTTCAGAACCTTTTTCTTTGTTCACTGATCATCTCACACAAGCAGTGGACAGACAAGTGACTGAAGAAGCAGTGAAGCCACTTTGAAGTCTTGCATTTGCAAATGCTAATGCGGAATGCAAACAGGTCATCAATGCCATGCCAGGTCAACCTTCTCTGGCAGAGATGGTGGAAGCATGCAGCAAGGTGGGAACACCTCAACATGAGGCATCCATCCTGGGAGAACAAGTGGAAAAAATCATCATAGAACAGAATGAGAACCTCAAAGAAGCTCTTTTGGCACTTCACAAGAAGAACAACTCAGGAGGACAATGCTACAAGTGCGGGGCTCATGGACATTTCAAGAACTGTCCAAAACTTGTAAAGACTGGAAAGACAACAGAGCTTTGTCCAAGATGCAGAAGATGAAAACATCACACAAGCGAGTGTCGTTCAAAAAGAGATGTGGACATCTACCTCTTCCAGGAAACTAGAAAGTGAGCACAGATTGCCAATGTGTGACAACACAAGTGATGGCGATGGCTCAAGACCAAACACCACAAATAGGACAGACATTGGGGAATGTTAATCAGACTCCCTCAGCAGGACAATGTGTAGGATCCCAAATGATCCAGAGCTGATGCCACCAGGAGAACAATGCATCCTGGCAGCTTCCAAAATGACATGCTTCATGGACGAAAATCATGCAGTGATACAGACAGGTGTCACTGGAACGTCATGGAAGAGGCAAGACTTTTTAATCATTGGTAAAGACAGAAGTAGCATTCTTGAACTGATCATTTATCCTTCAATTATTTCGGCAAATCGCAACTAAGAGTTGACAGTTTTAGTCAAAGCCCTTCGACCACCACTGATTTTTCCAGAACATACCCCAACAGCTAAAGCTATTGCCTTGCCACCTCACGCAGTAGAACAAGTCATGCCAGTGTTCGATGAACAGAATTTCTTTTCTGGTGACCATGTGGAAGTTCATGCTTCCGGGGTGAAACACATAGGTCAAGACTCATCCATCATTGTATGTCAGCTGGCCTGTGGCAAGAAATCAATCATCATCAAGGGGATGCTGGACACCGGAGGTAGTGTCACCATGATATCATATACCTTTTGGCCCTGGGAATGGAATTTAATCACACCCTTGGGTTCTCTCTCAGGCATAGGAGGAAGCACCATGTGTCTGCAGAGCAAAAATGCAACTGTCATTTCAGGACCAGGAGGAAAGAGCAATCATCCATCTTTTCATTGTGCAGAAGCCCATCACAGTATGGGGAAGAGACCTCTTGGCATAATGGGGCATGAGACTGGGAGCCGATTTTTAGTGGAGGTCACTGCGGCACTCACCAATCTGAAACTGACCTGGAAGACAGACGATCCTGTCTGGGTGGATCAGTGTCCCCTCAAGCAAAAGAAATTGAGTGCTCTGAAGAACCTGGTCAAGCAGCAATTACAAAAGGGACACATCAAACGAACAGACAGTCCTTGGAATTCTCCAGTGTTTGTCATCGGCAAAAAAGCTTCAGGTTCATTGCTTCATGATCTCAGGGAAATCAATGAGGTCATTGAAGACATGGGACCACTGCAATTGGGACTTCCCTCTCTCTCAATGATTCCAAGAGATTGGCTGCTTGTGATCATTGATCTCAAGGATTGCTTTTGCAACATTCTACTTCATCCAGATTATGCTCCTCGTCTTGCATTTTCTGTCCCAAGCATCAACAGAGAAGATCCTCTGCAAAGGTATCATTGTTTTGCCACAAGGCTTGAAAAATTCACCAACTATCTGCCAATGGTACGTGGCTCGAGCTTTGTCTCTGGCACAAAAAAAATATCTGGGGACAAGAATCATTCATTATATGGATGATTTGCTCATTGCAGCACCAACACAACAAGAGCTGCAAAAGGTTTGTGACTGTGTGATCACAGAAGTGCAAAAAGCAGGACTGGAAATCAGCATTTTGAAAATTCAAGAGATTGCACCATGCAAATATCTGGAATGGAAAATCACAGAACAAACAATAAGACCACAAAAAATAGAAGCCACTGCAAAGATCCACAATCTGCAAGACCTACAACAACTACTAGGGGAGATCAACTGGATGATACCTATTTTGGGAATTACAAATGGTGATCTTTCATCATTGTTTGACCTTTTGAGAGGAGACAACAACATCAAATCTCCCAGAACTCTCACACCAGAAGCATTGAAAACCCTTAAGAAAATTGTGGAGATCATTCAACAAAGACAAGCGCATTGTTTTGAACTTCACTGCCATTCTGTTTAACAGTGTTGGGGGAAGAAATACAGTTGTATGGTTTGATTTTTCAATGGGATTCATCTCAAAGGGACCCTCTCTTGATAACAGAGTGGATTTTTCTATCGTACAGTTCCCCAAAAACAATTCTTACAAATTTGGAGATGACAGCTCAAATTGTGATAAAGGCAAGGACAAGGTTGCTGACCATGGCAGGCAAAGATTTTTTCAACAATTTATTTATCCCTAACAAAATACTTTGATTGGGCTATGCAGAAATCAAATGATTTACAAATTGCGCTGTTAGACTACTCTGGTGTTTGCACATTTTCCAAGTCACAGATTACTGAAAGCAAAAATAAGTTTCAGAGAAAAAACAAAAATAAGTGAGGAACCATTGGATGCAATGAAAATATTTACCGATGGTTCAGGGAAAACACACAGATCACGTGGCAAAATTCAACCACAGGAGAATGGGAATCAGATATAAAAAATAGTGCAAGGTTCACCACAAATTGCGGAATTGGCAGCACTAACCAGAACTTTTGAATTGTTCCAGCAGCTTTTCAATTTGATCACAGATTCAGTATACATTGAGAATGTGGTCAAAAGATTGGAAGGATCACTTTTTAAAGAGATAAACAATGAAATTTTATATTCATACTTATCTTGTACAAGAACATTGTTAAAGAACAGGAAACATAAATACTTTGTTACCCACATCAAAGCACATTCCTCTCTTCCAGGATTTTTGGCAGAAGGAAATGCTCATGCAGATAAATTGACTATGTCCATTTCACAAACCTTACCAGACATCTTTGAGCAAGAAAGATTGGGCCATGCATTTTTTCATCAAAATGCACAGGCTCTGATGGAGTCTTTTCATATTTCCAAAAGTCAAGCAAGGGAAATCGTTAGTGCATGTTCAAACTGTCAGCTTGTGCAACCACCTGCATCCACAGGAGCAATCAGTCCTAGAGGATTGCAGAGTCTCCAGCTGTGGCAAGCTGATGTCACAAAATATCCATCTTTTGGAAATCTCAAAAATATTCATGTTTCTGTTGACACATTCTCCGGAGCAATTTTTGCATCATTGCACACAGGAGAAACTGCACAACATGCTTGTTGACATTTTTTACAAGCCTTTGCATCATTAGGGATGCCACAAGAAATAAAAACAGACAATGGTCCAACTTACATAGGTAAGGTGCTTGACAAATGTTTGAAAAAGTGAGGAGTCAAACATACTTTTGGCATTCCCCACTCTCCCACAGGTCAAGCAATCATTGAAAGAACGCATCACACCCTGAAATCTATTCTGGACAAACAAAAAAGGGGGGAGGCAGAGGCAATGCCTCACATGCAGTTGAAGAAGTCTTTATATATGTTGAATTTTCTAAATGGTTCTTTTTCAGAACCCTTTCCACCGATCATCAGACATTTTACAAAGAGTACACAGGCAAAAGTAAGGGAGAATCCTTTGGTTTTCATCCAAAATCCGGAGACAGAACAAATTGAAGGTCCTTTCAAATTAATAACTTGGGGCAAGGGTTTTGCTTGTGTCTCCACAGGGTGAGGACCGAAGTGGGTGTTGGCAAGACATGTGAAGCCCTGCTGGACTCAGAAGCAAGCAGACAGTGACCCTGAAAACAAAGAAGCCAGCACACAAACAGATGCCAAGGCCATTAACATCTCCTCGATCAACATAAAAGGAGTTCAAGGACTTGGGGTTTGTTTTTGGGACTTGGGTGTTGTGCATTGCAAAGATTCTTACAGGGAGTCAAGCCTTGACCTTGGGGTTCAACAAGATGTTGTTCTTGTGCCTCATTTTCTCATAAATTGCCTTCGGTAATGCGGCAGATTTGCCCATGATCCAACAAAGAGAAAATGTTTGGGAAACTTAAGCCAATGTGGCAGGTTGGGCACCATCTGCTTGACACACTCAAAGCCGAAAAAAACCATTTTCAACGTGTTTGGTAGGCTTGCCAGTGGATGAATGGCCAATTCCAAAGGACATCCCTCCAAGGATTTTGCAGGTCATTTTGACTTTGAATCCTGTGGACGGATGGCATGTTCAGACACAATTTCTTCCTGTGTCTCCTTTTGATCCTCAGGAATCGGAAATTCTTGGATCAGTGAGTATGAATTTTTGTATAGAATATAATTTTTCAGGAGTGACAAAAACCAAAACAATAGATGTCACCCCAAATCATTTCATTTACAAAAATGCATCCTCTTGGTGAAATTACACCAAAGTGTCAAACAAATCATCCTTCCAAGTTCCAGCACAATTGTCACAAGGAATCTTTTTCATTTGTGGGGACAAAATTTGGCCTGCTATCTCTGCAAATGTCAAAGCTGGTCCATGCAGCATTGGAAAGCTTTCACTGCTAACACTTGATTTGACAATTCTAAAAGAGCAGAAACACAAAGGGAAAATATCAATTAAACAATATGATCCAATTGTGATGTTGATGTTCAAACATGGGACAAGGCTTGGAGAATTGCAACTGCAATATTCTCACCATAAATAGCATCAGGAGTGGCCTTGACTCAATTGGATCGAATGGTTGAGCGAGCACGCTCAAACCACCTCTCTTGCTCTGAGTGACATGTTAACAGATGCCAACAGCGTAAGACAAGCGACTCTGCAAAACAGCAGCAATTGATTATTTATTGCTGACTCACGGGCACAAGTGTGCAGAATTTGAGGGAATGTGTTGCATGAACCTATAGATCGCTCAAGATCAATTCATGAAAATATAAAGCAATTGCAAGAAGGTTTAACCAAACTTGGAGAAGTTACTGGATCTTGGCTGAATGACATGTGTGATTTTTTTTACCTTTCACCATTGTGGAAGGAGCTTTTGAAAATAGCTTTTTACATTTTAATAGTGCTTGTAACTCTTCTGTGTCTTTTGCCATGCCTTTTTCATTGCATGCAGTGAGCCATGAACAGGGCTGTTAAAGAGGTGTTCTTGCTGCAAACAGGAGGGGAAGATGTCGGAACCCAGAATATTCCTCTGACTGACCTGAGTGATCAGAGACCCTGGCAGGGGTCTTAGTGACCCTGGCACAGAATCAAAAACACCTGTGCATTTGACTTGAGCCCATGGAAAAAATTACCAACCTAGTATCAAAGTTACAAGACACTAGAGTTTAAGTAGAGTGATAGTCAACTTGTCACAGGGTGAAAATGGAGAATTTTAGGGGGGTTATAATGGAGGTTTAAGGGGGAAAAATGGAGGATTTGGCATGTGTCCCTGGCCGCCTTCTTTGTCTTTTAGCCTCCATCTTCTGCTGTGGTGGTGGCACATTTTGATTGGTTTAGAGTAAAGGTACACTGTCTAATAAAGTTGATAGGTATTGGAAAACTATTGTAAATAAAGAATACGTAGATTTTAGTATAAAAGATAATACCACTCAGAGGGCAGTCAGTCTGCTTCATTTTTGACCTGCAGGATGGACCTTCTCAGGCCAGAGTCACAATGTACTAGATAAGAAACAATAAACAAGCCCTTGAACACAAGAACAGAGAGATCTTGAGCTGTTCTTCTGTGCCTGGCTGGGAAAACAGAGACTTTGGGCAATTCTCAGGTCACAGCAAGAGCACAAACCTGAAATTGATGGATTCAGTTATATATTTATTTTGCTTTAAAAAGCAAATCTTTAGTTTGATGCATAAAATATTTCCTCTGTCTAATCTTTTGTTACAAGTAAAAAAGTGGCAAGTCTCTTTTCTTCTTCTTGGTCTCTTAAAAAACTTTGAGGTGCCTTTTGGATTGTGATAGAATTCTGTGTTGCTTTGTTTATTTAGAGGTACTACACACTTTTCAGTGAGGCTAGTTTATCATCTAGAGAAAGAAGTTATAAACTTCTCATACACTTTTGTTCTTGCATTAGTGAGAAAACAGGAAAGATGGAAGACTGGCAGAGTCTGTTTAGAACACAGGTGAAAGTTTTTAAAATGTTAAGAAATAATTGGAAAGCATATCCATATTTTGGTAGTAATAATCACTCTGTATTAGAAATAGTCCAGATGGGATAGAACACAAATGTAACAGGAACATGAAGATATAGTAGCAGACTTCTTAAGTGCAGAAGACTACAACATTTTAATCATCCTGAAATAGCCTATTTTGAATTCAAACAAAGAAACACAAGTGTTTCAAGAAATTTAAGGTTGAATTTAGACTTTATATGAGATGTCAAAGAAACTCCCCATACTTTCATTATTATACTTATTTGATTAATCTACTGCAGTATTCCTTTAAAGCTTTATTGACTATTTATAATATACATGAAATATCAATACTGGCATATTCTATTTTGCAAGCATCCAGAGGCTCAACACTATTTTGGCTGCAAATGGTGTGCTAATAAATAAGTTTGATGCAAAAATATGGGGAAAAAATATTCAACAGCCTTTCACTTCCAGACATTAAAACTTGCTAAAAAGGAAGTTCAGACTGATGAAGTGCATTCTTTAACAGGGTTCCAGAGAACTATTTGAATACTTCTGCCTGTACCTACTTTAATAACAAGTACCATGGCCACTAGGAATGACCTTGTGGAGTGTGACAGGGTCTGAAGACCAACATCCAAACTCTTTTTCTATATGTATTGTCTGTGTATATACTATATGCATACATATATGCGTATATAAATATGCACATATAGATATATACATATACATAGGTGGAACAATTCCTTTGGAGTAGCCTTAGCTCCATTTAAACTGAAGGTCATCACCATTTGGAACCCTTTACTTGCCCTTTAATTTAGTTACACGTGAAATGAATTCAGTTCTAATCTGAACTAGGACTCTGGAATAGATGTAGTCTGTGTAATATCCTCTTCTAACAGGCTGCAGAGTGCCAGTGTTTATCCCTAGTAGAATTCTCATTTAAACAACAGTTACTCTCATTTTCAATTTGATATCTACAAACACATATTCACCATTTTTCATGTTTGTTGAAAACAAAGAAAAATTGTGAGAAACTATTCAGAAATTAATTGAGTAATGAAGTATTGGAATGCTTTGCTGGGGGAAGTGGTGGAGTCACCATCCCTGGACGCGTTTAAGAAAAGACTGGATGTGCACTCAGTGCCATGGTCTAGTTGAGGTGTTAGGCATGGGTTGGACTCGATGATCCTGGAGGTCTCTTCCAACCTAGTGATTCTTTGACTCCATGATCTTGTAATTTGTACAAAAATAATTATCACAACCTTACAGGGATATACAATTTCTTTAAATATGGCCAGTTGAGATGGACAAGATGTATTTTACATGTCCGTTGAAAATCACAGCATTTTTCTCTGCTTTTGTTTGTAGCTTGCAACTTCCTGTTATGGACAAGAATGGAATTGTTAACAAAGAAACATTCCTATAATGCTTGTTATCTCTGTGATGTCTGAGGTTCCAATTTTTGGTGTTCTTTAGCCTCTTTAACTAATCTGTTTCAAGTTTTTCTTCATATTACAAAAACCAGAGCATATCAATACACCCCTCAAGCAGTTTATCTTGTGTGGGAAGTTTGACAAATTTCTCCTCATGAAGTATATTTTTACTTTCTGTGAAAGACAAAAATCTCTTAAAGGGATGTAGGGACTTTGGGATGACCAAAATCAGCCATTTTGAGAATTTACCTTTTCTTCCATCCCAAGATGTACTTTTAAATTGGAGTTGCCTGCGTCTGATAATTTTATTTTATTTTTAACTGTATTTTTTTGCCTTTGTTTCCCACTCACTGTGACATCTCATGAAATTCTTATGTGGCAACATATTCATTAGTTCCATTATCTTTGCAGAATCAAGATGATGGAGCTGCTTTTAATCACTCTAAATTGCAGCCTTAAAAACCTTGATTACATCATCAGCCTGTTATTTAATGTTTTGTTACTAATGCCATGTCCTATGACACAGAATTTTCTCACATCATACAGGTCTACAGGACTTTCACATTATGGTGCTCTCATTTTTTGTTTGCATTTCAGGTCTCAAATTGTATTCTAAATGGACGATAATTTTTCTGCTTTTTTTCCCCTCTTAGTCTTTGTTGTTTAAAATATTAATATTTTTGTTTCATTAAATATTCATTTTGAAAGTTTTTTCTTTTTTTATTCCGCTCATAGCTAACTCTTTGCAGTATTCTTTGGATAGCTCTTTTTCTGACTAAACTTCCACAAATTATTTAAATATTTTTAGTCTTTGTGAGTTTAATTTCTGTTTTGTTTAGGTTTTCATTTGTAATGCTAATTTAGAACAAAATTTTGGGCAGTTCTATATCAGTACATCACGTTCATATGGGATTAATTTATTTTACATATTCAACTTGGTTGATTTGATCCCTAAGTTACAGAGAAATAAAAAATTTTGTGTCTACAATGGCAATTTTTTTTGGTCCCTGTCTACTGTTTTCTTTTCTTCAGTTCTTTAGTCATTCACTTCTAATGCTTTCAGAAGCAATTAATTAATTGTAATTATGGAACAATCCAGTTTACCTTTCATCACCTGCTACTATTCAAAAAGTAGTGGATTCATTCCAGTTGCTGAGTATGTAATGAAACTAAAAGTTCTAAGTGTCAACATACTACATTTATAATGGTGAACAAGCTTAACTTGGTCATGAATCCAAACAGAAGAAAAATTACTCTTTTTTATGTTTGTTTTTTTAATGAGTATCATAATCCATACTGTTCACTGATCACACATAGAATAAACATACAATATATGAACCGTTGTGTTGGTTTGAGGTTTTTTTATGTTGCTATATAATACAGATTTGTAGCAGCTGCTCCACCATCATGATGAGACAACATTAATTTTTAGTGCAGGATTTCTAGCAGCTTTCAAATCCCAGCCTCAGAGATATCTGCCACTGACTTCTTGGTAGCCAAGACTGCAAGACAGACAAAAATTGTAGAAGCGTTTTTCTCATCTCTCCCTGTTATCTTGCTCAAGCAAATTTGCTCTCCTCTAGCTGTAGAGGTGCACAAGTAACCCATTTTATTTTCAGACAGATACAAGCATTTGAAGGTGCAACCTGCCCATGTTTTCAGATGGGCCACCTGAGTCAGCTGAGAAGGCAAATATATTCACAAGCGTAAAATCCATGGGCTGAAGACCAGATCACAGATCAGAGAGGGAGGAATTTGGCAGACACAAGATATAACAAAGCTTTGTGTAGAGAGAAGTCAAGCTGAGAAGTCAAGGGCTGTGAATTACAGTACCACATACTACAGTAGTGTCCACAGAGTGGAGCAAGTTCATGAAATTAAATCTAACACTTTTCATTTGGGGAAACAGCAGGACACCTGTGAGATCCTAGACTAGGTAGAGAGTTTCATGGTGGGGAGACATATGAGATTCACAGTCTCAGTGGAAGTAGATGAAGCTATGGGAGCACCTGATAGACTATAAAAAATAATTTAATTCATTTTTTGCTTTAAAGTTTAAAAATTGACTAGCCATTTAATGACTCAGGATTCCCAGTTCTTATTACAAATAATCTGTCACACAAAAATGGCATGAATTGCATCCCAATGAGATGTTTCACAAACATTACAGGAAAATTACAGGAAACATTGATAGTCTTCATGGTGCATGCATCTTCCCAAAATTATGTGTACTAAAATAATGTTGCTGCATTATACTTTTCTTCATGAAAGCATTTCCTCATGTAGAGAATGATAATTCTTTATAAGGATAACTATAGCATAATGTGTAATTATGGTATAATTTACAGTAATATCCAAGATTAAAACCCACAAACATTACAAAAATGTAAAATTACATATTTATTTGAAACCACAATTCCTATAATCTATTATACTGATATCATTTGTACAATGCTTTATTACTTACTTCAGTTTCTAATATTATAACATTTGACGTCTGTGTATGGTTTATTTGAGGGTTTTCTGTTTCAGTTGTAAGCAACTTGTGCAGAGTTTTCCACATCTGCTCAAAACTTTAGCTCTTCCAGAATTTTTTCAAATGCAGCTTAGTCCTTAAATCTCACTAATATTTACACAACACTATATGTGTCTGCTTGTCTGTCTGTCTTACATTTTCTTTTGTAATGATCTAGTATGGAAAAAAAGGTTCATACATACAAATAGATTAAAAATTAGTTTTCTTCTGACTTTCCTAACAGCAGATTTTGTACTGAAATATAAGTAAAAGAAACCTTATCCTGGGAAGTAATATGACCATAGAAAGTGAATGAAAAGGGTCATATTTACAGCAAAAATTCAAATTTATCAAATAAATATTAATCTAATGGCTTCATATATTATTTATTATTCTGTTTATTTTGTTTAGATAAAATGTTCTAAATGTATCTAGAAAACTTTAAAAATTGACAAGTTATTTGAAACTGAATTTAAAGAAATTATTTTGGCTATATTGGAAAATATACTACCATGTATACCATTACTACTACTACTACTACTACTTTGTCCTTCAAATAGTTTGGAAGAAAAAATAATTCAGCTTAAGGCTAAGAAAAATAAAATAAATTGGCTTCTTGATTGCTCCAGGTCAATATGGAAAAATTGTAATGGAAATAAAAATTTTATATATTTGATTGTGTGCTTTTAAACTCAGCTTTAATTATCTACTACATTCTACTTGTCTATATATGTATATATTTATGTGTGAATGTTTGTACACATTAATGAATTTGTGAGCTCTCCCTTTCCTAAAACAACACCCAAACAATTGTCTGATAGTTATACCTGACTTAGTTCTGACTTTGAACAACCTGACTGATCTTAATGAAATTGGAGGTTCAGTTTGCTATTACAACTTACAGTTTTGTTGTGCTATAGAAATGTTTGCTTTCCCTGCAATTATTAATTAGATATATTAATTAGATAGCAGATTTCCTCAGCCACAATGCTTCATTGTTTAGAAATTGCTGTGTAATATATCAGTAAGGATGAAGATTCTCAATTTGATAGATCATTATTTATGACAACCTAAAATCTTCATCTGGGATCTTAGCTGTTATATAACTTATCATTGGATAGACAGACTTTGGAAATAAGGCATTTTCAAGTTAATTTAATATGGAATAAAATACAATTCTACTCCAAGTTGTGCTCATGAAGCATTTGACTGTGTTTGGACCAAAACTCTGTTATTTTTTAAGGTGCACAGATAACAAAGTCACTGTCAGAGGGAAAGTATACAGCCTGTGTTCCAAATGTTTTAGATTTGCATAAATCTTGCATGAGTAATTACAAATTATTGAATGATTTGACATCATGGAGATTCTACGTTTTTAGGCAATGCCCATTTCTGTGAATGTCCTACTCCAGCACTTTGTAAAGGCAATCATTTATTTAAATCAAATTATGTTTCTGTGTAACACCAAAGTTTCAGAGATAAAAATTTTGTGCTGTGTTTAGTTACTGCATTTCAGCTTAACTTGTGTTATTTTTGTGATTAAATATGAATTGAAAGCTTTCAGCTTATTACTGAAAAGCTTAAATAATATTCATAATAACATGAGAAATCTTTGAGATAATAATCATCTCAATAAAAACATTTCAATTCAATTTGTTAAATCACAAAACAGATCTGATGTTCAGTTCATTTGAGAGTTTGTGTTTCAAGCTAAAAATACATTAATGGGTATTGTGTTTCTTATTTTTCTGAGGATGTAGCTGCATTAACATATATAGATCATAAATAATTCCTAACTTCTGGTATAAACAGACACTTTGACAAACAAGATTAGTAACTGAATTGAGACACCAGCAATTAACAGACCAGACTGTGGTGGTTTGAAAAGGAAGTGAGGTTTTTTTGGGATTCAGTGGTCAAACTAATAGGTGCTCGGGTTTGAATATTGGCACCTGGTGTGGCCACTGAGGACAAGGATCCGTCTCTGAGCACACAGGGGGTTAAAGCAGAGGGCTCCCAGGAGAACGCTCTCTTGGTTCCGGTCTGTGCAGGAGCTCAGGCCTCCCCTGCCCAGCTGCGGGCTGGCCGGGGCAGGGGAGGCCATGCGGCCTGGCCAGGTAGGCCTTGGGCAGAGAGGGGGAGAGGAGTTCCTGCAAGATGGAAGGGTGGAGAAAATGCAGGAACCTTGAGAGGCATCAGGTAGCTCCTTTCCCCCCCTGGAGAGAGAGAGAAAGACTGTGCCTGTGCCACCTTGAAATTTGATATCGGCAGCGGCAGCACGGCCGAAGGAGAAAGGAGGGGTTGCACAAGAAGGTGCCCGGCAGTCAAGTCGTGGGAGTTCTGGGCAGGCACAGCCCAAGGTTTTAACCCTTTTTGTAGATGATGGAAACTTTACAAATGCTG
>VXBS01009156.1:29136-142215 GCA_013400255.1 Sitta europaea
CCTTTTGTTCCAAAGTTAGAACCTGCTTTGCTCTGTTTTTGTTCACATCTCACAGCAGACACTAGAGACAATATATTTTCATGGGGGCACTGGCCTTGTGCCAGTGTCAAACCATGACACAGACATACAGAAAGAGGCAATATAATCTAGAGCAATTGAAGGAAACTTCCAGCAGTTTATGAAGAAAATTCCTTGGATGTTTACAGAGAAAAGACAGAAAAGTAAAAAGCTGTATATATGTGAGGCACTGTGAATACTGGCATGAACCTTTGGTGCCAGTGAGCCTTGGTATATAATGCTAGTCTTGGATGTGAGCTAATGGATCTATTTCAGCAGAGTGGTTTTGATTCCTTTCTTGTGGGCTACATTTTTTTTTTTTAATGACATTCTAACAAAAGATCTACTTCATTTAAATACAGTAAAAAAGAAACAGGAATTTGTACTGAATGTATTTCTTTAAATAGTTCTTTAAAATGCAACATTTAGAAAGAATCTGACCTTTCAGGACAAACACAGATTTTGTTTGGAACATAATAATTCATGTCTTACTTAGTCTATTTATCTACTTTTAAGAATATTTTAAAAATAATTTTTGTGTCTCTTAATCTAGACCATGTTACATCCTTCCATTTCTGTCGAAGACAAAAGCAGAAGAGTAAGTGAAAAATATTTCTCTACATATATATTTTTTATACTGGGGTGTGCCTTTTATTTTCAAGCTGGAGAGGAAACTTTTCCACAGTAGGGAAAGATTATCAAAAACTATACAAAATTAAATGTTTTATCTTTACTTCTTGTAATTCCTCATATGTTTATGTTATAACAATTGAACATATTTTTATGCAATGACAGCAACAGGCATTTATTAAATAGAAGTCAACATTACCAAAAATATGCACTTGCACTTTACTTGTTTATAATACATCCTTGAAAACATTGAGATAGTGAGAATCAGGACAAAAAAAATCACAGAGGAGTCATTAGCTCATATTAGATATTTCAATATAGCTGTCTCATTGTTTCAATGACTGAAAATTTCACAAAATAATACATGAAAAAAAATTACTGTTAAATATGTTAGGAAAAAGAAACAAACTAAAAAAAAAGCAGAGAAGAAATATATTTTTAAAGGAAGCATTCCTTCTTTTCAAGGAAGCATCTTTCATTTTTCATTGATAAAAATAAAGTTGTGAAAGCTTTGGCTGGTGTAGGGTTAGCTTTCTTCACCATAGCTGGTATGGGGCTGTGTTTTGAATTTGTGCTGGAAACAGTGCTGCTAACATAGGAATGTTTCTGCTATTCCTGAGCAGTGCTTTCACAGAATCCAGGCCTTCTTCTTGTACCACTGCTGAGAAGGCTGGGGGTGCAGAAGGAGTTGGGAGGGGACACAGTTGGGACAGCTGATCCAAGGCATAAACCATGCCCTAGGTTATCATGGTCAATACATAAAGCTAGGGCAAGAAAGAGAAAGGTGGGGAGACATTCTATTGATGTTTGTCTTCCCAAGTCACCACTACGTGTGACAGAGCCCTGCTTTTTTGGGAATGGCTGAACACCTGCCTGCCCAAGGAAAGTGGTGAATGAATTCTTTGTTTCAATTTGCTTGTGTAGGGCTTTTGCTTTACCTAGGAAACTGTCTTTATCTCAGTCCATGAAGTTTCTCACTTTTACTCTTCAGATCATCTCCCTGACCCCACCTGAGTGGGGAATGAACAAGTGCCTGTGTCATACTTAGATTCCATCTGGGTTAAACTATTACAAAAGATTGATTTACCATATGTTTAAGTAATTGCAATTTTTTTTTTTTAATAATGATCTCCCCTAGCATCTTGGGGAAATAATAGCAATATCTCTGTATCATAGTCTTCCAAAATTATTGCATATAAAAAATAAATAAAACTATGCATATTGATTACTTACCTACTTTATATTTTAATATTATCAGCACCTTTATTCCTGAAAGGCCTTTGTTTTATTAATGCACATCTAAGAATTTTTAACAATGGTTCTATATTAAAATATTTTTATTCATTCATTCAGGACTTAACCGTAATTTCAGGGTAGTTACTCAATATATTGTTTTTACAAACCACCAAAATTGCATTATTCTCAATATTATTTCATATTAGTTGACTATTCATGCAGACACCCTTCTATAAGAATCTGATTACATGTTGGTATTTTCCAAAACTCAGGCTCAGCAGTTTGCTGTTATCAAATGCTCAGTCCACAGAGATGAGAGAGGTTAGAAGGAATAACACTGGTGCAGCCTCATCTTGAATATTATGTGCAGTTTTGGTCACTGCAGTATAAGGAAAATATTAAACTATTAGAGAGTGTAGAAAGGAGAGCAACAAAGATCGTGAAGGGCTTTGAGGGGAAGCCATATGAGGAGTGGCTGAGGTCACTTGGTATCTCCAGGAGGCTGAAGAGTGACTTCAGTGCAGTCTGAAACTTCCTTGTGAGAGGAAACAAAGGACCAGGTACTGATCTCTTCTCTCCGGTGACAAGTGACAGAACTTGTGTAAATTGCATGAAGATGTGTCAGGGAGAATTAGTTTAGATATTAGAAAGAGGATCTTCACCCAGAGGTTGGTTGGACATAGAAAGAGGCTTCCCAGGGAGATGTCACAGCATCCATTCTGACAGAGTTCACGAATACTCTGGGGGACATTGTGTGACTCTTGGGGCTGTCTTGTGCAAAGACAGGAGTTGGATTCAATGATCCTTATGGTTCCCTTCCAACTCAGAATAGTCTGTGTTTTTGTGAAATTTTTCTAATAGCTTAGTGTGAGACAAAAGAAGATTTGGCTCACCAGTGAGTCAGAACAATGGTTTTCAAGATACTAATAAGATTCTTCTTACAAGACCTTGCAGGATTTTTGACAACAGTACGACTCTGCATGCAGGAGGCTCTGCATCATCTTTAAGTCATAGTCTGAGCTGTTTTGCTGCCTGTGCTCAAAGCCACGCCTATTGCATTTCTTCTTTTGGGAGATGTGAGAAGATTCATCTGAGGCTTCCACCCTCCTCAGGCCCTTACCCTCAGGCCCTGACCGCTGCTTGAATTTCATTTCAGGGTGCCTGTGCCTGACTATACACCTCCCTGATCCTAAATTCAGATCTCGCTTGGCAAACCTGACACCCTGGCTTGATCTCAGATCTTTGTCAACTTTAAACTCATTTTGCTACCTTGACTCATGTCTGAGTTGGTTTAATTGCATTGTAATGTCTTTGTTCATGTGAAGTTTTATGGATGAAGCTCTCTCTCAGGAGCTGTGGGAGCTACTGGTACACCCCAGGTTTTGACACTGAGTTTTACAGTAGACTCTAGGGATAGTTTGAAATAATATTTTTAGGAAGACAGGGAATCTTAAGGATTATCAATTTAGAGAAGAAACTTGTATCTCAGATGAAGATTAGGATTTTCTTAATTATTTTTCTTTCTTCACTGTGCTTATGAAACCTGATTTCTATTATAATAGGTTAACCCACCTAGTTGATCTAGGAAAGCCAGCTGACGTAATCTTTTTGAAATTCAGCAAAGTTTTGATACTGTTTCTCACAGTATCCTTCTGGACAAAATGTCACATGATATGTGATGGGTGAGCAACTGAATCACAGGTTGGGCACAGTTATAATAAATGGCATAACATCAGGCTGGTTGGTCACTAGTGGTGTTCCACAGGGCTCCATCCTCAGGCCAGTTCTCTTCAACACTTTCATTAATGACCTGGATGCAGCACTAAAATGAATACTAAGTTTGTTGATGACACCAAAAACAGAGGAGCTGTTGACTCACTTAAGGGCCTGGAGGCTCTGCAAAGAGACCTCAACAGATCAGAGGCCAGGACCATCACCAACCACATGAAGTTTAGCAAGAGAAAGTGCCAGATTCTGCACCTGGGATAGGGCAATCCCAGTTGTGTCTATAAACTGGGGAGTGAGATGCTGGAAAGCAGTGTTGTGGAAAGTAATTTGGGAGTCCTGGTCAATGGCAAGTTGACCATGAGCCAGCAGTGCCCTGGCAGCCAGGAGGGCCAACCCTGTCCTGGGGGCATCAGGCACAGCATGGCCAGCCAGGCAAGGCAGGGGATTGTCCTGCTCTGCTCTGCACTGGGGCAGCCTCACAGCGAGTGCTGGGGGCAGTGCTGGGTGCCACAATATAAGAAGAAGCAGTGCTACTCCAGCATGAAAGCTGAAGTGGCTTTTTAAATGTGACTTTTAACAAAGCACAGTGTTAATCCAAATAAGCTATCTGATATTTGGTGATGTACAAGTATACCGCTCCTTTTTTCTATTTTCTGTGGAATATTGAAGAAAAAACCCACTGCATGAGAAATCACTGATAATGGATGTAAGACATATAAAACAGATGAATAACTGAGAACCCTTTAACAATTATCTAATCATCTTTGATTAGACCGTGTCATAGAAAATATATGTATTATTTGCATTTGTCTCTATATTCTAAAAATATAATTGTTATATGGCTGGATGCTATGAATGACTGTTAAATGATACTTATGCTCTTCAATATTGACATAACTCCCAATAAAGATTGATCACTCTTAAGCTGTTCATCAATCTAGTTAAAAGATGTTTTCCTAAGTGACAAGAGCACTAGTTAGGAACACGTTCTAAGAAAAACATTTTTTTTTTTTTTTAATTCTGTGTTTTAGTCTAATTCAAATATTCATGAAGTATAGTACTTTTCTTTTCGGTTCTATCCATTGTCTGTGATTCTTATAAATGGCAACTGAAACACTGGATATTCACAATGAACTTATAAAATGATCAGAAGTGACAGATAAATGAACCATCAGATTTCATTTGCAAGGTTATTTGCAATATGCATCTTGTCTCACTCACCTGAATTCAGCCACTTATGAAGACAAAAGAACTCTTTGAAAGGTTCTCTTCTCATATAAGGTCCTTCTATGGATGCTTTACACGAGTAGACTTATTTTTTTCATGGATACATTTAAACATTTTATTGATGCTTTGACTTAGGGTTTGCCTGTTGCCCTAAGAGTGAATTTGCTTCCCTTGATTCCTATCCTTTAAGCTACAGCGTTCTATTTCTTGGGGAGATGATATAGGATCCTCTTTATCTTGGCCTTTTCTTCTGGTGGTTATTCTTGTTTCTGTCTCAGGGGAGGCAGAAAATGGTTTCACAAGTCAATCTTTTTCTTAGACTCCCTGCTGCTCCTTAACATTTCTGCGTCCTCTATAGGTCTATCACCAGGCTGATCAGATCATCCACTCGGTCACAACTCACACAGCTGTTCTAACTCCTGCCATCCATTACTAGTTAAAGTCTGTGTCCCACAGAGACCTGGATGGCTGTGTATTTTGGTGTGAGCTTTGTCTGGGCTGCATCTATTCTGGTGAGTGCAGAGGACATAACTTTCTGCTGAGTTGATATCATAGCTAAGCTCCTGAGAGCATGATGATCACTGGGTCTCATGGCCAGGCATGGCAGGGGTGCAGGGAGATGGGGAATGGCCCTGCTGTGGCATCTCTGAGAGAGGACTTAGGGGCCCCATGGCACTGAAATTGGGTCGTGGTCAGAGTGTGAAGGACATCTCAGAGAGGCAGCACCAATAATTTTCATTGGTTCAGGAACCCTGGAACACATTAACTCCTCTTTATTTCTATCTATGCATCTCTTTTACACACCTTTTGCCATCTGAAAATTGTGTTTGCTAAAAATTATTGCACTTAATAATTATTCACTGTAACGTACCACCCCACTTGGCAGGTTTAGGGAAAGGTTGTTGGATATACTCTGAGAGGTGCATGGGAGAAACAAAGGTCCACTAACAAACAATTTCTGCTTGCAAATTTCAGAATATCCAGATATAGTAATACACTTGGCATGGCTTTGACTAGACATTTTTAGTCAGGATTACAATACATTTCAAGAAGAAGAATGCAGAAGAAGAGGAGAAAGAAAAAGAGAGAGTAGGTAAGCAATACCCAAGGAACCAGTGTGGCCTCAGCGGCTTTCAAATCCAGGGTAGTGGAGCACATCACACTGCACACACCTTGATGACCTTTTATCAGTTCCAGGCCTGCCAGGTTGGCCTGTGCTAATTGTAGTGCCAAAATCTCGTGTCTGCATAAAGCCAGAATGTTCCTGGCACCATTTTGGTGGTCCTACACTGCTAATTGCCCCTGTGGGCCTGTGTCAATATACACTACACAACAGAGTGGGAAGGTGCTCCATCCCACCTGTGCCCCCACCCATTTCCCTCCTGACTCTCTTGAGCCAGGCAACCATTCCTCTGGTCTCCTACATGCAGATAGCGGGGGTAGTGACAATAAATCAACATCAGAATGTTAAACCATAAATTTTCTTCTTCACATTCCTTTGGATGTCACTGTTAAAAAAAAAAGCTACAACATGCTGAGCAACCTGTTTACATTGGCTTACTTTCAATAATTTCCCAGTCAAGCAAAGGTTTTTTGTGAGAATGTTTGTTTCATTATGAAAAAAAAAAATAAAAAAATAACTCTGTTTAACTGAACTCTTATTAGTTGCCAGTATTTAATGATTTTGATATCAAATGCATGTACATACTTTTCCAAGTATTTTTCAGAACAAAACCACAGCATATTGTACCTGCTAAAAAATCTGTTCTTCAGTGTGATTCCATATTTCTACATCATGAACAAAGGGTATTGTAGCCAGCCAATATCCTGAGATTATGCAGCATAAAATGCTCACTTTACAATCTGATTCATCACTTAGCTCACTAAAACTTTAAACCATATAATATTTGCTACATGTAAAATATTTTAACTAGTAATTTACTTTTTAAAATAATGTGATGTTTCCACTTTATAAGAATAAATAAATATTACTTCACACTCAGAGGTTGCACATCAGGAGATGTACTCTCTCTCCCTATTGTTCAATGACAAAAAAGACATATTTGGCAACCTTTTGGTGAAATTTTTGATGCTGTTTTCATGTTGCATTACAGTAACTGGGAGCAGTCTCAGTGTTTTGATCTTTCATTTTCCCCTCACCTTCTTGTGCTAATGTTTTGATATGGTTCTATCCTTTCAAACAATTCTTTCAAAAACTTTTTAACTTTAAGTCTATTACAGTTTAAGTTTGGCAAGTTGATTGATTTTTGGATATGGAGAAAAAACTTCCTGATGTATTTACAATCTTAAAATAAATAACATATTAATTATTCAGCCCAACAGAAATTTTTCATAGCCATGAAAGCTCAATGTATTTAATAAGAACTTCTATGTTCAATTGAATGTGCTAAGCAAATTTTATAACCCAAAGGTAAAACTATCAAGGTATCATCAGAAAAGAACTTCTGAATAGAAGTAAAATTTACATATTTTATGTTTTCTTTTCTTTTTTTTCTTCTTTATGTCCCAGGTGGTAGTTGGTGATTCTGACAAGCTGTGATTCTGTATGCTTAACAAAATTCCAAGCTTTCAAGCTGTTACACAATAGTGGCTTTCTGATAAGAGAAAAAGTTCACATTTTAATGGTGCTATATTGAGATTTTGACATATTGCATATCTGTAGATAAATGACAGACTGAAAATTTTGAACCATCTTGTTTAAAAGTAGTAAATGTCATATAGTTAATTGACAGAAGAAAGAAAATAAGATTTCAGTGAATTACTGACTGGATAAGTGCCTTTTATTTTTATACTATACATATATAAAATATATGTCTACTGAAGTGAGCATTATACTGACTAGTGGTATAACAGTACCACTGTTATAATAGCATAGATGAGAGTAAAAAGGAAGTTCCTACAAATTATTCAGTTAATTGGTTTTCATATCAGTAATACACAGTCATTTCAATATGATCTTTAAAAAAGTAATTTTAAGCAATTTTACCTCACAATTACTAATTTAACTTTATTGTACATTCATTGCTATTCTTCCTAGGCAATTCTGAAATGTTTCAAGTGACAGAATTTCTATCATGTCACCAGGGAAGGTAGATCTCATTGTCAATATTTTTTGTTAATGTCTTTTTTTCTTAAAACCTTAAAATTGCTACCAGAATATCCCTTCTACATTCTTGAATAATTTCTTAAATAATTTATAGTTTGTTTAATTTTGTGAGGTATGAATTGCATTAGTTTGATACTTTTGGTACTTGGTTCTACTTACATTAGAAGACTGTGGTCATATGTTTAATCTCTCTGGAACTGCTAATTTATCTTTCTTGTAAGTGTTCCACGTTTTATTATACCATCACCTCTGAATCGTATTCATGCAGTGTCTTGTAAATCTTCCAGAACACAAATAAGCATATTAAATAGGGCTGTGCCTCAGATAAATTCTCCTTGTTCCTCATCACCACATTCTTGCAAAACAAAAGCAATAACTTACTATTTTTCACAACAGTTCCTTTTATTTAAAATTTCTTATCAAGAAATTAAAAAGTAATATTAATTTCTGAGATATTTTTCCTAAATTAAACTTCATTGTGTGACCGAAATCTGTGTATACTGCAAGTAAGTTCTTGCTTTATTAATTGGCAAGTTAAAAAAAAATTAATTCAAAAGCTCTTCACTCACAGGTGGTGTATTATCTTCTCTAAGAGTCCTATTTCCTTTAATATCTGGGGTTTTTTTTCTTTTCCTTTTTTTTTTTTTTTTTGACTGTTTATAGTGTAGATTTTGGTGTAAATTGGCTTACATGTTCTGTGTGGAGCTAAAAGGGTTTAAAAAATACAGCTGCCTGTCTCAAAGCACTGTGAAGGTCATAGAAGGAATTTGCCATAAGATAGGACACTAAAGCAGCAACTTAAAATAAGTGTAGGCAAGAGAAATTTATGCCAGAAAGTAGCTTATTTCAGATCTGACGGATGTAAGATCTGGTTAGTTCATCCTGGTTGACCCTCCTGGCTGCCAGGGCACTGCCGGCTCATGGTCAACTGGCCATCGATCAGGATCCCCAGGTCACTTTCCATGGCACTGCTTTCCAGCATCTTACTCCCCATTCTGTCCATACATACATTCATGTGATTGGCGATTGTCCTGGCCTGTGATCTGTTGAGGTCTCTTTGCAGAGCCTCCAGGCCCTTAAGTGAGTCAACAGCTCCTCTGTTTTTGGTGTCATCAACAAACTTAGTATTCATTTTAGTGCTGCATCCAGGTCATTAATGCAGGTGTTGAAGAGCCGGTCTTATCACTGGACTGAGAGAGAGATGGGGACCACTGATGGTGATCAGAATCTGATTTTACTGTGAGCTACATATGCTTAAATGCCATTCTAAGAAGGCTATTAATGTTTTAGTACATTGATTTGAGCTAAATAATATACTAACAAACTTACACATTTTGCAACATTTTTACAGAATCCCATCTTCGTTCCCTGTTGCCAGACTTGATCCAATCTTCTTGCAATCTTTAAAGCTCTGTTTGCTCTTGCCAAGATCTCTTGGTTATCAGATTGCTTATGCTAATTAAATCTACAGTACTTTTTGTCTTACCTCCCATAGGTCTGAAGAGGGAGCCCTGTGGAACCCCACTATTGACAGGACAGTACGATGTTTTCCTATTCACTAAAACACTTTGTGCCTGGTCCATGAACCAGTTGCTCACCCATGATATATTAGCATATTATTATTGGCATGATATATTTACCCAGTTGTGTGCTGGACGTTTTGTCCAGAAGGAGACTGTAAGAAACAGTATCAAAAGCTTTACTGAAATCCAAAAAGATTGCATTGACTGGCTTCCCTTGCTCAACTAGTAGTTACTTTGTCATAAAAGGAAATCAGGTTTGAAAAGCAGATCTTTTATTCTCATGAAGCTGTGCTGGCTTTGACCATTGACTTCATTGTCTTTCAGGTGTTTTTCAATACCTCACATAATTATCTCCTCCATAAATTTGCCAGGCACTGAAATGAGACTAAGAGACTTGTAGTTTTAGTGGTCTTCTTGTCCTTCTTGAAAATCAGCACATCATTTGTCAGTTTCCAATCAGCTGGGACCTATCTGGATTCTCAACTTCCTTTTTCTCTAATCTTAGCAGAGTGACTTCTTCCTAAAGATGTGTAACTTCCTAAAACCCAGAAGTTCCTGATGTTCATGCTTAAACCTGAATAAGATTGAATCTAATAATTAAGAGTCTTTGATAACAAGATAATTTAAAATTTTCTTCTGGTTCTTTCTTACTTCAGTGAAATATCTATTCGAATCTCTTTCTCCAAATGCTTTTGAAACTGGCATGAAATTCATCATTATGGATTAGATATATTCATTTATCTAGAAATCTTATAATTGAGTGTCAGTTTCAGAGTGAATTAAGTTTGCAAAATGAAAATATGCATACAGATATGAGAAGTAATTAAATAGAAATGGAAAAATTCATGTTTCAGAATGCATTTAACACATTCTTCTTTCAGAAGAAGTATGTGGTGCACCAAGAATAGAAATCATCCTAGAACAGTGCTGCAGTGAAATCCTTTTTTTAATAAAGAAGCCTTTATTTAAAAAGAAGGTGCGGAAGGAAATGTAGGTTAGCAAGCTCTGGTGTAAATAATATGCTAGTGCTGTGTAGTAGGCATTTTTGTGAAATAGGGACAGTACCTCACATTTAGAGGATGGTGCTTTGTATAATTCTAGAGGAGCCCCATAGGTACCGCAGCAAAGTAGAGCTGAAGAATTTGTAAGCTCTAGATCATCTGAAAATTTCAGTAATCCTGCACTGATTTCTGGTGTGCATTTTAAAATAAAGAGTTAATTTAAAAATGCAATTTAATTGCTGAATTAAAAACTTAAACCTTCATTACTAAATAACAATTTGACTCCTTGTAATATGAATCATCTATACTTTTATTGTCTCCTTTTGTTTAAAATGACAGCATTGTCTATACATTACCTAATATTAAATGGGTAGGTAACTGCCATTTCTACATGAAAAATTTTTTATGGTACTTGAATTGTTTGTTTTTCTTGTTATTAAAACTCTATATAGTTTATATGCTGATTTTAAAACAGTAAATTATCTAAATTTGATATAAATTATCAATACCTTGTTCCTGTACAATGTTAGATTTTAATGTGTTCCTCATCAGAGTTCCTCTGGTAGCAAAATAGAGGATATAATAGACTGTAGTTGAGAAAAATATTCCTGCATAAGGAACAGAACAAATCAAAATGACTATTCTAAACACTTTAGAATTCTAAGAAAGTATAAATTCCTTTTTTGTTAAAGTCTCATGGTCTTGGCACAGTTTTACTCTGTAACTTCCACATGCATTACTCTGCTTCAGACACTAATGCCATAAAATTGGGAATGTACCTCTTGTAGCATTTTAAAATAGAACAAAAAAAAAAAAGAAAAAGGTGTGATGAGAAGGAATTTATTCTGCAAGATTTTTCAAGAGTTCTTAATATGTGACAATATGTTGTTCCATGAAATCATATTCATAAGGAAAAATGGATTTTGTTGCCTAATAATTTAAGTTGGTCATTCATAATAGGAATCACTGTGATAATTACATTTATATGGGATATTCTCATCTTTGAATGCAGAAAATTTGTAATAATGAATATAATAGTGTTTACTTTCTGTGCAATGTAGATAGCTGTTTGTATCTTATCCCACTGAGAACCTGGAGGAAAGTAAGTCTCTGCTCTTGTCTGTGAAAGATAAGAGCATTTCAAATTTCTAAATCTTAGTGCAGCTGACAAAAAAGTTGTGGGTCTACCCTGGCAGGCATCTAAGCTTCACAGAGCAGTTTGCACACTCCCATATCAGTGAGTTAGAGGAGACAATTGGAAGGGCAGAAGTGAGAAAACTTGTGGTTTGGAGTGAAAACAGTTTAGTAAGTTACAAAAAAATTCTGTGTACAAGGAAAGCAAAATAGAATTCCTTCACAACTTCCTATCAGTAAGCACATATTAAGCCACCTACACAAAATCAGGGCTCCGTGATGCATAACAGTTATTTTCGGAAGACAAATGTAATAACTGTGAACTTTCCCCCCCTACTCTTCTGTAGCTTTTACCAATACATAGCAAAAGTTACTCTTCCATGCCTTTCATCTTCTCCAATTGTTTTGGAGAGGAACTGTATTATTATGCTTTACAACAATGTCTTAGGCAGAGTGGGTTTTTCCTGTCCATAGAGAAAACAAGAAATAAAAAAAAATATTTTGACATACTTTTCTATAGGTGTGTATGAAGTAGTAAACGTCTGGTACTGAATACCAAGCAACTTTAAACATATTAATATTGAGCCTTACAAGGTTTTGCTAGTTTATGAATCTTGTTTCTCATCTGCCCTATATCTGGAAGTTTTAGAGTTTGCAGAATTTTCTTTCTGTGTTTGCAACTTTTGTAACTTTGGAGAACACCTCACAGTGTTGTTGTTTCTCCTTGGTACACTAAGATGAATAGTGTACCAAGTGCACATAGAATCCACAGCTAATAAAATTCAGCAGTAGCTGACATGTTCACTGTCCTGTACAGTGGGATTATTTCATTTCAGGTAAGATTCTTATTTTAGTTAGCATCTATTTTCCTGGTTTGAACTCCTTATGCTGAGGTGAAGAAGATGGCACTAGTCTATACATGGTATCTGAAAGATACCAGAGTACTTGACACTGTATTGGATTTACCTGGCAGGGGTTTGGTAGTAGAGGGGCTACAGAGGTGGTTTCTGTAAGATTACAGAAGCTGCCCCCACGTTGGACAAAGCTTGTTTCAGTTGACTCTAAGACAGACCCACTGCTGTCCAAAGTTGAAGAAATTAAAGATGTTGGTAGTGCCTCCACAATAACATATTTAAGAAAGGGTAAAAAAATACTGTAACATCTGTGAGAGAGGAGCAAGAATGCACACAGCACACAGCCCTGCAGACACAAATGTCATTGAAGAAGTGGGGGGGATGGGGGGTAGGGAGGTGCTTCAGATGCCAAAGCAGAGATTATCCTGCAGCACACGGAGAACTGAGGAGGAGCAGACACCCACCCTGAAGACCATGAAGGACCCCACACAATAGGCATATGTTCCCTGTGAGCCCATGGAGAGCTCACCCAGTATAAGGCTCCTGGTACAAACAGTTGCCTGAAAGCAGGCCATAAACAGCAGATTTTTGTCATGAAACCTCTCCCATGGGGGACCCATGCTGGAACAGTCTGTTCCTGAAGAATTGTACCTTGTGAAAAGGACCCATACTGGAGCAGTTCCTGAGATCTGTAGGCCATGGGAAGAGCCCATTTTGGAAGTTTGTGATCATCTGCATTCAATGGGAAATACCCTACACTGGGGTGGAGGAAGAATGTGAAAAGAAAGGAGCAGCAGACAATAAGTGTCTCCATTCCAAATCCCCAGGCACTGCTCAGGTGGGAAGGAGATTGAAGAGTTGAGGGAAGTTGAGAGAAAGGGTGAGTTGATGGGGAAGACATTTAGTATTTTTTTAAATTTTATTTCTCACTTTCTTACTTTCTTACAAGTAAATGTCAATAAATGAAATTAATTTCCCCAAGCTGAGATTGTGTTGCCAGTGGTAATACTTGGAAATAATCTCTCTGTCCTTGTTTCTATCCACAAGCCTTTTGTTGTACTTTTTCCCTTTGTCCTTTTGGTGGAGGGGAACTAAGTGCAGCTTGGTGAGCAACTGGCAGCTAGCCAAGGTCAACGCTCCACAAGCACATATGAAGGCCAAACATGAAGCATCCAACATAAAATTTTAAAGTAGTTCTTGAATTAGTCAGAGATACTGAGTTCAGCAAACAGGACTGCCAAAGACAGACTAAGCCCTTAATGGCTTGTGAGAAAGGGAACAAAGAGAAGGTGGTATCTGAGGCTTGAGGGGACTGACAGAGAGGGCATGACTGTGACAGTCCTGTGCCACAATAGACAGTCCCTGGCCTGGCTGCAGCAACTGTGCTAGTCTCAGTTCGGGGGCTGTGCAAATCTTTCTAACTCAAACCTAACTTGATTTTCCTTTGTATCATTCTTTGATGCAGTAATTAATAAGGTGAACCTTGCTACCAAACTTATGGAAGCTTGGTAACTGCTGTTAAGCTGTCTTAAATTTCATCAAATTTATTTAACTATATTATTTTCCCTCAATAAAATATGTTGCTTCTCTCTTTTGAGTGAGATGCATTCCTCATGACTGCTGGACAAAACCAATGACTGATGGGAAGAGCCAGCATAGATTTACTAAGGGCAAATTATACCTGAAGGACCTGACTGCTTTCTGTAGTAACTGATTCTGTGAACAACAGTGGAAGTTGTCTATCCTGACTAATCAGGTGTTTCACATATATTCTTGTAGCCAAATTGGAAATTGGAAAGGTGTACTACAACATGAAAAAGTGGCAGGAGGACTGGCCTGACTGGACTGTGGTCAGGTGTGTAAAATCCACCTGGTACTCCTCAGAGATGAAGACCAGGGCTGGTACTATTCAATATCTTCATTAATAATCTTTATGGTGTGTTAGAATGCACCTTTAGAAAGTGTTGTTGTTGACAAAAGCCTGTGAGGATAGAACTGATACAAAGTACCTGGGCAGGTATGACAAATGGGCTGAAAGAAGTTGTATGAAGTCCATCAAAGACAAATATATGGATAATTTCATGCAGCTGGGGACTGAATGGCTGGAAACTGTCTGCAGAAAAGGTGCTGAGTTTCCTGTGAACAGGGTGAATATGAGTTGTCAATGAGAGCTTTCACCCTGGAAAGCCATTGCATAACAGACTGCATTAACAACAGTAGAGACAGCGGGCAAGTTGCCTTTGACAATTCTGAGAATAAATTCAGAGTCCTGCATCAAGTTTTTATTTCCCAGTAGAAAACACACATGAAAGAAAAATAACAAAGCAGGCTTAGTAGAGGGCTGAAAAGATGATTAGAAGTTTGAAATGTGTGATATACGGAAGGAATGAAAAAAATTCAGTTTTTGGTAGGACAAACCAATGGAGTATTTTGCTGGGGTTCTCAGCAACAGGAGGAGGATAGTAGAAAAGAAATTAAATATGAGGGGGACAAGGTGCAGCAAAAGGGATTTTGATTAGATATTAGGAATATGTACTTTCAATGAGTGTGTTTAAACACTAGAATAGGTCACTCAGAGAGCCTGTGAAATCCCTATTCTTGCAGATATTCAAAATGGGAGTGAATTTAACCCCAAGCAGTTTTAACTTGGAAATGGGCTTATTTTTTAAATGGTCCTTCTTTTGAGGGTCTTGAATTAATCACTTCCAAACCATGAGTTTGGGGTGATTTTTTTCTTGCTTCTTTGGGTTTTTTTTGTTTGCTTGTTTTTTGATTCTGTGATATTAAATGGCTCCAATTTTGCTTTTTCGGTGTTTCACTACATTTGAGCAAACTCATATGTTTCATGGTGGCAAAATTTTATTTGATGAATTCTGTAAGTAGAACTGTTGCTGAAAATACCTTAAGGATTTTTGTAATGCATAGTAAACCATTTTCCCTCAAATGTTAATTTGGTGTAAAAAATATTGGAGCTTATGTGACGTCACTAACCATTAAAGGTGGACAAGCTTTTGTTCCAGTGCATACATACCATAATGTGTATCATATTTTAAAACACGAGTTTGTTTGCATAAAAATTCTTCAAGTTTCATGAAACTGTGCTGTGTAGATAGTAATAATGGATAGGAATGAATCAGTATATTAACAGGCAGACATATGCAGACAGATAATTTTCAAACTTCATATCAGAGTATGACTTCAGAAAGACCCTTTCATATTTTCTTTTCCCACGCTGTCCATGCTGCTAGGAATAAGAGAATTCATGAGAACAACTTAAACAAAGGCAGAAAAAACAATTGTTTTTGTCTGAGTATTTCTATAGCACAGCCACAAGGAGAATGTTTTAGCAGTATAAGCTTCATAGCATCTACTTTCAAAGCTAAAACAGTGTGATCAACATCTGCACAAATATTTTCAAATGCTGATACTTAATTATAATCTTAAATCAAATTTTAATTCAATTTGTATGTCACTGTAGGTACTGCTCGCATGTCCATCAAATACTAGTGTTTAAGCTAAAGAGTGAGTACTCAAGAAACTGCATAAGAGACTAAGGAGTTGTTTCCCTTTGCCTCATGATCTTTCCAATAGGCAAATCTCTGTCTAAAGACGGCAAAGGTTTTTTTCATGCTTGGAGGTCAAATAGTCATTATTAAATACATGGTTCATGGGCTACCAGATTTGCCATGTAACTCTAATGATCTGAATAAAATACATTTTTTGTTTTGGCCTTGAGCTGCAGATGAATAATAGAAACAAATAGAGAGGTTTTCCTAATTTATATTTCAGCGGGTATTTCTGTCATTATTCTCTGGATTTCTTAAAGATCTCTTCTCTGGATTCTTAAAGATCCTCCAGAAATTCACATTCTGTTTATTCACAAATTTTCATTATTAACATAAAATAAAATGTTTTATGCATATATACACATAAACACAGTATAAAAGATTAGAAAATGTTGGGCAAAGTAAAATAACCTCAGTATATTCTCATGTATGTACTACTTTTTTTCTATTTTTGATTTTTGTTTTACATTTAAAATTTATCTACAAAATATATATGTGCATTTTAAACAATTTGGAAATCATCTGAAAATACTGATTATACAGTGTATTTGCCATTCTTTAGAGTTTGTTTTTTATATTAAAGTCTGGGAGACATTTAATAATTTTGCAGAAATTGTTTGTAATTATATATTCCAGTCTGAATATGTTCAAGAAGTTGTTTTGTCTTGTCTCAAGTTCCTCTTGAAAGAATCAGATCCACTAGGTTATGTGAAAGTAGCTAACCATGTAGTAAGAACTCCATTTACAAGGTGAGGTAGGGGCCTGTGAGATGAACATATGCCAGATGAACATTAACTCTACTTACTGTACTGATAGCACACAAGCGAGTGTCAGTACATAGTAAATATTCAAGAGAAAAAGAAAATGTCTTGATTAATTTTTCAGTGGTGGGAATAGTTTTCAGATCTCAAATGAAACAGATCTCATGGGTGTCTAAGTTATTCTTTGGTTTAAGCATATCAAGAATTTCCTTATGCAAAAGTCTTCTGCTAAATGGGTCATTTTTAAGTCTAATCTAAAACTGTCATCTTCACAATGTCGCCTACAGGTAAAAACCTGTGTCCCCTCTCTGTCCCGCAGGATTAGATTTGGTTCTGTTGGTGCCACTGAACCCTTAAATATATTCTGCAGCTGACATATATCACTTAAAAATATGATGTGCTCTGACATATTCCCCTCCAAAATCCTTTTAACATGCAGGTCATACAGCAGCAATGATACATTTCTTTGTGCTCAGACATTTCATTTCTTCAGGATGAATAAATGGATATTTTTTTTTTCTCTAAGAATATCTGTTTTTTAAAGAACAGACATATTTCCAAACCCTTTGGGAGAACGAGATTAAATACTGCTGGACATTTCCTAAAGTAATTGTGCTCTAGAAGTTTTCTCTATCTGAGAAAGCACTAATTTTGTTATTAGAGGATTAGTCCAGATTGCAGGCTGTTTAAGTAAAAATTCTTTCCTGTAGAGCCTCATCTATTAGCTCTTGTCTATAAGTGAAAGAGATTTTTCAAAGCTACACACATAAGTACCCCTTCCATTTCTTTGGGGCATTTCTCATAAAGATATTACTTCGTGCACAGAACTGTGAGGAAATGTCTAAAATAAAATATTTGGAAAAGAGTACTTAAATCAGTTGAGGTTTATTTATATTGATGCAATAGGGATATGTACCTGAGTGTTCTGAGACTCAATTTCATGACTGGACAGGGTTGGACTACAATCCTTTAGCTAACAAAGTACACATTGGTTACAAGGTCAGTTCTTCAAGGAGCCTGAGAACTCACAGCACAAGTTATATTAAATGGAACTCCTGCGACAGAAAATTCCTTAAAATTTACAGAAGGCTGAGTAAGAGAGTTTCTTACTGATGAATGTGTAATCATGTCTCCTGTTGGTTTCTGCAGAAGACTTGTGCAGGCCAGAGACCACGAAATATATTGGTTACCTAGTGTTTCACACAATACTTAATGTGAATTTGTTAATGCACACAAAGGCAGGGACACTATCAGCCAACTGCCTGAATAGGAAAGAAAATAATTGATCTTTAAGTTCCTAAGACATCAGACTCCAGACAGGGTGATTAGAACATCTTCCATATATACTTTAGAACCTGAAAAAAAGGTAGTTTGGGAGGTGTGCCATGGCTTCCAAGTGTACAGATGCAGTTTTCACTCCATTTCTCTCCTCAATTGGACAGAGCAATAAATGTACACCAAAAGCCTTGTGGATTGAGATAAGGACAGGGAGAGATCACTCAGCAATTAGCATCATGGCTAAAACAGACTTGATTTGGGAAAATTAAATTAATTTATAACAAGTCAAATCAGAGTGATAGTCAGACAAGTAAAAGAAAATCTTAAAACCTAATTCCCCCCACCCCTCCTTTCTGTCTTAAGCTTAACTGTACACACAATTCTCCCCTCTCATCAGCAGTGTAGGGGGATGGGGAATGGGAGTTATTGTCACTTCATTATGCATTGTCTCTGGTGCTCCTTCCTCACTACAGAGAGGACTCCTCACACTCCTTCTCTTCTTCTACATAAGGTCCCTTGCATGGGAGAGAGTTCTTCATGAACTTTCACACCTTCCTTCCCACAGGCTGCAGTTCTTCACAAACTACTCCAGTATGGACCATTTTCCATGGGATCCTTCAGGAACAGGATACTTCAGCATGGGTCCCCCACAGGATCACAAGTCCTGCCAGCAAACCTGCTCCAGCATGGGCTCTTCTCCCCATGAGTTCACAGGACCTGCCATGAGCCTGTTCCAGTGCAGGCTGCCCTGAGGTCACAACCTCCTTTGGGTATCCAGCTGTGTGTGGGGTCCTCCAGAGGCTGCAGGTGGATCTCTTCTCCACCATGGATCTCCATGGGCTGCAAAGGCACAGTTGCCTCACCATGGTCCTTAATGCAGACTGCAGAGGAATCCCTGCTCTAGCACCTGGAACACCTCCTCCCCTCCTTCCTCACTAACCTTGGTGTCTGCAGAGCTGTTTCTCTCAGACATTCTCAGTCTTCTCTACCGTAATTGCTTGTATGCAATAACTTTTTTTCCCCAGACTTTTTCCCCAAGACAACTGAAATCAGTTATCATGTGCATAGATGTCAACTGGCATTTCCTTGGTGAGACATAGAAGCTTCCACCACTTTCTCAGAGAAAACACCCCTATTGAACCCTCACTACCAAAACCTTTGCTATGGAAATCCAGTACAGCCACACAGCTTTAAGTACAGGGCAAAAATCTGAGTTCTTCTACTATAGTTAGATAAATTCTCAGACTCTAAAGTTGTCAGAAAGTTATCTACTTCATAAATATGGGCTATGACTCTTTTTTGCTTGGATTATTTTTTGCTCTCTTTTGCTTGGATTCAGTTCTGTATTCATCATTGTAATTGATGCAGGAACAGATTTTAAGAATGCTGGTTCTTGGCTTAGCCTAGCATCTTAAAGGTTTTAAACTTCTCATTCAAGCATGAAACAAATATCCAATTCCAGCCATAAACCTAACTGCCAAGTCCTCCACTAAACCATGTCTCTAGGTGCCACATCTACACATCATTAAAATACTTCAGTTGTATTGAAGTTCCAATTCCTTAATGTGGAGAAAGTCTTCCTAATATCTAATCTAAAACTCCCCTGGCAAAACTTGAGGCCATTTCCTTTGTTCCTGTTGTTTGCTAACTGGGAGAAGGGATCACTGTCCACCTGATAACAACCTCCTTTTAGGAAACTATGGAGAGTGATCTCATAGAATCATAGAACACCCTGGGTTAGAAGGGACATAAAACATCCCCTAATTCCAACCCCCTCCCATGGATGGGGACACTTTTCACTAAACTAGGTTGCTCATAATTCTATCCAACCTCACCTTGAACACTGCCAGGTTAGGGAATCCTGTAAGGTCTCCTCCGGGCCTCCTTTTCTCCAGGCTAAACAACCCCAGTTCCTTCAGACACTCCTCATAAGACTTGTACTCCAGACCTTCCCATGCCTTTTTTTGCCCTTCTTTGGACACACTCCAGCACCTCTATGTTCTTCTTGAAGAGAGGGACTCAAAGCTGAACACAGGATTTAAGGTCCAGCCTCACCAGTGCCCAGTACAAAGGGACTATCACTTCCCTGGTCCTGCTGGCCACACTATTGCTGATACAGGCCAGAACACCATTGGCCTTCTTGGCCACGCTGATGGCTCATGTTCAGCTGCTGTTGACCAACCCACCCAGACACTCATTCCCTAGCCTGTAGTACTGCATGGAATTGTTGTGACCCAAGTGCAGGACCCAGCACGTTGGCTTATTGAGCCTCATGCAATTGGCATTGGTCCATAGATTCAGCCTCAGGATTCTTCTGTAGAGCCTTTCTGCTGTTGGACAGATGAACACTTCTGCCCAACTTGGTGTTATTCAAACGTAAAAACTCTGAGTGGATAGCTAAAAATTCCATAAGTTGATGAATATTTATATGTATTCATAAGGCTTGACATCTGCTATGCTGTGCATATTTATGATCTGGTTCTATGTTAGAGATCTTGAGGGAGGTCAGGCAGAATAAGCCCTTATTACTTTGCAGTGCAGCTTTTAATGTTCTGAATTTGGAATGCATTTGCTTGGCAGGTTAAATGAATTGCCACTGCAGGCCTACTACGAACAATCTAAATTTCATGAAAAATAATGGAAGTGCATAAAATACAAAAGAACAATAATTCCAAAACTTTCTTATGAATTTTCATAAAATCACAGAATCTTTGTAGCTGGGAGGCACTTCTGGAAATTCAACTTCCCTGCTAAAACAGGATGAATTCAGGTCTTTGTCCAGCCAGGTTTCCAATAGTAATAAAATAAATGGAGAGTCCACAACTTCTTCGGGCAGCCTATTTCAGGATTTGACCATCCACAAAGTACAAATTTGGGCCTTACCTCTAAATAAAATTTCTTCTATTTCAATCATTTTCAGTTGCCTCTTGCACTGGCACTGGGCACTGCTAAGAATATTCTAGTTCATTCTTCTTCATTTCCACTGTCCTGGTTTAGGGAAATTTGGGAAGAAACCTCCAAATGGGGTCCCTCTAGAAAGCAAATCCAAACGGCCCATCCCTCACAGCAGGTTCAGGAAAAAAAGATTTCCTTAGAGGAAAGTGGAAAAACTTTTTATTTAACAGGCAAAGCACTCTCCAGCACAACAAATGAGCAATACTGAACGAGGAAACCTCCCTTGCTGGGCAGAGGTGCCGGATGCAGCCAGCCTGTGCCGGGGGCGCCGCTCGGCTCCCTCAGCCCGGGCCAGGCCCTGGCTCTGGGAAATGCCGGGCTCAGGCCGGGCCTGGGGACACAGGGCTGAGCTCCGGGGCCCTGCTGGGGTCAGTCCAGAGCAGCTGCCAACAGTTCCAAGGGAAGGGAAAAAAACCCACAGTCCAGAGTACTCTGCCCCAGCTAGCCAAAAACTAACAAAAAACAAAGGAGAACTTTTTCCACTGTCCACACAGCAGACAACACAGGCTGTGTGTAAAGGAAAGCTGAAAATTCTCCTTCTCTCCCCTTCACTCTCACATCCAGTTTTAAAGGTCCAAAACTTATTTCTGAATAAACAGATGAATGGGGATATAATTCAGCATCAACCCAGGACATTGCACCCCTTATCCCCATATCATCAACTTACTACTAATACTAATACATATTCTAACTCTACACACACAGACACACACACATCAACCCAGGACACCCTCTCATCAGCTATTTATACATGCTGATAGTATCCCCCTGAATCTTTTCCAGGCTAAGTTGTCCCAGCTCAGCCTTTCCTTGAATGTAAGTTACTCCAAACCCTTTGTCATCTTTCTGTCCCTTCACTGGACTTGCTTGAGCATGTCTTGCTCACACTGGGGAGCTCAGCACTGGACACAGCACTCCAGATAAGTCTCTCTCATGCTGAGTAGAGAGGAGGAATCATCTGCCTTGACCTGCTAGTAACACTTCACTGTGGCCCAGGAGACTGCTGACCTTTGTGTCAGGGGCACATTGCCAGTCTGGATCATGTTCAGGCCTGTTCCTGACAAGCTCTTTTCCTGCTTGTTGACACTTAGTCTGTACTGTGTAGTACAGGACTTTTCAGTTCCTTTGCTGAATTTCATGAGGTTCCTGTTAGCCCATTTCTTGACTCTGTTGAGTCCTCTCTGAATGACAGGACAACTTTTTTGAGTATCAGCCATCAAACTCCTAGTTTTTTATCATCAGCCATCAAATTCCCATGTTTTTTCATCAGCAAATTTTTTGAGGGTCATTAAGGAAGAAATTAAGTGGTCCAGAAATCATCCCCTGGGGTGCACCACTAGTGACTGGTCTACAGGTCGGCTTCATGCTGCTAGTTAGATTCCTGCAAGCATGCCTTTCAGACAGTTTATTGTAGTCTGATTTCTTGGGCCTGAGAATTTGAGTTTCTGAACTCAGTTTCTTCGGGCCAGATGTCGCTGCGGGCGATGGGACAGACCAACATCAAGACCTCGTTATAACATGTATTTGACTCCGACTTTATTAAATAATTGACCTCCTTATATAGTTACAAGCACAGGCCACCCCACTGGGCAGAAGAGTGCTAGAACTCCTCATCCCATTGGCCCAGAACTGAGAGACAGAGAGAAGGTCTATCCCACAGAGAGGAATGCAAAACATNGCCCTGCTGGGGTCAGTCCAGAGCAGCTGCCAACAGTTCCAAGGAAAAGGAAAAAAACCCACAGTCCAGAGTACTCTGCCCCAGCTAGCCAAAAACTAACAAAAAACAAAGGAGAACTTTTTCCACTGTCCACACAGCAGACAACACAGGCTGTGTGTAAAGGAAAGCTGAAAATTCTCCTTCTCTCCCCTTCACTCTCACATCCAGTTTTAAAGGTCCAAAACTTATTTCTGAATAAACAGATGAATGGGGATATAATTCAGCATCAACCCAGGACATTGCACCCCTTATCCCCATATCATCAACTTACTACTAATGCTAATACATATTCTAACTCTACACACACAGACACACACACATCAACCCAGGACACCCTCTCATCAGCTATTTATACATGCTGATAGTATCCCCCTGAATCTTTTCCAGGCTAAGTTGTCCCAGCTCAGCCTTTCCTTGAATGTAAGTTACTCCAAACCCTTTGTCATCTTTCTGTCCCTTCACTGGACTTGCTTGAGCATGTCTTGCTCACACTGGGGAGCTCAGCACTGGACACAGCACTCCAGATAAGTCTCTCTCATGCTGAGTAGAGAGGAGGAATCATCTGCCTTGACCTGCTAGTAACACTTCACTGTGGCCCAGGAGACTGCTGACCTTTGCGTCAGGGGCACATTGCCAGTCTGGCTCATGTTCAGGCCTGTTCCTGACAAGTTCTTTTCCTGATTGTTGACACTTAGTCTGTACTGTGTAGTACAGGACTTTTCAGTTCCTTTGCTGAATTTCATGAGGTTCCTGTTAGCCCATTTCTTGACTCTGTTGAGTCCTCTCTGAATGACAGGACAACTTTTTTGAGTATCAGCCATCAAACTCCTAGTTTTTTATCATCAGCCATCAAATTCCCATGTTTTTTCATCAGCAAATTTTTTGAGGGTCATTAAGGAAGAAATTAAGTGGTCCAGAAATCATCCCCTGGGGTGCACCACTAGTGACTGGTCTACAGGTCGGCTTCATGCTGCTAGTTAGATTCCTGCAAGCACGCCTTTCAGACAGTTTATTGTAGTCTGATTTCTTGGGCCTGAGAATTTGAGTTTCTGAACTCAGTTTCTTCGGGCCAGATGTCGCTGCGGGCGATGGGACAGACCAACATCAAGACCTCGTTATAACATGTATTTGACTCCGACTTTATTAAATAATTGACCTCCTTATATAGTTACAAGCACAGGCCACCCCACTGGGCAGAAGAGTGCTAGAACTCCTCATCCCATTGGCCCAGAACTGAGAGACAGAGAGAAGGTCTATCCCACAGAGAGGAATGCAAAACATCACTTTCATTACAATAACATTAGCAATGTTTATGTCAAGTCTGTGAGAACAAGGTTTTCCTGAACCTAAAACATCCCGAAGAAGCTGAGTTCAGAAACTCAAANGTCTTGCTCACACTGGGGAGCTCAGCACTGGACACAGCACTCCAGATAAGTCTCTCTCATGCTGAGTAGAGAGGAGGAATCATCTGCCTTGACCTGCTAGTAACACTTCACTGTGGCCCAGGAGACTGCTGACCTTTGCGTCAGGGGCACATTGCCAGTCTGGCTCATGTTCAGGCCTGTTCCTGACAAGTTCTTTTCCTGATTGTTGACACTTAGTCTGTACTGTGTAGTGCAGGACTTTTCAGTTCCTTTGCTGAATTTCATGAGGTTCCTGTTAGCCCATTTCTTGACTCTGTTGAGTCCTCTCTGAATGACAGGACAACTTTTTTGAGTATCAGCCATCAAACTCCTAGTTTTTTATCATCAGCCATCAAATTCCCATGTTTTTTCATCAGCAAATTTTTTGAGGGTCATTAAGGAAGAAATTAAGTGGTCCAGAAATCATCCCCTGGGGTGCACCACTAGTGACTGGTCTACAGGTCGGCTTCATGCTGCTAGTTAGATTCCTGCAAGCATGCCTTTCAGACAGTTTATAATCTATTTTCACATATTTTTAATTATATTTTTATGTATCAGATTATTATTATTATTCACAATTTTAATCAGTAGAATGATCTGAAACTCAACTCTGAACTCCCACTGCTATCACTCATCACTTACTCTGAGTGCTGCTGTGGGGCTCAAGCTCAGCTGTCTTGGGTGCCAGGTTGAATACAGCCCCCAGTCTATCCACCTGTTAGCAAATCCAATCCTATTAAATTTACAGACTTTCTAGTTGTGCTAGATTTGGCTGGGATAGAGTTCAGTACCTCACACAGAGCTGTGTTTTGGATTTGTGTTGAAAACACTCTTGATAATTCAGGGATGTTCTTGTTCTTGCTGATCAGTGCAAGGTTTTTTCTGCTTCCCATGCACCCCCACCAGTGAGGTGGATGTCGGTGCACAAGAAGTTGAGAAGGGACACAGCTGGGACAGCTGGCCTCAGGAATATTTCATGCTGTATGTCATTATGCTCAGCACAGGAAGTTGTTGGGAGGGAGACAAAAAGAGTGTCTGTTGGGGGTTCCTTTGGAGTGGTGGAGTTTGTCTTCCAAAGTCACCATTACATGTCATGAAGCTATGATATCCTGGAGATGGCATTGCTTGCATGTGCAGCTTTTGCTTACGTATTAAGCTGTCTTCTCAATGGACAATTTTTCTCACTTTTGCCCTTCCTATTCTACCCTCTATCTGATGCCTCAAGTTTTAAGTTTTCCCATTCTGCATCAGCATGCAGCTTTTAGTTTTATATTAAGGGTTACTAAGATCTTTTCACAGGGTGGTGAAGACACGATAATCTTATTTTAGTTAGGGACTCAAGGGCAATCTCTCTAAACTTCAGGCCAAGAGCATAAACAACGTGAAGGGAGGGGGATGGGTAAGCAGGCATGAAAGGAGGATGAAACTTCATGGTTTGAGGCTACTAATTGGACAGTTGACTCCTGTATACAAATAGACTAAAACATGTAAAAAAATGTGAGATCCTGTGACCAAGACCTCTTTTGCCTCCATCTTGGAGCCATCTGGGCAGAGCCACGGCTGTGGGACTGCCAGGGTGTGGCCTTGAAGGCACCTTAATAAATAGTTACTTTATTCTTAATTGGTCTTGCCTCTGTTCTAGCTCCACAAGGCATCACATCCCACTGGAAGGAAAGGAGGGTTTGTATGGGGCTCAATTGTTATTCAGTTAGGATCAGAACAAACACAAAGATTTTCAGTTACACTTCAAATGTGCACTAATTGGAATTACCATGTAGTGACAATGCAGGTAATGTAATTACATGATGAGAAGGTTGTCAGAATTATTTCATATTACTTAATCAAACAGGTATCATCGTTTATGTAAATACTACATATCAGTATTTTAGAATGCTAAAAATGTCAAATTATATTAAGTATGGATAGGAAATAATCCATGAATTTATTATTAGTCCATACTAAAGTTCAGTGGGTAACCACACATCATCTTAAAATTACTGTAGTCCTTAACTGTATTTTGATAATATTAAGGAAACACAGTTGTGCATAATAAAATTATCACTGTGCTAAGCGGAGTACAGTTGCAGAACAGAAAAATAACCACTGTTGCAAGGAGTCCAGTAAGGGCAAAATTATTTTAAAATATATTTATAAATTTTATTTCCAGCTAATCACCGTCATCTGCATCTACCCGTGGAAATTAAGGAATGCTAGAAAATTTTTTATGCTCACTGGAGCTCAGGTGACACTACTGCAGTGCATTCCTGGTTATTTTGGGTTTACAGCAAATATAAAACTCAAACTTTGGTTTTACTAAATATGGTTGGTCTGGTCTCAATATTATGTAAGTGGAATTATAGTAGTATTGTAAAGTTTGTAATTTTGTCAAGATTTCAGTGTATTCTTAGTACAGAAAATCTGTTAAAATATATGAAAAATGATCTTGTAAAGAGTTCAGCTTGAAAATAAGAATTAATATTTCTAGTATTTTTTTACTTAAAGTAAATGTAGTAATAGGAAATCAATACTTACAATTCATTATTTGTAAAGATGAATTTTATAATAATATATCCATTGCATCTGGTTTTCCTTATACTGTAAAAGTTTATTGTAAACTCATTTTTTGACGGGAGATAGTTTGTGTCCTCAAAGGATAGAGCCAAAACTCCACAGCTCACTCATTCAGTTCCTCTACAATATATAAAGAAAAATATAAGAATAAATTTTAGTTTGTTCGCTTGTCAGTTTTTAGGAGGAAAAAAACAAACAAAACCCCCCCATATTTAGCTTTTGAATACACTGTTTTCTGCATTTCTGCTTTTTTAAGGATTTAATTACTTCTAGATGAGTTTAATTTTAATTTCCAAAATCCAGGATGCCTATGACTCCCCAAAACTTGTCCTTACTTTTAATTTTCTTTGTTTGCTTGCTTGTCTGTTATATTTCTCTTTATAACTTCTGTACTGCTTTACATTCTTCAGTCTTTGAATTTCCATCTTTTCATTGTAACTATATATAAGTGTTCCCCCATTTTTATTATGCCAATATGAAGAAATTGAACCAAGAGGACAAAAATCTTATCAGAACGTATAAATTCTGAAAACAGACTTCCTTCATAGCAATACTGGATGCTAGTCTTGAGTCTTGTATGTAAAAAGTTAAAAAAAATGGATACTCCATATCACGCAATGTCACAATCAAAAATAAAAATGGGTGTTTTCCAAGGTGGCTGTTGCCCAGTTGCTAGCTAGGCAACAGTTTCCTTGTGGGACATGCAGAGGGATGGGTTTTTTATAATCTGTTTTTCCCCCGTTTCACTTATTAAACTTTTATATCAGCCTACAAGTTTTTCACATTTGTTTTTCCTGTTCTCTCTTCTGTCCCACTGCTGACTGTAGTTTTGTAAAGTAGATTCTGATGTGTAGAATAACACTGGGAAATACAGGGAGAGTACTGCCACTATCTGACTCCAGCCACAGGAGTTAGGCATGCACATTTTGTAACTAGTTTCTGTGTTTGGGTAGAAACCAAAAAGGCCAAGAGAAATTCCTACCCATTTCCTAGCTCTGTATTTACATCATGTTTTTTGCAACTGAGAAGAAACCCATCTGTGCAAATCAGAGAGGAAGAGCATACTCTTCCATTGGATCTGGAAATGGAGGGAACCTTGAAATCCTGGATAACGTGAAACACTGAGGTCAACTGCTTGGGGAAGAAATTCACCTGTAGCAATGAAACCACACGACTTTGTTCAAGCTCATGGTCTGAATAACCTTCCCAAAGTTTCCTCTTTTTATTGCTATTACACATATATCATAGAGCTGGTCCTGTAATTGCATTTTGAACATTAATATAAATGACTCTGATCGATACTGAACCCCTATTTGGGTGAATTCTGTGATGAATAGCTCCAAAACAAAGGGCAGCCCTTCCCCATGCACAGACTCTAAGAGTAAACTGTGGCATTATTCTAGCTGTCATATCACTATTACTTAATATGGTTTAAGATTGGTGACTGATAATTTGATGTTGAATCAAATGGAACCAGTATGTCCTCAAGGATCAAATCAAGATACTGGCAAGTTACCCACTAGTAGATGAGTGAAGAATAAATTAACAGAACTTGCCAGAAAATAGAAACACATAGCACACAAAAACTTTATCTAGATGATATGAAAGAACAATAAAATAAGCTTTTTCTTTATGGAGCTTTTGAATAAAAAAATCTTTTTGTTGTGAGCCTAGTGAGAAGTAGTTGGATATTCTCCCAGTCCCAGGGTTTCTTCTCAGCCATTTCCTTTCAGTCAGGAATTAATTTGTTTTGGTGTAATCCTGTATTTCTAACTCAGAATCATCTTTTTTGTTTCATGCAGTTATTCCATCTGTCATAGTAATTGCACTTTCAAAAATCTCTGTAAGAAAATAAGCATTTCCTCTTTCTGTAAGCATGTATAATGGCTTTATGACTAGATATTGAAGATTTTATATTTAATAAACACTTGGCATAAATATTGTTTTAAAATTCTTTAGAAAGAGTAACAACAATTGAAAATGAAACTAACTTTTTCTTGACTGCTGTTTGATTAAGAAAGTAATGTAACAGAAATCAGCTCCATTCACAGACAGTAAAGGAGCCACCCTATTTTGTCTTCAAAAATGTATATTTCTTCAATATATCTAGAACAAGGGTCTGGGAGTCTTTTCATTCTTGTGCAAGGATGTTTATTGGTGTTGCCACGAATACAGAGTTTAGCTGTTCCCCCAGCCACTGACGCTGCTATCAAGCACAGCTGATTTTGACAAAGAAGAAGCTATTGACTCCTTTCAAGGACTCAGGGCCCCTGGTAGCCTTTAAACCTGATTCTAGGGGTTGCTCTATAAGACATTTTTTCATCTGATGTAGGATGATCAGCTTCTTAGTCTTTTTGCTTGAACTGTCCAGATCTAGACCTGCTTCTGAATATTTGCATTCTGTCTCTGCGGCTTCCTTTCGTACTTTGCTTGGTGTTCGGCTGTATCCTTGTGTTATGGTTTAATCCCATCCTGGATACCCTCTCCCAATCAACCACTTGCTTACTCCCACACCAGTGGGATGGGGAAAAGAATCAGAAGAGTAAAAGGAAACTAGTGGGTTGAGGCAAAGACAGTTTAACTGGGAAAATAAAGTGAAACAAGGAATAAATTCACAGTTTTCCAGAAGTCAGGTGTTCAGCCATCCCCAGGAGAGCAGGGCTCCATTATGTGTAACCATGACTTGGGAAGACAAATGTCGTCCAATTGAGTCCCACTTCCTTCTTCTTCCTCCAGCTTTGCTTGCTGAACCTAATTACATATGGTAGGGAATATATTTTGAAGCAGTTGGAGTCAGCTGTGTCCTTTCCCAACTGCTTGTGCACCCATGGCCTCCTCACAGGTGGGACAGCATGAGAAGCAGAGAGTGCAAGTGTTGCTCATCAATATTATATTATCTATATTATCAATGCTGTTTTCAGCATAAATCCAAAATATAGCCACATGAAAGCTACCGTGAAGAAAATTAACTCTAGCCCAGCTAAAACCAACACATCTTATCCTGTTGTTTCTCTCTGATAGCCCTGGGTTTTATCTTGTCCCAGCTTCTTTCTCTGATATTCACTCAGTGAACTATATAAACATGTAAATCTTTTAGCATCTGACATAACAGATTTTCCAAGTGTTCTATCATTCCTGAAGCTTGAATATAATCTGACACAAAATATTTTAAATACTTAAGCAATGATGATGACAGTCTTTTAATAAAAACTAATGTTTAGAAAGATGGTAAGAAAGGTAAAATGGCTTCCATGAATTGTCACTGAGTAGCCTAGACTTATGCAATTTGAAGAAGAAATGCTAGGAGGGGAAAAAACTATGACAAAATCATGAACTGCTGATCAGGGAATGCTCTGTGTACTTATTCTAGTTTATTTGGACCACAGACAGGTCATGGTGCTACTGTGCTTATACACAAATGTTTTGTGAGGCAACAGGAAATGCTTCTGTGCACTTGTTTTAAAGCAGGTCAAAACTGGGGCCATTATCTTTTACAGTATTTGGGTATTAGAGGATGAAATTTCTATCATTTGTTAAAACAAGAAAGTCCTCAAGAGGTTGTTAAATTAAATTTTGTTGTTCTAATATTTAAAGTGTTGTAAACATTATTGTTAGATAACTGTCTCCTCTCATGGGCCTTCCTTATTGTCCAGCAGTTTTATCAGAGAGACTTCTGAGTGTATATGTGATTTTTAATACTCCAGAGGAGCTGTATTCCCTTTGAGTTGCACAGATTCAACACTGAAAATATAGGAAAGGTGACAATTTATCACATAATCTCTATAAATGTACAAATATTTTCATGAAGATTAACATTGAAACAAAGCATTAAAAATAATTCTCTGTGTGGTGATCTACCTCTCTCACAGTGTTTTCCTTGGAGTAATTTTCTTTTCTCAAAAGGACCTCAGCCCTTTATTATTGTGATCAACAAAATGTATGTAGCAATTTTCAAGATTTTTGTTTTAAAGAGATCTTTTTCACCATAAAGTTCACTGTTGCAATGGCAGATCAGTGTAGAAGACAAATTTTGACAAGTTTTATCTGGCTTCCTGTGGTAGATATTTTAAGACTTAAGAATTGTTCAGTGGGTCTCTAGTCTTGACACTGCTGGAGAGACTTCTAATCCGTTCTGCTGCAGCAAAAAGTGCAAAAGGGAAAGTTTTCAGATTTGAATGTCCTTCAGATGAATAGCAAAGGACATATCTGAAAAATTAAAAGTAAAAGGTATATATTGGAAGCAAGGAGGACCTAGTGAAAAGAGAGAGTGATTTTTTTTTTTTCTGAAAAAGTAATAAGGAAATGAGGAAAAACGTCATGGTAATTTTGGAAAATCCAAGGGGATCTGTTTTTGGGATTTTCAGTATATGCAAATATGAAACTGCTATATGTGGAAACTAATTTTTGAGGGGACTGAAATTATATCAGGAAAAAAGGTTATTAGTTTCAGATATTGAATAAATAAATAAACCCATCCTTTGTCTCAAAGCGCAGCCTAAAGAAGGCACAATTAATGAGGAGGAAATCTGGTAGCAATAAACCCGAAGCAAATTATTTATTGAGAAGGTCAATTTTAATGTAAATGGTACATCTTTGATAATTATGTGGTTTCTAATTCTAAAAGTTCTGCTGTGCCATCAATGATAATTTCAGTATACAACATCCTGCTATTTGCAGGATGGTAGTGAAACACATAGGAATTCTAAGCCTCCTAATTTGTGGACTGCAGGTTATGAATAAAACTACATTAATGAATTTGTCTTGTTCTTGTTTGTATTCAAATGAAACCAGCTTATACAATTCTCCATGTCTCATTCCTCCTCTTTCACCAGCCTTTGGAGGAGTTCGTTTTCAACTCCAGATGATTTTTTCCTTAAAAAATCCTTTTTTTCTTCTTCTATTTTAAATTTAGATGGTTATTTTGAGAAAAGAAAGGAGTATGATGAAAAAGGTAGAGCATCATAAAATCACAAGTTTCTTGGGAATAGATGTCTGCAGTTCGTTTAGTTCAATTAGTAACTCTTTGTAGATGAATGTCATTAGAGATACATGATCCATAATTGAATTGTTCAACAATTTTCTGTTGTTTATAATCCTACTAATAAGAAGATAATTTAAAGATTCAGGTTAATGGATAGAAAATTCATCTTACCATGACTTTTTTTCCTAGGTCAAATCTGATTTGATAATACTCCATTTGAAAGATTTTTGTTTATTATGAAACTCCAAGAGTTGTCATTAGGCAATTTCCTTTAAATGTCTTTCAATTCCCAAGAAAAGGATGTAGTAGAAAGGAAGCAACCATGGCAACAAAACTAATATTCACTACTAAAGTTTCCTTCTATTTAGAGCAGAAACACAAAACATGAAGACAAAATGTCACATAAAGAAAGATATCTGATGGCTGGTCATAATGTTTAGTGTCTATGAAGTAAGACTAATGTATTTCCTGGCTGCTTTATCTTACCTGCTGAAAGGTGACCACAATAAGATTTACTTAACAAGATGGCCTCGGAATAACATGTAATTCAGTCTCAAATGCTGGCTGGGAAACCTTTTACATTCTTCAACTCTACGATTTATTCTTTGTCTTTCTGTCAGTCAATAAGGGAATTGTATATTTCAAACATAAAGATCAGCATTGGTGAAATATACCAACAACAGAGATCAGTGCAGTGTAGCCAAGAGAGAGACCCATGAGACATATAAATAAATTATGCAGGATCTAATTGATAATAGATTGCCTTAAAAATAAATATAAGTTTACAGTCCCACTTTACTTTACCAAACAAATGTCAATGCTGGAGTTCTGGTGTTATGAGATTGCCAGCAATAAGCATTATGACTTTGTGAATTCATAACCAAAGTGAGCAATATGGGTTCCAAAGGAGTAAAGAAAAGGTACCCCTCTGTCTCCTGTATTTAGTAGGCATCCAAGTAACAAAAACTGTCCAAAATCAAAAGAATTAAACACAAGACAAAGCAAATAGGCAGTGCATCCTACCAAAATTCTTGTCAAAAGTGAATAATATGGTAAAGAGTGTCAGGAGGAAAAGAGATCTCCCACTTCAGTTTCGTCTTCTCCAACTCCTAGGCCTGATCATTTTAGCTTCAGTGGATGATAACTACCAAGAATCCTGGTCACCAATTCTAAATATTTAGCATCAACTCCATAATGTATACTGAACGTTAACTTAAATTTTAGAGGTGAACTGCTCTGTACACACAGTGTTAAAGATTAATATTTTGCAGGAATTGACCATTCAAACAAAGTGCTTTGCTAACAAAAGGTTTCTGTACAGTTCACTTCAAAGAGGCTTGATTTATCAGTTTTCTAAACTCATATTACTATTATCTCTAATTTCATAATTGCTGTTGAGTATATACATATATTTAGTTATTACAGAGTGAACCAATGAAAGGATAAATGGTTAGAAGAGCCTCACTGAAGGCTCTTTTATTAGTCTTTAGCTGAGATGAAGGTGAAACGGCTTAATTTTAATTTTTAACAATTCATGGAGAATAAGATGTAAAATTATGATATTTGTAATTAAACCAGTTCCAATTGTCTGCTCAGAGCTTGTTAAGTATACTCTGAGGTCTTGGATTCCCTGAAGAGATAACTAGACAATTTCTTGACTGTCTCTGTCCTATCTTCTTCTTCCCCTTGGAAATTAAGTAAGCTTATTTCCCATTGAGTCAGTGAAAAACAAATATCTTTTTTAAGCAGCCAGTGAAAATGTTGTCTCTTAATGGATTCTATAACTAACCTGTAGATTAGACCAGAAACAAAATGAAAGAACTCTTAATTTTATTTTTTTTTTTCTTAACAAAGCTTTAACAAATAATGAAAGCTTTGGATCTCACACATTTTTATTTTTTTTTTATTACAGAATATTTGAGAAATTTAGGTTTCTCAGTCAAATTGCACACTTCTCAGGAGATTAATACTTTTGAAATAAATTGTTTTTTCTCCTTATCCTGGCAATGAGATCTTTGTTTAAGAGAGGTTATTTTCCTCCTCTGTAGAGATACCCAGACTTCCAGTTACACAGTGATAAAATATTTTGATCATTGAAACAGCAAGGAAATCTAAAGGGGAAAAAATGTTAGAGTATGAGTCACCATTCAGTTTGTGGGATTTGAGGGTAATATCACAGAGGGCTTTAGAACCACTTGATCCTTTGGCTTTAGCATCAGTATATATATGTTATACATACTACTGTCTTACAAGCCATAGGCAAGGATTGTCTCTCCCTCATTCCCTGTACAATTCAGTTCAAAAGTGTGACTGTCCATTGCCAGGGTTTGCTTAAAGATTTGTAATGCTTCAAAAGTTCAAAAAAATATATTTCATAAATCTTTTTATGTAAAATATTACTTTTAGCCACAGCATGTTTTAGAATGAAACTCTGAAAATTGCCTGGTCTGATATTGACAGTGGAAAAGTGTTTTCCTTTACTATACAGATGTGCTGGAAATTAAACATAAAATCTGTTCCCTGCAGTATTTACTCCAGAATAACCATTAACAATTTACTGTTACTATAATTTAGCTGGATGTATATATTTTCCTAACCTAATTGAGTGTCAGAACTTTCTCAGGGGCATTGTAGCTGATAAATACCTGGTATAGTTTGTAGAAGGAAATGTTTTTAAATTAAGGAGGAGATTAGATTTGATGATCATCAAACAGAAAAAAAGAAGCTATGGAAAAAATTTCTATGTTCCTGTTTGTCCAGACTGTAACACCAACTGGAAGATGTTTGTCATAAACTGCAATATACTTTAACAAATCTAACTTATAAAAAAGTTAGATGTTGTAAATGAAGTTTTACAGATGTTGAACTTAAGTAAACATAATTTCTAAATAGAAATACTATATATTTAATAGGCAAACATAAGAAAATGTAAGCATTTCTCTTATTTGTTTTTTCAAATGTCAGAAATGTAAACCTTTCAAAATATCATAAAGAAAACTTTCCTTCTTGTATGGTCATATATGTATGTATAGCTATATTAATTGGAATTACTTATTATATAACTTTTACTTCATGTGTCTTCATATTTTAAATAGAGAAGTATGTCTTTTAGAATTTCAACATGAAAAACAACAACAAAACTTAGAAAAAAAACACCATCACAAAACCCCCTTCAGATTCTTCCTCAGGTTTTTTTTACTCAAATGTTGTGAAGTGGAAATCTTTTGAAGTTTATCTTTCTTCTTTCTTACTTATGGATTTCTCTTTCTCCTCACTTGTTTCAAAGAGAAAGTGAAATAAACAAAGAAGAACATATAGTCTTTGGGAGTTGTCTGAAAATATAGACACTTGAGTTCAAAGACTCAGAAAAGAATCTTATTTTTATAAATTGACGTTTTTCCAATTTAAGGGAAAACCCAATTGCTACCATTAATACCCTTTTTTTTTATTCATTTGATAAGTAAAGAAAGTGGTAATGAGAGTGTAAGGGAGCAAGCAGTTCATTCCCTTCTTTTCTACTACTTCATAGTAGAAATTGAGATTTCTGCAATTCCTGAGAGTATCAAGTATTGCATCTGATTCTGAAAGACATCTGAAAAGAAGATTTATGCTATGGCACTGCAACTTCTAAGTCATGCTTAAGAATCTGTGCCTACATAAAAAATATTTGGTTTTATAAATAATCAGTCTTAGATGTATCCTTCAAACACACAAGTAAGTTTCATGATGGAGACATGAACAAATGGAAGAGAGTCCAACAAGGATAATTAGGGGATTGGAGCATCTCTCAAATAAAGAGGGATGAGGTAGCTGGGACTGTTCAGCTTCAAATACAGAAGGTTCAGGGGAGTACTTAGCGATGTTTATAAATATCTGAAGAGAGTGTGCTAAGAAGATATACCTGGGGTCTTAACAGGTTTTGGTGACAGAAAACAAGACAATGGGCACAATCTGGAACATAGGAGATTCTTTCTGAACATCAGGAAATACTTTAATACTGTGAGAGTGAAAAACACATTGGCACAGATTGCTTGGAGCGGTTATGAGGTTTCCTCCTTGGAGGAGGATAAACCAAAAGCAGTCTGGGATGGTCCTGTGTGACTGGCTCTTGATGGCCCCACTTTAGCAAGGATTTGGAGAGGATCACTTCCATAGGTCACTGCCAATGTCAGCCATTGTGTGAGTCTGTGATTTCAAGTTTAGGCAATTCAGACAACATCATGGTTTAATCCCAGCCGTCAACTCATATCCACACAGCCACTCCTTCACTCCCATTAGTGAGATGGGAAAGAGAATTGGGAGAGAAAAAGTGAAAAAAACTTATGGATTAAGATAGTTTAATAAGTAAAGCAAAATCTGTGCACACAAGCAAAATAAAATAAAAAAGGAATTCTTAAGCACAGCACCATATGGTACAGAATATCACTGGTATTGGCTGTCCTAGCTGTGCATCCCCAGCCTTCTCACTGGGGCAGGATGAGAGGCAGGAAAGGTGTTGACACTTTACAAGCACTACTCAGAAATAACAAAAACATTTCGATGTTATAAAGTCTGTCTCCATCACAAATCCAAAACACAGTCCAATGCATGGTACTATGAAGAAAATTGACTATCCAAGCCAAATCCAGCATAGGCAACTAGGCTTTTCTTCTCTTAGAAAATTCTTCATTGTTAATATTAAAGACACTACTCATGACACAAAATTCAGTTATGCACAGCACACAGTGCTACTATATTGTAGCTATTGTATGCTACTAAAGGGTTAGGTATGTTTCAGGGGCTTTTTACATATATTTTATTGGATAAATATGAAAAGGAGAGTCACAAAAGTAATGATGAAAATACTAAAAGTTCTCTATGAATTTAACTTATTTTCGTCACACTGAACAGTAGTTTCCATCAGAAGTTCTATTGAAATCAAAAGCTAGAGAGGGAGTGAAGCAATTAGGTCTAAAAGGAGTTAATAATGAGCACAGGTTTCACCCATTCCAATATTATTGGTAAAAACTTAATGTAAACCCTATACATTTTTAAGGCTAATGATTTTAAATTTAATTTTCTATTTACCTGGTCTGGGATAAAAGAAACTGCAGTCTAGGTATAGGAGTGTTTAGAAAAAAAAAAAAAAAAAAGAAAAAAACAACTCACAGCTAACGTAGTAAAGAATAACTCATGCAAAAACTGCAGCAAACCGTAATTTTTTTTTTCAGTAGATTTGCTTGGATTTAAAAGTTTGTCAAGGTCTTACAAAATGATGCAGGAGAATTCTTCCTCCTAGAAATAACAAGGCAAATATATGATTCCACTGACTTGGAGAAAGCATCTGATGAATTTATCAGATTGTGTCTTCTTTTCATAAAGCCACACAGTTTTATCAAATAACATATAGCTTAAAATGTCATTTTCTTTAAAGTAAACAGAGCTGGAACATATCAAAGGGAAACAGCAAGTGGTGGAAGAGACAATTGTTTCTATGAGAATAAGTTAAAGTACCAAGTAGGGAAATGCCCCATTTCCTTTAATGTGTGTTTTAAGTGTTTTAAGCTTGAGCGTTTAGTCCAAATAAGTAAGAGACAAAATGAAGGAAAATAAATATGCTGATTATTGGTGTTATCTGGAAATGAAGAATATAGTTTCAGAAAACTTTTTCAGATTTTGACACTGCTAAGTAGTCACATGGCAAGAGATCAATATAGGAGGAAGAAAATCTGTATTTTGCTCAAATATATGAGAAACTGTTATGATTAAAAATTGGTCTGGTTTTGCCTCCAGGTTTTCCTCTGACCAGGAACTCCATCTTGGGCTTCAAAAAAAGTCCACGATAAAAATTCAATTAACGAGTGATAAAACAAATCTTTCCAAGAGTGAAGTATGCTGTTGAAAAGTTCCCCATAGTATTTTGGTTTCTCATCAAAAGCAACAGCAATTTGGTTTCAAGAATGCAAATTAAACCCCAAAATTTTGTTGAGCTGACCTTAAATAACCCACCTAAAATAATGTCAGAAATATACCATGTAGTCAAGGATTAAGCCAATGTTTCCTGGCTCAGAGGTTGTTTTTTAGTTTGTACAGAACCGGATAAACTGCACTGAACTGCACTTCATAGTGTCCCTGAAAAAATGACAGAAGCAGTTAAACCATTTCCTACAATAGACACAGAGATCACAACAGTGCAGATTTAATCTAAATTGTTTTGTTTTAGTGCAGACACATCCTTTGTCCCTTGCAACATCAAGAGTCACTAACTCAGTGACGACTACAAAGAACTGAATTTTGTTTGATTTTGAGGAATCTTGACTGAATATTCTAGAAAATTTCCAAGTTGACATGCTCAAATGAGTAAGTTAGGAAAATATTTCTTTTTAACTGAGCAATAACAGTGTAATGGAATTCTGACTGTTTACTGAAAATATTTCTGCAAAATATGGTGTCAACAAGGGAAAGGAGAGAAGAGGCAGAAAACAACAAACAATAGAATTTCCACCTAAAATTTGGCTTCAGTCTGAATAACCTACACCCTCTACATAAATTTTAAAAATCTGCCTGGAAATAAAAAGAGGATTATCTGGGTAATGGCAGAATTAGAATTGGAAGAAAATATGCCAATTTGATTTTCATTCCTCAGCATGAATTGCTATGAATTAGACCCCATGCAGTGACTTAAAGGGAAAAAGTGACATAGGGTTACTAATTGCTGAAGTGATAAATACACATACAGAAAAACAAATTGTGTCTAGTTAAATATTTTGATGACTATTAATGGTATTTCAAAGAAGAATTCAGAGGGGAAAAAAAACTAAATGAAAGAAACACCCAGCTGCCTGCCTGAAGCATTTAGATTTTGATAAATGATAAAGAAAGGAAATAAATGTCATATCCAAGTCACTTCTTTCAATATTTCCAATTAATTTTTACTAGAGTAGGAAAACATTAGACATTATAGCGTTTGAATGCAAGAGGCATTCTACGTCATTATCAGTCATATCTCTGATATTAGTAGGGTTTGTCTATCTTAAACTGAGTCAGAAAAATTTAATTTGATCACTTGTTATTTATTATACACAATATTTTGATGTAATATATGTATATGTATATGTATATTTAATATTTATGTGTGTGTATGTATATAAAATGACATCTTTAGTTTCCCCCTCACATTTTTCCCAGCCATTGTGTAAAAATAGTCAATTTATACACTTTTATAAGCCACCCCAAAAATATAAGTAGGGAAAAATTTTTAGGAGATGAAGTCCTTCATTTCAGAGAGTATTTCACATGTCTGTATGAATATCCATAATTGCAAAGCAATGCTCCAGAATACAGGGGAGGGGAGAATGCAAACACAGTAGATGCTTTGTCCAGTTTTTGCAAAGCTTTGGAATTCAAAGGATATCTGAGAATTTTTGTTGCTAAGGAAAATGCATCTTTTAGCTCTATTTTCAGACCAGTTTCTTCTGATTTTATTGCTCGTAGATATTTCTTGAGAAAAAAAACCCCTCTGTCTTCTAAATACAGCACAGTTAACATTCTTACTTGGGTAAAAATATTGGGAAAATGCATTTGGAGAAATTTGTACAATTGACAGATACTGAAAACTGGTTCAGTCCCTCAATGTTGCCAATATTAAATGTTTAGAGGTGGATGAATATTCAGAAGGCACACTGAAAGGCCTCACTATGAACAATATTTAGTTCATTTGTTTTTTCCTAATCCTGGGAAGCCAGTGTCCTTTCTGATAATGAATTATTTGGTTAGTCTTTTCACATTGTTAATATTCTGTTGCAGTACATTCTGTTACTTATTATGGCATACCATGAAGAGCTATTCTCAGAAATTTAAACATATATCCATTTTCTGTTCATTCTGTGTGTTCCTCTGCACATGTTATGGAAGAAAAATTAGGAACTCTCATTTTGCATTTCAAACCTATTTAGGTAAAATATGAAAGAATTAAATCCTGATCAGATTCATTCCTTGGATATAGAGCATTTTTACTTCTATTGCATCTTCTCTGGGACAAGGTGAAAAGGACTGAACTTTGCATTCTAAGAAGACTAACTTTACCTGCTTGCCTTTATTTACCTTTACAACTCTTAGCAGTTTTGAAAACTCATTTTTTACCATAAATAGGGAATTATTTTCACTGCCAATTGGCTTTATACTCATTAGGGGAAACAGTGACTTATTTGGAAATTTTATGTCTATTTGCAATAACTAGGAAAATCAATGACATTTTGTAATTTTAGTAAAAGAATTCATATGCAACTTGATTTTTTAGGGTAATTTCTTCAGGCATATATCTTGAAAAAAGACTATGCATACAGAAGAACTCTTTGTACAAAGTTCAGAGTATCTTATTTTGAGTTACAAAATTTTTGGGGAAACCTGCAGGCCTGGAAAACAATGCTTTGTATAATATCTGACTTTGGAAATGTGTACTCAGATACATTTTCTGTAAATATTCCAAATGTGCTTTGACTTTGACCTTGTGGGACTTCTAAGGTGATGCATTTTCCATTTTCCCAGCTCTGTACCAAGATTGCCAGTAACAGTTTGATTTATTGTCTGCTCCAGTTTTTGAATTGAGTGCTTGCTTCTTGAAAATTTTCAGCTGATAGGGAAGGTGTTAAACATCAGAATAGTTATTTTTCATCATTATGAAGATAACGAGAATTATTATGAATAGTCTTGTATTGGAAAATATTGGAAATAATATTTCCTTATAGGAAATAACACTACCAACTTCAGGGGACTTGAAGGAATAGTTATTTTTAAACATCAGAATAGTTATTTTTCATCATTATGAAGATAACGAGAATTATTATGAATAGTCTTGTATTGGAAAATATTGGAAATAATATTTCCTTATAGGAAATAACACTACCAACTTCAGGGGACTTGAAGGAATATTAAACTGCCTGAGTCTCATGTTTGTTACAAAAGCTGAAGGGGTTACACCAGTTCTTCAGTCTGTTGTATTATTTGGCTTGAGACAACAGCTACTTGTAAAGCAAATGTAATAGTAAGGTTTCCTTTTCACCACTGATCTCAACTCTCAAATTCTGATGCACTTCTTAATTTTTGCCATTCTTGACCTATTTCCTTTTTCTATCATATGTTCTTGAATGATTTTTTTTTTTTTAATAACCTCTTACCCTTTGCTAAATATTTTAGATCAGATATCCTACACATTTACAAAATCATTTGCTTAAAAACATAATTCAATATTTAGGGTTCACTTAAGATCTGACAAAGTTTCAAGGAATATTATCTTCTGGAAATTCCTAAATTCCTAGGTATTGTCATCTCTGTGGAAAAACAAATGGGATTTATGCATAACCAAAAAGCTAGTCACTGTGCAACTGGTAGTCTTTGTCAATGCTAAAAAGAAAGCAGATCAGTATATCTAGTGTTTATTTCACTCTTAAAGAATTTTTTAGGTGTTGTATATAGAAGATCTGAGACTCAATAGGAAGTGAGCAGAGTAAGATACATAGCTGAACAAAACTCACATGATAAACTTTTCAAATACTATTTTCTTCACAGAGGATGTAAGTGCCCCCAAACTGACAACTTTACAGATAGTCAAGATACCATGTAGTTAGGATAATTTTGATCAGAACTATTATGGTGTTCCTGAGAAATGACTGCTCTGCTAGTCTGTATCCACTGTCTTCTCCAGTAGCAATCACAGCTATAGGAAGAGAGTTGGGCTGAGTTGTACGAAACAGGAGAGGTGGGAAGAAAAGAAAGAACTTCCACTGAGTCACACTGCAGAAGATACTGCTGCAGACAAGAGGTGGAAAGGAGTTGGTCTCCTTTGGTGACAATCTCTTCCCAAAGAAAGGTTCTTCTGACAGAATAAAGGAAGATAACTTTAGGGTGTTTCTATTGACGTTTGGATCTAACTGGTAACTTCAGCTGTGAATTTCGGTTCAGCACATTGGAAGAGCAGAAAATCTACAGTGACTTCTAGAAACAGCTTAGTTTTCTGTACGAGGTGTGGAGATGAGTCCATTAACATAAGAAGTTTAGTTGAGCACATTGATGCAGTTGGATCTATCAGATTTTCTTTTTGAAGATCTGTATAAATGTGATGCTTACAGGTTAAAACCCATGAGATTATGAACCTGGACTATTTTACATTTTTAGTTCTTGCATTTCAGAATAATCAAATTATATGTTTTAAAATACATGTTAGGATCCTTAAATTCAATTTGACAGAGCTAATGCTTTTACATAGAAATTGTAAAAACTACATATATTAATATAAAGTAAATGTTTGCAGATATCAGCAAATAAATCAGTTTAAGCCTTTCTAAAATTTGATTCCTTCTGGAATTTTTTGTTTGTTTTAGATAATGTAGGTGCAAGAGACATGGAAATATTTTATTAATAGACAATTATATTAGCTAATTATTTTGTACCCACAAGTATACTCATAAACAAAGCAGAGATTTTTTTTCAGTTTACAGACATTAAGAAGCATTGTAATGTATTCATGAAGTATAATACCTCAGTTACTGAAAGACATCTATGTTTAGCCATAATACTACTGTATATCATGTTCAGATTCTTGAGAAACTACTTGGTTTTAGAGTGATGTGTGGTTGCTATGTGATAATATTAGTAGCAGGAAGTAGAGATGTATGCTGGTATATACATACACCTCATTCTCTTTCTTTGTGTTGTACCATGAGAAATATTCCACTGCTTTACATTTCGGAAAGTGGCTTCCTGGGAACAGCTTAGGAGTCAGACCATTCCAAGGTTCATTCCTGTTAGGCTGCAGGCAGCCAGCCCCTGGTGCAGCCCATGCTCTGTGAGCATCAATTCAGGCCATTCAGTGACTGTCAGCCTCAGCGACTGGGGGCATTCCTCAATAAATATAACTAATACCAGCACGACCTTAAGAACCATGATATACACATTTTTTAATTCTTTCTAACTCTGTAACGACTCCCTTAACATCTTCATACAAGAGATATATAAATATATAAAATACTGAAGTGTCACCTCTAAATACTTTCTGTATATCTGGACCCAAGATACTGACTTTGGAAAGCTTGTGATAGAACACTGAAAGAAAATGAAAATAATAGAAAAACACTGAAATTTTCCTAATTTATTAAATACTTCATTCTCATTGAGAGCTCAGGTGAACCCTCAAATCTGTTAATGAACTGCATAGTGTCATTTACCAGTATGACGAGAACAATGGCTAGGAAGGGATAGTTTCGGACACTGAAGTTTTGCCTTAGGGAAACTCACCTTCACTGTTTTACCTAGCATCAAGTACCTGCATCCCTACTGAGGCTTTCCTTTATAAATCAGAATCAAGACAGCCTATATGATGAATTGCTGCAGGAGTTTGTTACTGAAGTTGCTGATCCAGGCTGAAGAATCAGGCTACAACATTACTAAGGTGTTCTTACTTTAGTAAGTGGTGCCTGTGCTGGACTCAGCTGCTCAGTCATAATTGGAATTGTTACGCCCATTGGTGTAACACAGGTGGCACAACTATGTCCCTGAACTATGTCTGGATTAATGAATTAAACAGAGCCATGCTTAATTACTGGACATAGCAATTATTTTTTCTTTACTAATGAATGATCAAAATAGTCCTTGACATTTAGAACTTTGGGACTGAGTAAATTAGCACTTCCTCAAATGCGTCTCAGTCACAGTTTAGGACAATAACATTCCTAGCTGGTTTTGAAGGATGAGAGATCTTATAAAATTATAGTCCACTTCTCTGCATGCACTGGTCTTTGTGTCTGGAAAATGCTCCATCATACTTCATGTACTACAAGTGTAGTCATAGGGACCAGTTAGAAGGGAGTTGTGTATATCTGCTCCATGTTAAAAAAGATCTTATTTCTGCCAGTTTGAGTAGAAGACACTGAACAGTTTGTGTGAGATTCATGTTGTGTCTGAATAATCTGATCTAATGAAAGGTGTCCTTTCCTCAAGGGCAATCTTTAGGGTCCCTTCCAATCCAGGCTATTATTCTATGATCTTATTTTTTTAACTATTTTTTCTTTTGAATATATACTTTTGTGCTTAAATATAAAAAATCAAGAAAAAAGTCACCATGAAAGATATTTCCATATATAGATGTATATATTATTTGTTTATGTCTTGTGGATAAATGTAAGAAATGTAGAAATGTAGAATATAAGAAATAGGAAAATAATTTTAGCATATTTATTTATTGCATATAATCAGTTTTCCTCTCAAAATTTCCAAAGTATTTTTGATGAGAACAGAATGGATTTAAGTCTTGCTTTGGGCAAAAAGAGAACAGAGCCTGTCTAATTAGAAATTTTAGAATTGAATAGGCAATGTATTTTAGAGAGTTGTCTGCTGAAATAGTGTGAAGCCTCAGCCAGTGAACATTAACTTTTAACAGCGAGCTTCCCTGGAGTGCCTTTCAAAAGAAGCATGTAGACTATGTTTAAGAAGAAAAGCAGGAGAAGAGGGAGGCAGACACCAGAAGCTGTGGAGACTTTAAAAGCCTCCATGAAATTTAAAATATTATTTTGGTTGGTTTTGGCTCTGAGAACTTTCATTCTGTAATTCCCCAAACAATTAATGATTATTTTGTTTAAGGGAAAAAACCTATTTCTTAGAAATAATCACTGATTACCAACTGAACTTCCCAGTTTATTCAGAGTGAATTTAACTCCTTCTAGAGCACTGCCAATAAAAAGAGGTATTCTGACTCACATTCCTACAATTAAGAGTCAAAGAAGCCATAGGCTCCAATAGTTAGCTTTGAGACTAATTGAAGAAAATATCTTTAAAAAATAAGAATTCTGAGCTAAATTCAGTTGCATAGTCCATACAATGTAGAAATACATTATTGAAATTCAAGACTACACCTTAAAAAGCAGAGCGAGAAAAGCTGCACATTACTCTTGCAAGCTGCAGAAGCAACTGTAAAAAGACAATTTTGTTTCTTTGCAACTTTTTTTTACACTTCAGTGTAGCAACTCAGGTGTGTGTTGNATTGTGCCTTCCCCGTTTCTATGGCTTTTCCACCGATGTTCCAGTCCCTTCCCTGTCAATCCCGGTTACCCAGCCCCTCGTTCCTCCTCTGTCCCAGCTCCCTCTCTGTCAATCCTCCCCAGAACCAATCCCGTGACCCCTTCCCTCCTCCCACTTACCCTGATTCATCCCGAGACCCGTGACCCAGCCCTTCAACTCCATCCCGATTTAACTCCATTGGATAATGTGTTGTACTCGCCCCTTGTTTTGTACCCGGATAAAATCCTGGGCACAGAACTACAAGTGGCTCTCTGTGTGTGTCCCCTTCGATCCTGGTAAATCATCCCAGTTGGAACTTCACCCTTGGAGNGTTGGTGCTGCGGCGCTGCTCGGCGGGCCCGGCGGTGCCAGGGGCGGCGCTCGGGCAGGGGCGCAGCAGCGCTGNGCCTCTCTCTCTCGCTCTCTCTTCTTTGCCTGAGCCCTGGATGCTGTGGGACTGACTGTGCTTAGGAGCCTTTGCTCCTAAGGTTCAGCTGAGAGCACAAACCCCACGCCTCAGCTGTTCCCACACCTGGCGCGGTGCCGGTGTGCCGTGAGCTGGCCTGGCTCCCGGTCAACCACGTCATTTAAGGAAATTTCCAAACTCCTTCAAAAAATCTCAGTATGAGTAGGGGTAATCCAAATATTTTGCCTTACAAACCATAGCTTTGGCTTGGAATAGCTTCAGTCACCAAATTATTGAAAGTCTTAATCAGGATGTGAATCTGAGGCATCCTCAGATCTGGCTCCTCTCTACTATTAAAGGTGCCTTCAGCAATCCACATTCCTCTAGCTGGAATGAAAATGATTCCCAGATATCAAATATTGTTAAAAAAAATAAATATTTAAGAATCAAGAGAGTTGGAATTTAGAAATTAATTTTTTGTTCTGTACCATTCTGCCAGGACTGATAAGACCTTCATATATATAAATGAACATTCATACATGGTTTTGCTTAATCAGAGACACCCACTAAGAGTAAAAGAGAATTTTTGGGAAATATGAACAAAAATCATGATAGGACAGTTAATTTTTTTTTCCAAGAAAAGTTAGTCAAATAGATTCTGCTTTTAGTTATAACATTGCATTTTCTATTTTCAAATGGCATGGTGCTTCTTTTTTTTAAGTGGGGAAAAAAATCAAAACTGAAAGTCAGAAAACTAGACCATTTTTGTCCTGTTCTACTACTGCTAAATACAATACAACGAAGATCTCATAGCAAAGCTACACAATATATTTCATTTACATCTTAATAAATTGTAAAACTATTGAAAATTTAAAATCAAGATGAAGTGGGTGTAAATATTTGTAAGTGTTGGATCAAGAGCCATTAAGTATCTTAGAACACGGTATTGCACTGTAGTATAATACTACATTTTAAAAAATCTATTCATATGACACATTTCCATCTAAGTGATACAACAGTTTGTCATGAGGCAAAGTGAACAATCATCAAAATGATTCATGATTGTCTATTACGCCTAAAACCAACTATTAATAACTTTCATAATCTCCTTTAATTTTTGTCTTTTACGCTTTTAGTAACGTTTAAAAAAATTAAATCATTGCTTGTATACAAAATATATTAGCACAATTATTAGGAAAGTCGTTAAAAAGAGGCAAATAGCTTCCTATATAGAAATAATATTTTGTAAATCTTGATGACAAGCTTTTAATGAAATGCATAAATCTGATCTTAATATTTGCAGAAAATCTGTTTCAAAAACTGCTTAGACAGTAAATACTTCAGTTTCATGTTACAAATTAAAATTTCATAACCCAAAAGCTGAGAAGATAGCTATCACAATGCTGCTTTTAAAGAGACAGAAAAGTGCTATGGAAATACAGCTCTTATAGCATCTTTTAGAGGGGTGAATACTGAAAGTAAAATAGGAGAGTTCCAAGAGAACCTATGTGAATAAAAGAAACATTTCTCAGCACTAAGAACAGGCTCATATTCAAGAAAATTATTACACATGATAATAGGTTTGCTATTTGGCTTCATCTATTTTGCCAAAAGCATTTATCCCAGGGAATAGTCTCTTCCTTTGGCTAGTAACTTGGGAAGTACAGAGTGGATAACCCCTTTGGAGATGTCGAGTCACTTCACACCACTCAGCATATCAACAAGAGTCTACTTTGGACTTCCTCTAATCTTAAATCACACACAGAGACACCCACACCCACACACACATACAGATGTGCACACCCCCCCTTTTTTAGCCCCAGTTCATAATATCTGGATTGCAGTAAGGGTTATGCTGAATAATCAAATATGGTAGAGGATGAAAAACCTACTGGGTTGCTGTTGAAGCACATCTTTTACACAAATAGGCAGACCTGCTACAGTCAAACCCAATTTCTAAGATTCCCTTTTGTGAATAACTCCCCAAACCCAAAAGTTTTAAGTTGGAGGGAACTACTTTTAGCCTTGGAATGTGAAAACATAGATAAATTTTCTCCCCTGATCTTCAGAAACTGATAGTGTTAGCAAAGAAAACCAGGAATTGTAGTTCTAACTGTATACTCTGCAGATTCAGATTGTGCCATTAACTAGTTAAAAGAGTCCCTGCCCACGGTGGGGATATTTGGAACTAGATGATCTTTAAGGTCCCTTTCAACCCAAATCTTTCTATGATTCTAGGAAATCTGAGAACATTTTCAAGCATATACTATTATATAAAACACGATATTCAGCTTGAATTTGAAATGTGTTTGAATTTCTACTCTATATCTCTTCCATCAAAGCATTGATATTCTGTATTTTAAGTTAGATTTTTATTTCATATGTTGCTTACTGCATACTTTCCTTACTTAATCTCAAAAGACTTTCTGAACTGCTCTTCTGTTATTTAAACATATATTCTTAATTTATTACAAAACAATATAGAAAAAGAATTTTATACAAAAGCTTAAATTAATCATCTAAGTTGGGTACCATGAAAAGTAACACAGTGCAGAGTTGAAGAAATGAAACAGGTGAATTGATATAAAAAAAAGATTATACTCCTTTAATATTTTCCTTTCTTTCCAGTGCTATAAAATTTACAACTATGCTTATGATTGAATTCAGAAGACTTTATGCACTAAATAATAACACACCTTTTCTCTGAAGAGCAAATATTTTTTCCCCTCAAGTACAGTTTCTTTCTTTGTTAAACCCCTGATTTTTTCTGAGAAAAAACCAAGAAAATTAAGTGTTTTTACTAACATATCAAAGTGTCGTTACTTTTGCTTCTGAATTAAACCTCAGCTGGAGATGGGAGTAACTTGCAGGTATTCTATTGCTTCTGTGATTGTGGCAGCTGACTGTGGCAGGATTCCTACATATTGTGTGTCCCAGAACTAGGATGTGAGAGTAATTTCTTTTTAGAGCAGCAGTCCCTATAAGCCCTGATGCAAAACAGCCAGACACTACCTGCATAATCTTTCTCTTCTAGATCACTGCATGGTAAGAGGAAAAGAAAAAAACAGCACAGCCAAATATGCATCTAATAAGTCTGAAATATCCAGTAATAATTCCACAACAACAACCACAAAAAATAAGGGTTCACTGTGATGCTGACATGAAGTAAACACTGATGCTGTGTTTCAGTAAAATAATGACATGTTACATAGTTTTAATTCTTAAAGTTGGTGTTCACATATGGATCTCTTTGTTTCATGATTTGAAGTATATGACAACTATAGTGGGAAATAAAATTAAAGATTTGAAATAGAGATATAAATGTTGTGAATATAAAGGGAGTGAAAGAGCAGAACATGATGCATTTCAGCAAGGTTCAATCAATATTAAGATATGATCAATGCTTGAAATGTAAGATCCTAAATCATAGCAATATTAATCAAAGAAAGAATTTAAAGTCTCAGAAAATGACAAGTGAAAAAGCAGTGGCAAAATCTAAAAAAGAAGTCCAAATTGTACAAAAAGAGAAAAAAAAAAAGACTTATTAACAGGGAAAGTAGTCAATAAGACTCAGATTGAAATTTGAGACGATCAGGATTGCTTGAAACTATCTTAGATTAAATAATAATGGGTTCTCCAGAAAATGCTGAGGATGAAAATGCGCAATGAGAGAAGTCCTTCCTGGTTCCATCACTTATGACTCATTAGAATTTTTGTTTTCTTGTTGATTTCCTTTATAATTGGCTCAGAAACAGCCCTCTAGGCATTAACTGGATTATATTACTCTATTAAAAGTATTATTAGTTTAAAAAACATTTTCTATCTATCAAGTTTATTCTATGATCTACTTTCAATGCTTTGGATGATTTTAATTTAGATTAATCTCCAGTGATTTAATTACTTCCAGGTGTCATGGGTGTCCTTATTCACTGTTGCCAGTCTTTTAGCTTCCTCCCTGGAATTGGCTGCAGAAATTGTGCTGCCCCGTTTTATTTTGTCTGGTAGATGGTAGTTTCAGACAAGGCATGCTGCACCCCCACAGAGCCGTCACATCTGTATGCTCTCTATTTTATATTGATTCTTGAATTTTTTTCTTTCTTTTTAGTCTGGAAATGTGATCCAAAGATTACAGCAGCAATGCAATATTCATGTAATTCTGAAGATCAAAAATCTAAGACCTCAATGTTCCCAATGAATGCTTATTTTAGAATGGAGGAAGAGGATAAAATAGGAGTAAAAAAGCTAGTTCAGAAGTTTCATTGCATCATACAAGGTTAAGGAAGCTTAAAAAAAATAAGAATACTTCAAACTTTGCATTTTAAGAAGACTAAGCATAGGCAGGAAAAACAGAAAAATAGACTTTATCTCTTACATTCAGAACTACAGCTCTGCTCTCTTTTCACTCCCATTCCCTAGTGCCTTCTTCCTACCCTTCCCTTATCTCAAATGCTCTTGCTTCATCATTTCTTTAATCTATGGCAACAACATCTAGAGCTCATCTTCTAGTTGCAGAATGCCTCTATCAAATAAATCATTGATAAAGTACTCGATTCAAAAATTCTTTTTATTTGTTATTGCTCATGAGGTCTCACAGATTTCCATTAGTAAATCAGCATTTAGATTATTTTTTTTCTCAGTAAATATATTAATAGAAAAATTCTTGCTATCTTTCCAAGAGGAAAGAGAAGGACATATTCTACTTGAAATATTTATATAAATACATGATACTTGATCTATACCATGTATAACTGATAGTCGAATATAACTTGTATTAACCTTCTGAAATGTTTTCCGTGACCTTAAATACAAATAACATCTTTAAAATATGGACGTGTGGTATTTATGCATTCACTTGCATTTCTGATGTCTATAAACACATTGTATGAATGAATGTAAAAACCCATGGTAATAAAACCTGGAATATCCTTTTCTGTTTTGTTTTTTTTTTTTCTCTTAATAAACATGTAGCTAATAAAACCTGATTTGTATGTCATGGTGTTTGCACCTTTTTCTTTTTGTACTAAAATTGTTTTAACATTTTTCAGCTGCCACGTTTTTTTAAATGTAATAAATTTACTAAACCTAATGTAAATAAAACAAATTTAAGCAACTGAACCCTTTTCTTTATCAGTAAGTGATGCAACTTTTAATGACACATATACATATCTTTAGCCTGCATTTGCATCAAGTGTTTTTATTGTCTGACCATTTAAAAGTTGTCTTGGAAGGTTTTGATGATTAATGTCCCCAAAGAGCTATCTGAGATCTAGATCCAATAGGCAATTTAGATCCCATTCTTCAAAAGTACTACTCTTCCAATGAAAAGGCACATAATTGTGATGAAATTTGGTGCTCTAAAGTCACTACTTTGCAAAATTATATTCAGCTGTCACTTACCCAGATATGACTCTTGACTGAAACCACCTACTGATATTTAGGCTGGATCTCATTGGGATAATTATTTGAATTATGTGATTTCTATTTTTTTTTTTTTTAAATTTTTTAATTTGAACTTCTCTGTTGGAGGCTTGTCCTGAAACCATCAGCTGCAGCAATATGTGTGCTCACATCTATATCTTAACTGCTGCTTCCCACTAGAGTCATGCAGCCTTGTCTAGACAACAACCATCCTGGCAGGGCCTACAGCAATTCTGAATTATGCTGGCTAGCACCTGGATGTGCCACAACATCCTGAGCAGTCCATGATGCTCACAGACAGATTTGCCCACAGTGACCATAGCCCTGGCCAAAAGACTCTGTTCTGTTGTACTCTTCAGAGTTCTCAGGAGAGCTTATTCATCAGGATTGAAATCATCAAGATGACTCTGATTGATAGTCCATTACAGCCTCTTAACTTTTGTGATAGAAAAATAGCCAAGAAAGGTATATCTCATAGTATATAACAGATGTAAGATAGTAAATCCTTGGTTTATGTGTTTGGCTCTTTCAGTTCTCTTCAGCTTCTACTCAGACAAAATTAACTTCAATTTACTGATTCTGTATAAATACCTACTTCAGATAACCCATACTTCAAGTACCTCCTCCAGCTTTATGACATAAAACTGTATTTTGCTAATGGGAACATAGTTTATATTCCATTTGGACATTTTTTAGAATAAATGGATGAATTGGCAGGGTAAAACATCCTGAAAGGATGCTTTTCTAATACATTGTGAACAATAGACTAAAGACAATATAACTGTAACAGTAAATCAGTTGCTGAAAATTGTCAAAATTTCAGTTATGTCCAGAAGCTTTGTATCAACAGCCATATACTGAAGTAACAATTTAGATTAACTCTATGTTATGACCACTGTGTTGGGGGTTTCAAATGAAAAGTATATTAGTATGTAGTGAAAGTCCTCAGCCTGAGGGCTGGTCATTGCGACATATGAAATCATCTTCATGATCTAAGCCCATTGATTTCTCATAAGGAATATGTATTAGCATATAAGGTATACTCAAATATTAAAGATGGGTGGAAAATACAGATATTTTCCTAAAAAGACTAAAAATTTTACTTTAAAGAAGAAAGCTAAAAAGATGAGTTAGTGTGGGGAAAGACTTCTGAAGGTGTGTGAACAGAAGGAAGAAGGCAAGGGAGAGTGTTTTAAAGAAAGCATGAACATAGATTTTCTTCTGGTTTCCATGGAAACAATAAAATTAACAAAATCCATTTTCCCAACTCAGAAGAAAGAGCAAGTTGGTGTGATCAATGACGTACAGCCCATATTTAGGACTTTTGTCAATGTCCCTTTTGGCCCAACCAGTCAGCCAGGGTTCCCAGTTCAACCCTGTGAGCTCATAAAATGCTGTGAACTATGTTGATTTAGCCTGTTTGGTCCAAGGCAGATGATGTCATAACCACCATTAGGGAACTTTGCATCCCACCTGGTAGAAGGAAATAGTGCTGGTGACGGTGCTGACCTCTCTCCTCTTCGATGTTCAGCTTCTCATTTGTGCCATCACACATTGTTATACACTAAATCATAACAAGGAATTGATCCAGTTTTAAAAGAAAAACCATAAAGGTCCGCAAATCACAAATCTGCTGTGGCTGTGTTTCTTAATGCTTTGTTCACACAATCTTGTGGCACATTTCTATTGGGGAATTTCAAAGTGGAAAATTGGCCAGTCTCCAAGTAAGAGTTCTTTCTACTTTTCTAAATTTTTAGATTTTTCCACTTTATAACATTTCTGTTATTTTCTTCTTGCCAAATAAGGAATTAAACTAAAATAAAAATATCATGAGTAAAGACTTTAATACCTTGGAACAGCATGACAGCACAAAAGTCCAAATAGGTATCCTAAGGCAACTTATAATATTGCAGATATAATATACCAGGCAAATGTTTTTTACATTTCTAGCTTTCTTTCAAATATTATTCTTAAGAATAGGGAGAATTTAAATGTCATTATCAGTTCAAAATAGTCATGTTATCCTTTTTCCTTTCTACAGGGTTCCTTATTGTAAGTAAATGACCCTGATTACAGGTATAAAGTTATAAAAAAGCATGAAATACTATAACTCTATATATAAATTCTGTAACTCTTAGCTTCTTCTTTTCAGGTAAACACACAATTTGTTACTGCTAAGATATAAGAGGTGTCCTTCCCTAGGCAATGTTGGGGTTTTTCTGCACAGGGCTTTCTAGAAGCAAAAACTGTCTCTGTTTTTGTCCTTAGAGAAATGTATCAATTACAGAATTCAGTATTTTACTTGGATTTGAATTAGATTAAGTTTATAGCAGATATTTATTACATCTGCTTCTGAACTAGCAGCTATGCAAGACAGAAATTTTTGTGGAAATAGTTGTTCTCAGACCAGAAGACATACTCAGACTATTAATCTGAGATACAGACCACATAAGGGAAACTGCATCCAGTTTTCACTTCCAGTACAAAGGAAGAATTAGATAAATAACAGGTTTAGTAGAAGGATACAAGTCTGGATGGGGCTACAGAACTTAACCTCAGAGTGACAGCAGGAGGAGCTGAACTTGTTCAGGCTGAAGAGAGGTGTTTGGGGTACCTAGCACAGCCCTGCCAGTACCTAAGAAGAAGTTAGTGAGAAGAGAGAGCCAGGTTATTTACTGAGAAGCAGGAATGGGAGAAGGAATGACTGTGGTCATGAATTGAAATGGAAGCAGTCTGACTTACAAGGGGAAAAATCTACTCCACGAAGACCATGAAGCATTGAAAAAGGCTGCCTAATGAAGCTGTGCATCTTTCGTTGAAAGTTTTCAAGATTTGCCTGAGCACCCTGGTCTGCTCTTACAGCTGAGCCTGTTTGAGCAGCAGGTTGGACTACAGACGTCTTGAGATCCCTTTCAGCCTGAATGATTCAGAAATTCTATGATATTGCAGTGAGTGGCTAAATAGACAAAGATTCCAAGTTTTAAAAGGCAGTGAAGTGTTAGATATTTTTCTATTCTCTGGTCTGGTATAAACAGAATATACTTTGGAATATTTTTGGTTAAAAGCCAAACAAAAAAACACCCAGCATCATTTCTTAAAAGCACACACTTTCCTACAACAAAAATCAGCTACAAAGGGCAAGCTTAAACACCTGAAATTTGTGTCTACTTCTGTAAAAGACAGAGAAATGACTGAAAATATTTTTTTTTTTTTTTACTTTGAAAATTATAATAAGCACATTATTTACCCTGAAAATTCATAAAAAAGAAAAAAAAATTGCAGGTTTCTTTCAAATAGTATTGAATTGTTGGTTTATTATACTTTCTTATTATTAATTTACCCATCTTATGAATGTATTGGTCTATCTCCTTTGTACATGGAACAATAGTAAATAATGACAATTTCTTTACTTCCTATTTATTACTGTTATCTAACTCTTCTTTGTCAGTTGCCATATGCCATATGTCTTGCCTGAACACCATACATTATCAGACCTAAAGCTTTTTCTTATTTCTTCTGTATTTTAATGGTTTCTTGTAGATTTTATCTCCCATTTTTACATTATTTCACTTCTGTAGCTTCTGTGTATTTTTTCTTCTGTTTTGATTTGTTTATATTCAGTTTACTTCTGTTTATTCCTCAGTCTTGTTGATTATTCTTCTTAATTATTGTCTTCAATTTCCCTCTTATTTAGGGATTGGGTTTAAAACTTATGTTTCTATTTCTGAGGCCACATCTTTCTCATCACCTGACCTTAAAAATGTACTCACATATGATAAGAAATGGTTTTCTCAAGAAGATCACAGAAGAAATTATAGGAAGTGACCCAGAAGACTGCTATTTCTGCTTCCATTTCCTTTGATTTAGTCATTAAACCATGCACAGAGAAAAGCTAAGGCAAAATGCACTATACCTAAATTACTAGCCTGGTTTCTCTTCATCTTGAAATTTCAAATACTCACATACTAAAGTTAATGAAGCATATATGAATGACTGCAGTAGTTACTTAGAAAGACATTGCTCATGGACCATGTTTAATCAGGGTACTGTCAGAAATCAGGTACAGTATCTGCATACCACAGTAAAATGAATAGAGAACTTAATTAGAAAATCAAAAGGACAAATTTGGGTTTTATCTGATAGAAAGCATTGCTCTGAGACTTTCTACATGCAGATTCATAAGTAAAACGTTGGGGAAAAAAGATTAATCTTGGCAGCATCTCTTGATGGGCATTTTGCACTAAAGCATCAAGTCATATTTCCCTGAGGACCAGTCCTAAATCTCTGAAAAGAGATTTTTATAAACAATTGAACAGAGATGTCAGAAACCATGTATGACAAATCCTTGTGTTATATGCACATCAATGTTTATGTCATATGTCATCAATGTATGCACGCACAAACACACACAAAATGTATCCTCTGTAAAAAAAAATAAATATGTAATTCAAGGGAAGCAATACTTAAATAACAGCAAAGTTTTAGTTCTTATAGAATAGTATAAACGGTAGAATATAAAATAAAGGTGTTGAGTAATGTAAGATATAATTGTACTAGATAAATGGACAAATATTTCTCATGCAGTACACAGTACTTATATAGAGTAATTATATGTAGATGGTAACAAGTATTTGCATCTGTAGAAATTATCTCTATACCAAGATTCCTGTAAGGTTTGTGGATTTTAAATTGTCTTAACTTCATTTTTTTTTTTTATTTAGTGTCAATTATTTATATGGTATTGTTAATATAAAGGTCATTAATCTATTGGGCTTTATCATTAGCCTTCCTGAACATCACCTTTGGAAATCAGTGACTCTATTTGTAATTTTTTAAGGTTGCATTTTGTTATACAAAAAGGATTAGTTTTAAACACATTTGATTTAGGTATGGCTGAAGTTCAAACTAATTTTTTTTTGTTCTTTATTATATACGATATAATACCATGAAATAAACTTTTGCAAAAAATTCTTGGACAAGCCTGCTATTGTTTGTCAATAAGAACACTTTTCTCATGACTTTCAATTATTCTGAACATCTCAAAGGACAGGCTTTTGCTCAATCTAAAATGTCTGCCACTTGTCTTCCTTCAAGTACTGCATATTAAAGTTTGATTTCACAAGTTATTCAGTGCAGTTCTTTGAATATGGGCAGCGTGTATTTTCTTCCAGAACATGTAGCTGGTACCAGAAGTACATGTGCCATCAAGTCACTCATAAGCAAACTTATTTTGCCATGAACTTATCAGTTCTTCCTCTGAGATGATAACAAAATATTCTTGAAAGTCGGTATAAAGGAAAATTAACAACCAAACCTAAGACTGTGAATCTATATTACTCAATTATTTTCTTGTCACATACTTTCCAACATACTTCATTTATGAATTATGGATACAGCTCTGATCCTGCAAATCAGTCCATACTGGAAAATCAGTCAGTGCACATATATGGGCCCAGAGATCTGGATATGGCAATCAAATCTATCACACTGGTAACTGATACCATACACTCTGGAGTTTGTGGTCATTGTCTTTATTGCAATGTCTCTTAGTATTTAAGGAGTATTTTCTAAGTAAATATACATGGAAATAATCATGAAGAATAAAGGGATATAATGAGTGCCTTTGGTATTTTTAAGGATATGTCAAATCCCTATTTTCTTTAGTGATCATTACATTAATTACATTAATTCATTGAGGTCAAAGTTTAGCATTGTCATGGAACACATAAAAATGGTTGAAATTTGGACATTAAGAAGAAAATGCAGCCATTTAACAAAATCTTTTTATACAATGTTATGACCTTTTTTATTTTGAAGTGTCTCTTAGACTGAAAGAGACCTACCTTTTTATGTTTTGAAGGTAATTCTTTATATAAAATTTACCTTGAGTAGGTTAGCTTATGAGTGTTTCAAATAATTTTGGTAAGAAAAAATAAGATCAAGAGCTATGTGAACAAATTAAATTTCACAGAGATACTTTAACTAACTAACTTGAGCTTAGCCATTAATTTGCTTCAATTCTTCTCAGAAAGAAGAGACTTCTTGCAGTTTACCCTGATTTAGTACACACTCACATATCCAGCACAACAGATAATTATGAGTTCTACTTATCTTTTGTGAATGATTTTCTCTGGAATCCATTCATAGTAAAAAAAAAATATGAAATCTTATGTTATAAGGATATATTGGCTATTTGAGGGAAGGAGTTTGAAGCATTTTCTTTGGCTGAATAGAGCTAACAACAAGTTGGAAACTTAAGGAGAATAAGAAACTTCTTAGGGAGGAAAAAAATATCTTAGGGGAGATCAAGAAAGCTGAATATATAGTGGACACTATGAAGAGTCTTGGCTTAGGGAAAATTTACCATTTAATGTTCTACGTAGGAAACCGCTTCTACTATGTAACAAAAACATGAATGAATAAGCAAATACATAAATAAATACTTTTTAGTCAATTGGGTTTTTTTCACTAAAAATTTCTATATAATCTTCCATATTATTTAAGAAATTATTTACCACCTATATATTAGCAGTTAGTACCTTTCAATTATTCTGATTATAGTTTCTATTTTCAAGACCATATTCAGGATTTCAAGAAGTCTGTGATATTCATTCTGTAAAGTATTTCCCAGCTGTCTAAGGCACAGCATAATTCAATAGACCTCTAAGCAGGTGCTTAAGGGGATATTACAAAACTACAGGTGGCAACAGACATCTACTGCTCTACACTGAAACACAAAAAAAAAGTGTAAACTTGCATAAATTGTTGGAAGCTGTTTTGGGCATATGCAATGAATTTATTGGTAGAAATACAGATCTTAGCTCTCTAAGGCATCAGACATAGGCAGCTTCTGATGATCCAGAAAAGAAGCATTTTATCAATACTATATGTCTAGCAAGGTCATCATAATGACATTAACACTGAAATAATTCCAAGTTGTTGCAATTCATGTTCAGCTTATATACAGTGAGTTTGAAAGAAGTCAGACCACTATTCATAAAGTTAATGAAAAAGAATTTGAATTTATGAGACTCCTAAGGAATTCAATAGCCCTTTCTGAATTCTGCTAACTGAAAGGGTGAATTTTTAATTTGTCATTGCATTCCCATTTATAAATTGCACTTTTAAAACAATCAAATGGATGGGAAACTAGGGGAAAAAACCCACAATTGTCATGCAAGCAAGCATGACTAAAAGCCTTTCAGAATTTTAAAGATTAATAAATTTCACATATTTTTGTTAAAATTTTAGTAATGTGTCCTTGAAAAAATAGGATATTTGAAAACAACTGTCTGAAAAATTTCTATAGCTCGTCAAAAGTATGGGTAAATTGAAATTCTCTAATTACATGCTTGTTTTTTCATATTTTTATGCACCTTATTGATTTTAGATGTTTTGATTTTTTTGTTTTGTTGTGGGGCTTTTTGTTTTCTTCTGTTTTTCTTTTTTCTTAAATACTTTATACTAACAGGTCATTTATCAAGCTTCAGCCTGATGCAATTTGAAGTGGCTGAGTCATTCTATGACCTGTACTCAGGACTTTGATTATGGAAGTATCATATCAATCTTACCTATATTGACTTTTCTGGCAAAGTGATAATAGCAAAAAAACATTCAAGAGGGAAAAAGTTAAACTGTCTTACTCATGCTGTGAGGAAATGGAAATTAAAAAAAATTAAAAGGAACAAATTTTGGAAAAATAAAGGGATTTATGTGGGCAGAAATGGAAACCTTGACATGATAGCTGTCTTTCAAATGATTATTTTATGTGTTCTGTGCAATCATACATATACACCTGCAACAGACATTCAGGGTAATATCTGGCATGCTGTAAGAATTCTGTATATTACCAGAACACCCTGAATGTTACCTATACTGGTAAGATACTGGTTTTATTATTTTTGCTGTACTTATAAATTAAAGCTGAAGAAATGACCTGGGGAAAAGTAGTAATAAAGAATAGCAAAGGACAAAATACCACAGGAGTAATTTTACATTTTATTGCAAAGGCGTACACACAAAGTAGGTACACTGCACTACCACACTCTGTTTCTAAGCTGAATCTCCTCAGTAATAAATTATCCAGCTTTTTTTGTCAGGCTGTGAAATTTCAAGCACTGCAATAAAACATTTATATATTTTATTCCACTTTATGGCAAGAAGCATGTCACTGAAAGTTTCAGAGACCTTTCTCTAGTTTTTTAGTGAAACTACTGAAATTGCAAAACTATGGAATTTCATATAATTTGTTTTTCTAAGAAGACTTAAACTAGGTTTCATTTAAAATTATTTTGTCATTTTTAATGAAGTCAGTTAACTACTCCGTGAACTTAAAAATAGTGCAAATTAAGAGATTTTATTCAAAGTAATTCACAACTAGTAAAAATTTGGACCAATAGTTATAATGAGTAAACTATTTACTTATGAAGTACAAACTTTATTCAGTATCATGAAAACATCCATCAGTTATTTGACAGGGTAGAATGGATTGCGTAAGAAAATCAGATTCCATTACATGCCCCCCACAGAACAGACCCCTGAAAACCTTTTAGGTAAGAAAATGGTAAGAAAAAATGTGTGATTATGGATAAATTATCAGACTTGTGATTCATCCACTCCTTACCTTCACAATTGTTCAAAAAAGAAAACAAAACCGTAGAGACTAGATGAAGAAAGGCACCAGACAGCCTGTCACTCAAGACATGCCATTGTGCGATGGAGAAACGTGGAGGAGTGAACTGAGTGATTGCTCTCATCAAATGGTGCTAAGAGGTGAAAAATACCGAGTTTCAAATCAATAAATGAATGGATTTTTTTATTTGTAAAATACAAGGTTTAACTCAGACATTAAAGGGCCATGACCTTGAGAAATTTTTAAACAGGAGAGTGAAAAAAAGAACCTGGAAAATATAGGAAAAAACATGGAAAAGGAAAAATAAAGACACTAAAGAAAAAAAAAGGAAAGAAGAAAAGAAAAAGGAAACAAACAAAAGAAGAAAGAATAGAAAAACAGAACCTTTTCTCCCTTCACTGACCTCTAGCATTTACATTTGGATATTGCTTTTTCAATGATGCAAAAATTAATACAGACAGTAAAAGTGATAGAGAATGTGCAAGCTTAGGGAATAAAATGTAGGAGAGAGCTGTAACTGATCTGTCTATATTTCAGAAAAGCAAAATAGCAAAAAAATAGCAAGAAGCTTTGCATATATATATATATATATATGCACTAACATGAATATTTTCTATTTCAACCACTATATATGCTACTGACACTCTTCAATAACAAATTCATTTGCATGAGAAAGGTTAATCCTTATTAAATCTGGGTCACTTAGAAACTAAGATGGCTTTCCTCTCTTTGAGTTTTGTTTAATTTTTTTTAAAATTATTTTCCTGTCAAGCGACAAAGCAGTAATTCATTCATATGCAGATATATCTAATTGCACCTCTTAGTAAAATTTTATTTTTTATTGCATCTGAATTGTCTTTGGAGTATAATGAATGAGTGAACACTGTATCCATGTTATCTAACATCTAATTTGCACTGCGACTGATAATTTAAAGTTTCAGTTAAGGACACTTATAGCCAAGAGCATTCTATGAAGGATTAATCATTGATGTTCTGTTGTGAAGCACAAACAATGCATTAATTTTAAGACTGAAATTCTGTTTTCAATTTATATTACTCCATATAACTGAGAAGAAAACAGAAGAAAATATACTATACTGTGAGAGTAAAATACCAAAAAAGCATGTGTAAAAAAAGGTAAAGTAAAAGACTTTCCAGTGAATGACAAGAGCATGTGGCTGGGGCAGGCGAAAGAGAAAAGTTACAGTAATTACTTAAAGAAAGGAGAAAAATCCTTCTCTGAAGCACAAAGCATGACCAAGAAATAGCAATGTATCTCGGAATTTTTTGTCTTCCCATTGTAAATCTTTGTTTTATAAAGGAGTATTCTAAAGGGATTTGAGGAAAAAATTAATCTACGAGGATAAGCAGCATTGTGCTATTTTAAGGGTTTTTTTAGATGTACCTGTTACAACTATAAATTAATACAAACATATATATAGTCTTGTCTTGCCCACATAAACATAAATTTGGAAACACAGAATCATAGAAAGGTTGAGGTAGGAATAGATCACTGCAGTTCGTTTGGTCCAACAATCCTCCCTGCTCAAGCAGGGCCGCCTGGAGATGATTGCCCAGGACAAGGCTCAGGCAGCTCTTGAATATCTCCAGGCACCAGCATGGCACAGTGGCTCTGGACAATCTGTTCCAGTGCCCCATCACGCTTACAGTTACAAATGTTTCATGTAGTTCAGCAGAAATATTCAATGTTTCTGTGTTTGCCCACTGTTTCTGGTCCTGCCACTGGACACCACTGAAAAGGGCCTGATTCTACTTTGCATACTTCCTTTAGAGCATGATGAATTTGGTTTCTCAGGCCCTTTTCTGAGAAGCTCCTTTCCATCTGTGTGGCCCCCAGTGAAGTCATGTGGGTTTATTATATCCCAGGTGTAGAATTTTGCACTTCATCTTTTAAATTTTGTGAAGTTCCTGTTGGCCCAGAGTCCCTCTGGAGGGCACCATGATCTTCTGGGGTATCAGCCATTCCTCCCAGTTTTTTGTCGTCAGCAAACTGTCTGAGGGTGTGCTCTACCCCTCACTAATAAAGGAATCAAACAGTAGATCAGTATTGACCTGTGGGGTACACACCACTGGTACCTAACCAGTTTTTCAGCAATTCATCAGTAGCCTCTCTGCTGCTCTGAAAATCTTTTAGTCAGTTTTCAGTCCACCTTATTGTGTGCTCATTTAGCTCCAAAGTAACTCCTAGGAAGGGAAAGAAAGCACTGTTGTTAGAAGCATATGCTTTTGTCAGCAACAATATTAGCTCCCTTTATCTAGAAAAAAAAAATTACCTATTTGTCTGGCAGTACTGTGTGCATCAACACTGTATTTTGTCTCGCTGACACAAGTTTACTGGCCTCCAGGAATTCTCGTCTAGAATGGTCTTGTCAATACACAGGTAAATGTGTTTATGAATTAGAGTCTTGAAAATATGACTCACAAGCCACATTACAATCATTCTGGTTTTGAGGGGTTTTATAATCTACAAAAATTCAAACAGGTAACAAACAAGGAAATCGTCATTTATTCCTACATACACCAAAAGTAGCTTCTTTTGATCCTTCTCAGATCTGATAATATCAGTCTAAGGCTGTGAAATAAGATCTTCACTGATAACTTCTTTTAATGTTCAACAAAACCAATTCTTTCCTTCTCGAGCCTGCAATCTCTCTTTCCACTTAAGAAAGCAAAAACCATGAAAATGCTAATATAGAGCACTATGCTACTTCAGAAATTTTCATTGCTACTTATGTTGAATTTAATTCTAACACTTTTTATTCAAGTACAAACATATGTTGAATTCTGCAATGATGAAGGCAATGGAAATTTAGCTGAGCTTTACTCATTCTAAAGGACACAAAAGTGTCTTCATGGCCTACCCAACTCTAAGTGCAATCTGTATCTTGATGCAGATTTAAGTTGTAATGGAACTTGATTTTCACCATTTCCTTGGCAAAGGAAGGAAGTCCATCAAGACTGTGGTCAATAACAATGAAGAGTCATTGAAGTATTTGAAACCAGACTTTTGCCTGTTATTTACTGATCTTAAATTTTGCTAGAAGCTTCTCTGAGAACTCATGAAATATAATGACTTAAAATACAGCATCAAGCAATGGTTACAGTTAGGAATAACGAGAAAATGGAGAAAGAACATAATAACCTTGTACTTTGTATAAGCAATTTGTCTTAGTGGAAATTTATTTTAGAATAAACACTACGGAACTACAGTAAGTGAAACCCACTAACTCTGCCAGCTTCTGAATCAAGCTCCACTCTGGAAACCTAAATAACAACCTGGAAAACATGCCCCAATTTGCATAACACATTTCAATATGTGTGGTGCTTTAGTATATTTTAGAAATTCTTTAGTCAACTTTTAGCATTGAAGTTCTTTTTATATAATTCAGACAATGACAATCACTGTACAACTTAATAGAAAATGTACTGTTCACTGACAAAAATATGATAACAGGACACATTTTTTTTTTATGGCTTTATAAGCTGAATTTTGCTAGTAGACAAAAGGACAAAAATAAAATTTTTATTTGCTACTATTCATAAGTAGTACTCTCAGGTTTTCATATATCAGATAGAGTCTCATTTACAATTATTATTTTAATTTTAAATTGATTACTTTCTGAATCCAAACCAGATATTATTTTCAAAGTAAATTTGGGTTCTCACTAGGGGGGTAGTACAACCCATATAATAATATGGGTTTCTGATAATAATTTAAAATTAATATTAATATAAACTTTTTTAGTTCTTATTTTTAAAATCTTATTTAGAGATGCTGTCTCAGAGTAAGTAAGCCATCTGATTTATACATATTAACATTTTTTAAAAATCATCATCTCACAATAACAGAATTTCCTAACACATTTGTGTCAATATATATGTCTCACTGAAGAAGTAATATGAATTCATATGGGTTTTTAAATATACAAAAGAAGAAAATATGTATTCTCTGCTTGCTCTTAGTTCTGAAAACCTGTACCTGCTAATAATTCAATAAATGTCTGTATAAATTTTTCAGGTGTTTTGTTTCACTATTTGTTCTAGCAGATACCCTGAATGAAATGTGCTTTGCATGTTTTGCTTCAGCTAATGCTGCATTACACATTTATCAAAATAACATGATGGAAGTTTGAGGAACACATTGTAATAATCAAGAAAAAAACTGTCTACATCTTAATAGTTGCATAAGAATTTAAGAACTAAACTAAAACCAAATTAAGTTTCTGATATGTTTTAATACCAGAAGGGGGTATTCAAGGTGACTACACTCTAACCAATTAGAAATAATAATTCTTGAACAATAGGAGTATCATAGCAGACCAATATTATCCTCTGCCCTGACAGTAAGGGGTCTCTTCTAGCCACACCACATTCTCTTCCTCCAGTTCTTGACTAGAATAAGTGACCTTATTTCCACAAAGGACAGCAAACTTTATGAAATTATCTAAAATGGAGCATTATCCTCAAGAATGTCTCTAGACATTGCAAAAGTGAAATAAAATGGCAATTGTACATCACATGTTTTGTCTACATAAGCAAGACAGAAATTATAGAAGTGATAGGAAACTTGCAGGTGCATTTGTTGCTGTTGAAGGGAGATCATAAAATGTATTGTTATAATTCTACACTTTATTAAATTATTTCATCCTGTCCTTAGGTATTACATTTTTTCTTTTGTATTTCCCTTTATATAAAATTTTCTTTCTGAATCTGAACCGAAATACGGGATCTGAGATGTAATTAAGTGTTGCAACTGTATATAGTTCTCATTTTATTGAAGAAAATTGAGATGAGAATTTGCTGTCCATGGCAAGGTTTTGGTAGCAGGGGTGGCTGCTTTGTGAAGAGGTCAGGGGTTACCCAGTGCCAGACAAAGGCCCAGCACAGGACAAAGCTGATCTCATTGCCAAGCTGTCAGCACCTCTGTGTTAGCGTTTTCTGGGAACACCAAATACATCAGAGAAGAGAGGGAAAAGAGCAAGAAATGACAGTGGGAACACCAAGGTCTAAGGAGGAGAAAGAGACGCTGCAGGGACCAATGCTGAGAGTTCCCCTTGTGGCCCATGGAAGAGCCTGTGCCAGAGTAAATGGAAAGTGTGAAAAGGAGGAAGTGAGACAGAGTAATCACTGAGTACTGATCATGACCTCACCATACCATCTGTGTCCCTTAGGAGAGAGTAGGGACAATAATGGGTATCAAAGGAGTGAAGTTGAGCTTGGGGGTAGGGTAGAGGAAAGATTTTAAAAATTTTATATATTTTTTCTCAGTAATAGAATAGAATAGAATAGAATAGAATAGAATAGAATAGAATAGAATAGAATAGAATAGAATAGAATAGAATAGAATAGAATAGAATAGAATATTCAGTTGGAAGTGATGTACAACTATTATCTGACCACATCATCCCTGTCTATTTCAGGGCTATCCAAAAGTTAAAGCATGTCCAAATGCATATTAAACACTGACAAGTTTGGGGCATTGAACATCTCTCTAGGAAGCCTGTTCCAGTGTTTTCCCATCTGAACCTTCCCTGAATAGGCAATAAATAAATTAACTTAGCCCAAGTCAATTCTGCAAACAACTTCACTGTCTTTATCTGAATGTGCTTTCATGTTCTTGTTCTCTTTATTCGTGCCATCTGCCTCACTAAGGAGGGTGAGTGACTGAGCAGCTGAGTGGGAGTTACATTAAAATAGATGAGAAGTTCTCAAAATGCAATATTGTAAATTACTGTAATTTCATTGCTGTGTCAGTGAGAGCTTCAACTGTCAAACAGAATTCCAGACTGTTAGAGTTTTGCTAGCAAAAATATTCTTTGTACGTTCTCAAGCAATAAAAGTATTCGCAATATTTTGTAGTATTCAGACTTCACAATGATTGTTAAAGGTTTAGGAGACAATTACGAACCAAATTAACTATAGATTAGCTGATTAACACCACTCAAATTTTCCTCACTTTAGAAGCATGAGACAAAAAGATTTAAAATGGGACTTTAAAATTTTTGTTTTTCAACACAGTTTTCTATTCAAAACAACTTTTATCCAGGTATTTGTTCCAAAATTCAGTGTTGTTTTCATTATCCTGCATAATTTGGCTCTGTGTTTAGCAATGTAACTGCATGGAAGTATTTTCTTTGCTATTGGACTTGAATGCATTTTTCATAGACCTTCTTAGACACAGTAACAGTAGCAGAATTATAAGAATTTTAAATCTCTCGTGGCTTTAGCTGCACTGTAGAGCCTGTCCTGGAACCTTGGGAGGAAATGGCCTCAGTCCAGGAAACTCTTATTTCTTGACAGCACCCAAGCGAATGTGTGTCCTTTGTCACTATGCAGCAAAGATATGGAACTCCAGATCATCAGTTTCCTTGTGTAGAGTCAGTATTTTTCTAAAGTGTACATACTGGCAGATCCTTTTAAAAATAGACACTCTGGTACCTGCAACATTGTTTTTCAACATTAAAATGAAATATGGAAACTAATAATACGAGGTATTTATTGACAGTTTGGAGATGCCAGACCTCTGTTAACCACATAGAGACAGAAAAACTCACTACAAGACAGCTTGTCCCAAGTTATCTGACCTGTTAACAAACAACAGATAAGCTCTCGTGGGGGAGTGAGACTCCCTGCTGGAGATAGTTACAGTAAGCTGATTGAATGATTCAGGTGATCTTTTCCCATCCTAAATAGAATTAGAGAATCAATGTTTTGGGTTAGAAGAGGCTAAAGATCCTAAAGTTCCTACACACCTGCCATGGAAAGAGGCACATTCCACTAGACCTGTTGTTCAGCACCTCAATCAACCTGGCCTTGAACACTTCCAGGGATGGGACACCCAACTTCTTTGGGTAACATGGTCCAGTGTGTCATCACTATTCTCACAGTAAAGAATTGTTACCTAATATCTAATCCAACCTTAGTCTCTTTTTATTTTGAAGACATTCCTCCGTTGTGCTGTCATTACATGCCCTTTGAAAACAGTCTCTCTTCATCTTTCTTGTAGGTTCCCTTCAGGAATGCCAAAATTAAGTCACCTCAGAGCCTCCTCTTCTCCAGGCTGGACAATCCCAATTGTCCCAGCCTTTCTTCACAAGAGAGGCACTTCAGCCCTCTAATCATTTTCATGGACCTTCTGGACTCTCTCCAACAAGTCGATGTCCTGTGCTGGGGTACCCAGGGCTGGATGCAGCAGTGAGATACCAATCAAGCAGAGTAGAGGAGCAGAATCCCCTCCCTTGCCCTGCTGGCCATGCTGCTTTTGGTGCAGCCCAGGATATGTTTGGCTTTCTGGGCTGCAAGTGCAGGTGGCCAGATCATGTCCAGCCTCTCATCTACCCACACCCCCAGATCCTTCTCAGCAGGGCTGCTCTTATCTGTTCGTCTGGATTGACACCAGGGCTTGCCCTGACTGACACAGGCACAGCACCAGCACCTGTCCTTGTTGAACCTCATGATGTTTGCAAGGGCTCACTTCTTGAGCTTGTCCAGGACCCTCTGGATGGTGTCTTGCTCTTCAGGCTTGTAAACTGCACCACTGAGCTTGATGTCAGCTCTCTGAGGTTATCATAAAGGTCATCAGAGGCCTCTTTTTCTATGATTTTCAAGTATGAATTCTTCTAAACTCTTAATACAAGTGTGTATAATTTAAACATTTAATGCCACTGTTTTCAGGACTCCCTCCTTTAGCTCCTTAAATTATATTTCATGTTTTTAATAAAAAAATGGATTTATTAAATGCAAATAATTCAAGAGTACAGTGAGAAACAAACACTTCGAATTTTTTAAAGAAGAGGTATGTAAGAAAAAAATGTATTTTATGGACAGTGATAATATTTCTTAAGAATATTTTTATGTGGGTTTTTTTTACACAGTTATGGAATCACAGATTAGGCTGGGTTGGAAAGGACCCTCAAGGATCATCAAGTCCAACTCCTGGCTCTGCATAGCACCTTCCCCAGGAGTCATGTCGTGTGCCTGAGAGAATTGTTCAAGCACTTCTGAACTCTGTCGGGCTTGGTGTTTTTCTGATATTTAACAAAAGGGATTTTCTTATGGAATACTTTGGGGGAAAAAAGTAATTCTAAATTTTAAAATATGGACACTTCCAAATTTTTGGAGAATAATTTTGAGTTCAACACTGAGCATCCCATTTTCAAAAGCCTTGTCTCAGTTATTTGTGCTCAGGATGATCCAATATCTGTGTCCTGCAAAAAAAATAGAACAGCAAATTCTTCTTAGGGAAAACACTTAAGAAGATGATTGCTCAGTGTCTCATTCTGCTTCCCTACTTTCTCACTTTGACAATAGTAAACATGTCTTTTTTCTTTCCCCTGGGAATGCATGAATTCAAATTGTACTGTGAAATAATATAATCATAAACATGGCCTAGATGAAAAATAAAGCAAAGCAAATGAGAAGAAAATATTTATAAGAAAGGATTGCAAAAAAATATTTAGGAAGGCACAAAAAATGTACATACACAAACTGGGAGTGGTATTTTGACCTCTGTCAAAATATTCTTTGGACAGTAGAGAATAATAGACAGTGACAGAGTGCAGTCAAGCTTAAATCACTGGTAGGTAAATTCCTAATCTATGAAAAAGTCAAGAGTACGAGACTTGAAGGTAAAGTTTTTGAAATTGCGCTGACAGTTGTGACATTGATATGTTTTTTTAACCCATATGAAAGAAATTCATGTTGGTTTTAACATATTTGGCAATACAAAGTCTTAGCTTTTAAGGCAGGAAAACACTACAGGCTCAGCTTTGAACTAGATCATTATTTGTCTCAGGGCTCTGATTATATATCATCTTCTCGAAAACTCTAGTTTTCTGACATTTCTTATACATTCAGGGCACCCACTTCTTTCCTCTTCACATGTTTTGAAAAATCATAATGACTTCCATGATAATATTTGAGCTGTTTTTCTTGTGGTCCCAGTGTTAGCCTCCCACTGTCACATGACAACGTGCCCTAGGAATCCACAGTACTTGTCCCAATCCTCCAAAACCTGCCATTGATTGCATAAAATATAAGTGTAAGACACAAACGTTCGAAATATCCTCCTAAATTTCTTATTTCCATAACACCACCACCACACACAAAGAAAAGATTGCTTATTTTGGATAGGAGACAAGAAAGATGTAAAATACATTTAAAGCAAAATTTTGAAATCTAAAACTTAAGTCTGAACTTCTGGGGCTTAACATAGCTGAAGTAAAACAAAAGTATCATCAAATAAGGTGAGAATGAAATTGTTTCAAGACTAAGCAGATGAAAGCAACCCCTGTGTTTGGGGAAGGAATATCATTTCATATAACCTCTTTTATCTGCTTCAGTGCTTGAGTGACACTTGTGCACAGCCAGTTGGAATTGACATTGCTCTCTGGATGAAAAATAAAATTGTTAGACAAGTGTTTTTGCAGAACAATTAATGATAAACTTTAGAAATATAGTCAGATAAACCCTAAGGAATTCTGGATTCTTATCAAGTTTCTGTATCTTCTACATTTTCAAATTATTATTCCTCTGCCCCTAATCACTTCTTTCAAGTTTTCTTATATCCAACTAATTTAAAAAGATTTATTTGGGTATTTTTATGTTTCAATAGAGAAGCAATGTCAACTCCATCAATCTGTGTGTGGGTACTACCACTAGTTTGTTGAAATGATGGTCCAAAAGCAGTATCTTCCAGATACCTGTCACATCTCAAAACATATTAAATAGCAGTTTATCTTGATTATGAACATGTAAATTAAAATAAATTTCAGCAAAAAACAAAGGGGAAATTTGTTCCAAATCCACACTTATTAAAGCTCCAATAACTGCTTCATCTCAAGTTAGGAGTGATAATGTTTTAAACAGTTTGTCTTTGTTTTCTAAATTGTTTCTGATTCACTAAAAATGACATTAACTTAATGAGACTGTTTCCCTGAGGAGACTGTGTACCAAGTTCCCCAGTTCTGAAGGGCAAACGTGTGTGATCTTTCTATGTTTATGAATACATTTTTTTTGTTCTGTTTCAATCCAACAGAAAGCTGTGAGATGGTTTGAAGGTCTCAGTAGGAAAGTAGATGTCACAACTGTCAGTGGCAATTTCAAAAAGTTTACTTTCAAGTCTCGTACTCTTGACTTTTTCATAGAAAGGAAGTTGATTATCAGAGTTGCTATAAAACACACAGTCTTAATATTCTATATCACATATACAGAAACAACACAGAGGTAAAAAAAGCCTGAGTGTGTATCAACAACAAAGCTCGCCGAGCTTAAATAAAAAGTCACTTAATTGTGGATCTGGATGAATAAAGAATGCCTCCTTCTTAATGTTACATTAGTTAAGGAGTTTTATTTTACCCGTTTTTGGGGGGTTTTTTGGAGGTTTTTGGTTTTGTTTTTTTTTCTTAAATATGATTCTACCTTGATTTCCACATATATTTTCCTAAGGGAAATGTACATTTGATTTACTATATATAAAATATAATGAAAACTGTAATGGAATTGCTCAAAATAGAACTACTTTCATCTTTTGCTTTATGAAAATCAATATATTTGCATTTTTTTCAATATATTTTTCAACAGATTTTGATTTTTTCAGGTGCTGACCATACCTCTTTTTATCTACTGTGATGTGATGCTGGTCATGTATATTCAGTGCTCGTTCACATGACTGCTGTCCAGAAGACAGAAAAGTTACTTAAAGCCACTTTTGAGGAACTGCTTCTGCTTCACTGACTTTCCAGTTATAGAAATTATCTTCATTTTAAAAAATGAGGAATTTCCCAATTTATCTGTTTTTCAACAAGCTGGCATGTCTTTCTCTCAGAGGGTTATTTTTGTATTGTTATCACTTGTATTCCGAGTGCTAATCTAACAGAATTAAATAAAAAAAGGCTATTTTTCCAAATGGTAAAAATAATTAAAGCAAAAAAAGCTCATTTTTAAATGGAAAAAAAAATTTTCTTCCTACATGGAAATTTTTCAATAAGAAAATTATTTTTCTGAATTTTTTTGTCTATTAACATATTGATATATCTCATCACATTGCACATATAAGCCAAGGAAATAAAGACTAAAATTAAGAAGCATATGGCTATTCTATTTATTTTTCTCTTAAATCTAAGAAAAATTAATAGAGCATGCAGTAAAAGTAGTGAAAAACACAATCCAATAAGGAGAAACTCAATGCAAATATTAATTACTATTTTTCATACAGGTTCAGTGTCTTAGGAATATCCAATTTTTAATCACAGAGAAAGGTTTTCTTCTGCTGACCTTGTTAACAACACTATACAATGCTACTATGCAATGCTCAGCATTGCAGCATAAGAATGTTCTGCATTCTGAAACAAGAACTTTCAGAATGGAAACAACTGTAATTTGCACTTAATAAACAATTAGAGAAAAAACCCACTCCTAATTAAACCCAAAATATTAGAGATTTATTTCTTAACTTCAAATTCTTGAATTAGTCTTCCACAATATTCTGTCCTCTATTTAGGCTGAGCATACGAACTTACCTTTAGATTCAAAGTCTTTCTGAATATTCAGTTTTTTCCTACTCTATTCTTTGAAGAGTCTTGGGGTCTTTTTTAGTGTAAGATAGTGTGAATACCCTTTTGTTAGCCCAGGTTCTTTAACTGGGGAAGGAAATGATGCTCTAACATCTAATTCTGTTCAAAATAAGAGTTGAAGAAGATAGAAGGTATCCAGTTGAGTTCAGTAATGAGGGGAATATCATCCAATTTCATGTGCAGGGAGAAGCAAGGAAATACTGCTCATAAAAGAAGGAGAAAATTGCAAAAGTCAGTGGGAAAATCCAGTAAATTTAAGCTTTCTTAACATTTTAAACAAAATTTTTATAGTATGCATTTTTATACAAAATATTTTGTATGACTCCTTTTACATCCCATGACTTATAAAATAATATTTTTCATGACAGTGAACATATTTTATTTTTTCTTTCTTTTACGTGGCTGTGAATCAAAATACATCTTTCAAAGGAAAACCTTACTGCAAATCAAAGTAGGTAGATAAAGTCTTGTAACTATATTCACAGGTTTATTGGTAAATATGTTTCTATTCTATTTTCTATTAGTTTGGATTTTTTTTGGAAGTGGTCCGACATAAAATTTTTTTCCTGTATATGTAATAGCAATGAGTTTAGCTCTTAGTTTTCTCGTAAGCTTTGCTTTCATTTATTACAAAAACTGTGGAAATTAAACATAAACAAATCTGAATTATAATGACTGCAGCAACCTAATTCTATCTAAGATAAAAGAAATAGGTGCAGATTTAATGAATAACAAAGATACCACCATCAACTGAGACATGGCTGCTGAAAGCATGACTGATCTCTGTGACTTACAGTAAAGACAGGTTTCTAAAATGTCAAAATATGTGTGAATAATTCAAATAATAAAACATCCTAAACAGAATAAATGACAACAGAGTGGATCCATAATGGTGTTTAGAAGATTTTTCATGATGAGTTTCTCAGAAAGCACTGAGAAATAATAATGGAATTTTCTAGGACCCACATATGAGATTTGTTAAGAAAATCAACATGGGTAGAAATATTTTTAAAGTGAAAATATAGAGAAAAACACTTGCTATGATGTACTCAAGAAGCTGAGAAAACAGACAAACCTGTTCCTGCTATTGACAATACCACCGTTTGGTTTGTCCAGTGGGAATAGTTGAAAAGACTGTGTGATAACAGGGCTAAGAACAATAAGGTAATCATAGAAATTAAGACTAAGTTTGAAAGGGGTTTGAAGCGTTGCTTTTAGTGTTTCCTTTTGTCTCCATCATAATGTTTCTGGATCTCAAATTTTGAGAATACTCAAATTCATTTTTTCTTTTGGGGAACATCATCGGTGTTGTATGGATAACCTGTCAATAATAACGTGGGTCAGTCCTCACTTGAGGATTTCTATACAAGACTTAAAGCCGATGGTCACTTTGTAGGGTACAGATAAAATTGTGTACCAGCCTTTGGAAGAGAGAGCATGTGCTATATATATACGTCTGTAGCTTTTGCTTCAATTCCTATGTTGAAGCAAAACATTATATGATTAACTTTTATTATCATTGGAAAACAAAGCCCTGAGTTTCTATAAATTGACTCAATCCACATAGAAGCCTTGTGATTAATAGGCTAGCATTTCTTATGTTATTGTCAATAGTTTTGCAAAAGTGGTACAATGCACAAGATCTGCCTGTGCAGATAACTAAGCCTTCATAGGTTTGTGGTTTGGAGGCAGGCACTCTGCTACTACTTTACTTTCTGTAAACAAAACAAATTTTTAAAGTTCTGTACTAGACAAAGGTATAAATTGGATAGGAATCAGAAACTTATTTTATTTATGAGTGATTGAATTTCATAAGCAATACAATCTGCCATGCAATTTTTCAAGAATTATTATCCTTCAGATTCCTCCAGGTGTGGTTCAAAACTCAGAAAATTCTTAAGGAAACAGTTTAAGAAAACTAGACTGTTATATATATNTCTGGAAATATTCTTTATAGAAGACTGTTATTGAGGATTTTGTACAAGGGCCAGACCACACCACGCTGTAATGTGTAACCTAAATTTATTTCCTAAGCAAAATGCACAAAGTGAGTGAATAGCAGTTCTTATGTGAGAAAAAAAAAATATTTCTTGTCATGGAATCATAAAATCTTTGAAGCTGGAAGGATTCTCTGGAGATCATGGAGTCCAGCTCTACTGCTCAGAGCAAGCTCAGTTGTGATATATTGTTCAGGGTTGCCTTAAGTTCTGAATATCTCCATGGATAAACCTTCCACAACTTCTCTAGACAGCGTGTACTAGGGTGTAAATCTCTCACAAAAAAAAAAAAAAATCAAAAACCAAACTTAAATGGACATTTCTATATATTTATTTCTCTCATTGAGAGGAGTCTGGCTTCTGACTTTGGCTTCCCCTTATCAATATTTTTAGACATTTATGAGATTCTTTCTGAACCTTCTCCTCTTTGGACTAAGCAGTGTTGACCCTTCTGTGGCTTTTGTTATGAAGGATGTCCCAGTCCCTCGATTATCTTTATGTTGTTGTTCTTGTTCCAATTTTTCCATGTCTTTTCCACTGGAGAGGCCAGAATTGGACACAGACTCTGATGGGGTCTCACCAGTAGTGAGAGGAACAATCACCCCGCTGCACTTGTTGTCTGCATTGCTGCTGAGTGGCTTCTGGCCTTTATCACAAGAATACCTGCTTACCTATGTTTCACTTGTTGCCCATCAGGAGCACCAGGGCCTTTTCTGAACTTTCCATCTGGCTTGCTCCAGCATGTGCTTGTGCTTTGTGTTATTCCTTGTCAGGTGCAGAACTTCATGCTTGTCCCTGTTAATCTTTGTGAGTCTCACCATGATATTTTACTCACACTTTCACATTCATTTCAAATAAGTGCCAAGCCTCTCCTGTTCATTTGTGAGAAGTCCCAAGTCTGGACCAAGCAGAATAATTGCTTCAATTACTTGCTGTGTCCCCATCCTGGATGGTCTGGGTTTTTATGTGTAGTGGTTTCATCTCAGGTTTAGATTTCAGTAAGGTGTCATCTTTCAGATGAATGTTTCCTTACACAGGTCCACAGTCTCAGTTTTGGGGTTGGTATGTTTGGTTGGTTGGTTGACTGGTTTGGTTTGGTTTGTTTTGGTTTTTGTTTTGTTTTGCTTTGCTTTGCTTTTCTTTAAAGTAGATAGTGGGCATTAGCTGCCAATTTTGTTATAAATTATATATTTTCAAGCTGATCTCTCTTACTTTCCCATTGTATAATGCAAAAATGTTATTGTTACCTTTGTCACTATTTTCCTTTAGCTTCTGTCCCAATTGATTGAGAAGAATGTAAATCTGGCACTGTTGCACAGCAAAACCCATCCACACTTCTCTGTGTAGTAATCTAACTACAATAGTAATCTAATCAATTAGGGTTGATATATTTTTAAATACAGAACAGATGTAGTCCAGGTCTTCTTTGTTTAAGCAGTGTTTTCAGATTGGCTGAAAGATTGGCTTCTTCCTGCAACAAATACAGAAGAGTAATTCAAATATTTTAATATAGAATTTTAAAGTTTTTGAGACATGAAATAGGAAATATTTTAAGGATGAGCTTTGTACAAGTTTCAAATAACCGGTATGTATATATAAATCTAGTGGTGATGCACAGGGCTCTCTGTGCTTGGTCAGCCTTAGCTAAACTCTAACATGGTTGACTGCAATGCAGTCTTGAAGAAAAAAACCCACCCAGAGTTAGACATCTGCTTTGCAAAGGTAACAGTCTGAGCAGCTAGTGAGTAAAGCTGTGTAAGCTGGGTCTGTGTTACAGCTGTGCAGGTTCTTCTGGGACACTTCCAACACATTGAGTGTGAAAAATTGATTGTTACTGCATGCATCCTTTCCTAGAAAGTCTACAAGTGTTGTATTGCCACCAAGTTCCATTCTTCCAGTATTTATTTAGCTTAGTAAAGATAATACTTGGATGGGAAATTTCTGAAAATTACACTAAAATTGTAAACAGGAAGAGGTAAGAAAGGGGACAGATGGAATGAGTCATGTACTAGATAAAAGACAATAGACATAGAAATTTAATATCAGTTTTGCTAATGAAGGTTTTGTTTCTTGATTTTTTTTCTTTAGGATTGAGAAAAAGATTGGCTTTTACTGTTTTTTCTTTAACAAATATTATCAATATTATTCAATAACTATGTGCATGTATGTATGTTATCCATACATTGGTTTCATAACCTTCTGTACTGCAACATCTTCAAACCAGCCAAGAAAATCAAAACTGCAAGGATATATACCTTAAAAATGCTTAAAAATAGTGATCTTTGGTTGAGAGCTACAGTAAAAAACTACAGAAAATTGAAATATAGTGTATGAAGAAGGTTTCAGAACCAGGCTTCAAGCTCATGTATTAAAGTTAAGGAATGTAAAAATCAGCTTTAATGTGAAATTGAAAGAGTGCTGCTCTTTCATCATGTTACACCCCCACCAGCTTCTCTGTGAAACAGTAATTAGGCCTTTTGACTACTGTTATCAAGCAACTGATAGCTAAACTCAACAGCTAAATTCTGCTTTGTCTTACATTCAGAGCTGTCATGCTGAAATCACAGCAAGTCAGTGAAGAATTTATTCTAAATATGTATTTAGAATCCTGAACATGTTCTCTCTACATTTTAGCTACTCCATCTGTATATTTATGCTGTATGACTTTTACTCTGCCACACTATACTTCGGCAATAATAAGTAGGAATCATTTATGAGGACACAGTTAATGGGTATTCTTAACCCTAGCTGAAAGCAAACACAGGTTCAGGTAAAACTTTGGCATTACACTTAGCCCACTATGATAGAAGCTGCAGTGCACAAAGGCTTATTCTCGTGCACAGAGCAAAATGGCAATGTCCTGGTGGCTGTACCTCAGGAATAATTACAGCTGCCATCATAAAAATAAACACCTGAGAAGGCCAGTTCCCAGAAATGTTTAGTCAGATTTTGTTCAGACTTTTCAATTTTGCAAATAGGTCAAGGTACTGTGAGATTTACATACTTGCTGAGATATCACCATCCCCTAGAATGAACCATTTCCATTAGTGGAAAAAAATAGAAAAAAAATAAATTTGACTGACTGAAGAGTTTAGCTCACCAGAACAGTTTCCATTTTTGAGAAATATTTTATATATAATTTTTTTTAAAAAGTATTATAGCTTGAAATAAAATTAAGACGCTAAAAATAATATATTATTACATAAAAGTTAATTTAGAATTACTGTAAAAACATGAAACTGACTGACAGACTCTGATGGACTAAACTGCTTAAAAATCTGCAAGAATTAATCTATTTCTGGGCACCCAACAACTATCGTTTTAGTCAATGAAAAAACTCCGGTTGTTTGCAGTGGGAGCAGACAATGGGCAGGCTCTAAACAGAAAGAAGGATCAGAAGATTTTGCTGCCTAAAGAGGGATTAAGCAACTGCAAAAAAGCAAAATGACAAATGTAGTTCTGGCACAGATAGATGAATAAAATTCATCTTCCTTAATGTAGGCTAAAAAAAAAAAAAAGACAAAACAAGAGGATATAACAAATTCCTTTGCACTCATTTGCAAAAATTTTAAATTTACCATTGTAAAGTTTCATTGAATTGTGTAGACCTGGCAAGCAGGCCCCGCTAAATTAGCAGCAGGCATACCAAACTGATTCCATACCAAAATCAGACCACATCAGTGATGGCAGGAGCTGCAGGTGGGGGTGTTTTTACCTCTGACTTGGAACAGCATTTTACAAATAGAGGCAGATTAAGAGCTACCATTATTGAAATACAAAGAACTTGAATTTGCATCTGTAAATCTGTAAAATAAATGTTCACGGAATGTCTGATGACCAACTTGCACAATGCAGCCCACGTCCTTCAGATTCTCAAACATTCTGAAACAGCATAGCCACATCTAAGTTCAGTGGGAAGAATGGTCTCCAGCCTCTGATAATTTCTATCCATGCCAAGTTCAGTGGGAAAGAACTGGAAGAGAACAAAGACCATGAGAAAATAATTGTTTTTCGTTTTTCAGCTGTATTTAAAAAAAACAAAACAAAAAACCAAAACAACAAAAATTATCATATCCCTACTAGTGTGAACATCAAGCCAGTGAAAAATCACCTGCAAAGACAGCTGGAAAAAATTTACTTTCTTTTCTCTTAGAAGCATGGACTACAATATAGCTCTGGGTATAAGATTTACTGTAGTCAGCTTTCATTTAGAGAAGCACTTGTGAACAAGTTGGACCAGTCTTTCTTGATGTTTAAGACCTAAATCTTTACCACTAATGTGTGCAGTAAAGAAAAAGAATTTTATATTTCCTCTGTATTTCCTTCAATAAAATGTTGAAAAACTTAATCACCAGAAAACAACCCTGAATAAATATTCATTTAAAGTGACTTCTCAGTTACTTTTTTAAAGGAATTTCTCTACTAGTATGTTTAAAGATTTTAAATTAAAGAACAATCAAATTTCCAAAAAGGACCATTTAAGCAAAAGTACAAAGTACAGTAATAAATTTTACAATGTCTCAGCAAATGTCTCTCTGGTTATTCTAATGATGGTATCAAAAAGTTTCAGGATGCTTGTTCCATATTTTCATAATTGCATTAATTTTATTTTGATAGTTTCAGTGAAAAACCCACAAAAATCCTCCTGCAGATAACAAGACTTAAAGGAATACCAGATACATTAAAATAATCCCCCAAAATCTTTAAATCAATAGTCAATTTTCTGTAAAATTTGACTTTTTGAAAAATGTCAAAGGACATACCAAAAATCTCAAGGTCATATCAGCTTCTTTACTCCAGCTGAACAGTTTTACTTTGTCATGCCTCGTTCACTTCTACTTATTATACAAAAATGTTAACTGAGCAATGTCATTTACTTTCTGTAAGGTTGTTTTGAAGATTCTTTTTCCCCTTGCTGATTCACTTTCAGTCCAATGAGCTCTTGTGCTTTGTAATGATTCTTAAGACAAATACTGGGTGCTTTTTTGCTGTAAAAAACTTAGAGGTGTTTACACAGAAGTGAGTGTACATCGTAGCTCTTTAAGGAAAAGGGGAAAATATAATGGCCACAGCTTGTAAAACTGGGCCTAAATCCAGATTCTAGAAGTTGCACTGCAATTCCCAAAGACACTGTCAAACATATGGTTAGCACGTGTTTGTGGAGTCTCACCTGAAGGATGCCAGCTTCCAGCTGATGACATATGAACTCCATTTACAAATAGAAATTCCTGAGCCAGGAGCTTGCAACTGACTTCATTTTTCAGCAGTGCTGAAAACCCTGTTCATGGTCTACTTTAGGAGTGAAGTGTTGTGCCAAGTGAATAAGACACAGATTTTGACATTTTAAAACATGGTCTTTAAAATGGACATTTTGTTAACAATTACTGCATACTGATATACGCTGATCATTTTATATCAGCCTAGTGAGGATGGCTTTAAATTTGGAAGGTAAATGTAGACAATTTTGACTGCTTCTGGAGGAAAGTCAATACTAATACTTTTGCATTCTCATCAACTACATAAGCTAAAAGCATCCACCCTCTAGCCAAGTCACTCAATCTGACAGCGGGAACAATACAGAAGAGGCTATTATCCTGAAGTTTACCAAGCTAGCCTGACATGTCCTGCAAAATACAGATTGGAAAAAAAGAAATCATACTGTGGATCTGATGTTTAATTGTGTTCAAAATAGAAAAAACCTATTTTTCAGTGTTCCTGAAACAAAACAGTTTAATTTATTCTTCAGTCATATAAAGAACTGTATTTTCTTTTGTTGTATTTGAAATTTACAATTGTATTTGAGATTTATGATTGTAGCAATCAATTATTGTGATAAGAATTACTTACCAGATTTTAAAATAATAGATTATATAACATAAATTAGCATCAACTCCGAAGTTGATGGAGTTTGAAGCCTCCAAAAGTTTCAAAGAGGAGTTTAATCAACCTTTCAATATCAAGCACAATATTAATAGAAATTTAAGATGTAAATGATTTTGAAAATATTACTAAAGTGTACCTTTCCTGATTTTTTTTTTAATATTTTCATGAGTATTATTTGTGGGAAGTGTTAGGTTGACAGTTCTACTGATTTAATTCCTTTCTACTTACCTACATTTCAATACTGCAATTTTCTTCCAGCTCTAAAATGGAGGGATTTACACAGGGAGGACGGAATAAGTTTTGATTTTTGACACATATAGGTACTTTTCTGTCTTTCCAGAGAAATAACTCCACCAACAGAAGAGTTACGAAGGTCAAGAACAGCAGTCATAATGTTCTTTGGGATAGTAAAAGTGTCGCAATATTACTGTAGCTGTCAATGTTCTTATCTGCTTGTCACTTTCTTTAGTAAAGGGCTACAGTGATGTTTCTTAGCTAAGCCTCCACCATTTCAGGACCACCACCAAAATTCTGCTTCAGACACCACTCTTGAAATTTTCATTTCACCACTTATGAAAATATTCAACATTATTCTAAGACTTTAGGGTAACAGAACCGTCTAGATTTAATCTACATTTACCAGAAGTAGTGCTATACCTTTGTGAGTTATTTGAGTATACAATGCTCAAGCTGCAGTTAAAAAAGACCACTTTATACTACATATCTCTACTTCCTGATTCTAAAATCTGCCATTTTCTTTAGAAAACAATTTAGTGAGTTTTCTTTTTAACAAACTACCAAAGAGTTTCACTACTTCTCTATTTTAAATTTAAGCCTGCCAAAATTATTTTAATCATGGTACATTTGTTTTGAGAATGTCTACTTTATTTCTGACCATTTTTAACTAATATTTTGGAGTACCTTGATTAGTATATTAACCTAATAAATCAGAGTCAGATAAATTACAGAGAATGAAAAAATGATTGCATCTTTTTTTTCCATGTTTTGTGCCATCTGCCCAGCAGACAACTGCTTAATGACATGATGGAAGCTGTCCATGGGAACAAATCCCAGCAATGCTAAGATACACACAAGACAAGGAGGTGGCCCTAAACATTTAGTACAGCTTCACCAAGGACAAATTGTGCCTGACTAGTCCAGTAGTCCTCTACTGGAGGATGGAGCAATGGCAATGGTCAACAAGGGAAGGCTGACCAATGTCATCTGCCTCAAATTTTAGTTGCTGAATACTTAAGTACACAGATCAAATGTGTATTCAATTTCACCACATTGTAAAATAAAATGCACTAAGATTCCATTAGACACTTGAATTCATAAAAGTAATGTTTCTGTAGGAGATAGGCTGTCATGTACAAAGTTGAAATTCAGACTGACATGAATCAGAAAGTAATCGCTAGACTCTTCAAGATATTTATTAAGCTTAAAAAAATCAAACAAACCAAACACACAAGAAATTTTTTTCCATGCCCATCAATTGCCAAAGCAACCAAGTATATGACAAAAGCATAGATACTAATAAAAGTCACAATATTAATAAAAGAAAATACCTTCCAGAGGAAAAAATAACTAAATTACCTTGGTTTTTTAACATCCCCTGACCATTAGGAATGTTTAAGAACTACCGAGCTATAAAGGAAGAAGATATTTCTTTCCCAGTCTATGATGTCTTCCAGCAATGTACAGGCAGAGTCTTCCTAGCTGATGACAATTATTTGGATTTAGTGGAGCAGACTATTTTACAATATATCATTGATTACTGTATCCTGCATCCACATTACAAACATGGACATATCTGTTGCTCAGTTACCTTCAGGTTCTAGCTGACTGGCAAGTTTTTAATCTAAAACAAGCCCTGTAATGTTGTTCCAAGACAATATGGGGAGAACTTGTCTAAGCAAACACAACCATTGTATTCCACAGCCCATCTGTGGTAACTGAAGGCTTTGTCCTTCTTTCCATGGCTTGGAACTTGCTCAGAAATAATTTTGTGTAGAGTATTTGAGCTTCAAAATTAAAGTTTGTTTCCACTTCAACATCCAGAGCATTTCTCTGGCTGTCTTTATGACCCTCATTTCACTTGTGATAACAGCACAACAGAAATAAAGTATCCACAGCAGCATGTCTGAGGGCTCAAATTTTTTCCGCAACAAATTTTTAGCACTTCAAAGAATCACCAAAGTCACTATTCAGACGCAGTCTGAGGCTTTCATGTTTGATGACTTTTAGCCAGTATCTCATTTTCAGAGGGAAACAGATTCTCTGCACGGGTGGACCTGAAAAAAATCTTACCAGGCAAGCACATAGCAAAAAGTGGCAATTTATTCACCAAAACACAATGACTCAAGAAGATAATCAAATGTACAAAAATTTTTGGATTCAACAAGGGAAAGAAACTATGTTACACCTAAAAGGAATAATGCATGTGTGATTTATATTTTCCTGATTATTTCAAATGTTTTTCAGAGTAAGACATTTTTAGTGTCCTTACAACAATTCAGAATTTACAGAAGATAAAATATATTAAACTGTTTTTTTACTAAGAAAGATTTTCAAGAGTACTTTGTGCTCTCAGGATTTCAGCTATGCAGATTGAGAAAAAGCAGTTGACAGAAGCAGCACATGAGAAAATTAAGCTCCATGTTAATAAAAGCATTTAGAATTTGCAATACTGTGTTCTTGGTTATAATAGTAACAAAACATAAGCCCTTTACTCTGTGGATTTAAATTTGATCCTATATTGAATTTAAGAGTGTAAGTATTGCATCAAGGTCTTCTTGGCTGTTTGGGTTCTACTTCAGGCTTTTTCTAAAAGCTAGGGAAGAGTACAGGCATTCTTCTCATTTGATACCTGAACAGACCAAACCAAACTTTCATCAGTGAATATAGTAACATTTACAGAATGTACCCTCAGTTTCACGTCAACAACTGTTCTGTATTACATACAGAACTGATCCTCTGAATTTGTTTTCATGATAACACACTATAGATCATTTAGTTCTTTGTATTATTAAGCACAGTTTCTTTTATAATGTTGCAAGTTTAAACCTTCAGTTATTTCTCTTCTATCCATCTTGCAAAAATGTGTTTCATTTTAATTCAGTAGCCTTAATCCCATCTATGAAACACGATATGAGATAGTTTTTAGATATCTATTCATCACAGATATCACAGGGGAATTTTTTGGTTGTTTTTTGGATTGGTTTGGTATAGTTTGGTCTGGTTTCTTGTTTATTTTTCTAAAAATAGTAAGTTTATTAAAATATGCAGGCTTTTTCATCTTTTGTTTAACTGGCTTTCATAAGCAGGTTGTTTTGTACAAATATTTCAGGTGGTTTATATCAGATGCTTTATATTTTTTGTACCTCTTCTTTTTACTGAAGCTTCTAGATAAGAATTTTTCTTCTAAAAATTGTACAAAGACACTACTTCTATAAATCTTCAAGAAAGCCATAGTCTTTTCTTGACACTAAATATTTTTCCTTCATGACTTTTGCAAATAAACAGATAATTAACCATATGCATTTAGCACAATACTAGATAGGCTGTAGAAAGTTTTTATCAAAAACTTTACTCAAGCCCACATTCTGTTACTGTAATTCATTTGCATTCTCTTACTGAGAGAAAAAGAAGACTCAGCATGAAATTCCCTCTTGTACTCACCTAGATGGTTGGTAAATTCCTTTCATGGCTTTCCGCCTATTTATTTTCTTTTTAAGGATTAAACCACAAGCTGTTGTGGTGACCTGGGAGTGTTTCAGACTGAAGAAAGAAGTTAGACTAGACGGACCTGCCTTCCTACATGCTATCTATTTAGGGTGGAAGTGTATGAGATGAAGCTAATGGATTCTATAACAGACCTAAAAGGCAAAATATTCTTATTTCACCAGCCTGTTACAAGTTGTTGGGAGAAGAAGGAGCTCATGACCTCTGTGGAAATGACACAGGAATGTCACTGCACATTGAACTACCTTTTCCCAGGAAAAAAAAAAATATCAAGGAAATTTAGAAGGAAGAAAAATCATGCTTGGTTGTCTGAAAAAGGCTCCACAGATCTGACAGCAGTATTTTCAAACTCAAATAAATTAAAAAAAAATAGATAAAAATAATTACAAATAATTAAACTGATAAAGAAATGGGAACAAATTTACAGTCTTCAGTAATTTGTTCTCATGTGAAAACACTTTTTTATTCCCTCTGATTATTTTCTTTGCATTTAGTGTTTCTGTCATCATCTTAACTACTATCATGTTTGATCATGTCTCAAACCCTCTCATAAATCTTATGATGTCAGTTTTGTAATGCAGTTTGTTCCACATTTTCCCAACTAGATCCATGGTTTGTTTTTGTCCTCCTAGCTCTCTCTAGAGAGAGGCACAACAAATGTCTTTGAGAGTTAAGCTAAAAATTTCCTTACCTCTTATTTAGATTTACCTTTCAGAAAAACTTCCACAGTGTTTTAAAATATTAATCAGTCAAATTAATAATATATATTTTGTGTATTGTGGTTTGAGAAGAAAAAAGATTCAGTTGCAAATGGTTTTGACAAGCAATATTTCTAATGTGTCTGTGGCAATTTCATTGCTGCTTTCTACTGTTCAGTCTTCTTACCAGAATATATCTGGAAATATTAGACTGGAGAACCCTAATCTAAAAAATTGACCTTTCTTTTTGTGTTCTTTTTACAGCCTTTTTGATGATGTAAAATTATACATTAAAATAGAATACCAAGATCATTTTATATTTCCCACGCAATAGGTAAGAGAAGAAAGATGAGTTTTGAATGAACGAAGCAACATTTGTTTTGCTTATGTATTTCCAAGAGAGTAGAAATGTTAGAGAGTTATTATCTGAGCAATAGTATGTGGCTGAATGTTTCTTAAAGTATCTGAGCAAAGATTTACATATAAAGATTAAGAATATCAACCATTTTTTTCCTATATTTGAATTTTTAACAGTGCCTAGAAAAGTGCAAAACTGGCCATTGCTTCTTATAAGGACATGATTTCATTTAAGGAATGTTTTTCACAGAACTTTTTCATGCTTGTCAACCCTAATATATGTTTTCTAATTAATTAAGGACTAATTGAAGAAATTTACTGTAAAATATAATGCAGAGTATTAGTATTAGTATGGCTGCAAAGAATTTCTGATTCTTTAAATTTCACTGAAATTTAAAAAAAATATAGAAATAATATTCTCTTCTCTCCTGCATGCATATTTTGAAGTGTAAATTACTACTGGCTAATATTGAGACTCTAGAGGAAGAGGAATCTTACCTGTTTCATTAATGTATTTACTCAGCAGTTTACTTTTTATAATACAAAAGAAGGAGGGAACATTATATAAATGTTTTCATTCCGCTTATTTTTTAGTTTCTTCAGAAGACCCTGGTGACCTTGTTTAAATGTAAAATGTCAAGTTTATTCCTGAATGACTAAAGTTTCTATATTGACTTGTGTGCTTGTGCATGCATGTAGGCATCTGCTTTCATAAGGAAAGGTGCCCATGTCAGTGTGACATATACTGACATTCTGAGTATGTGATGAAAGGAAAGAGCACTTACTACCTACAAGAAAGCCATGAGAATAACTCCTCTCAGTGCAACATCCTCAGTTCAGAAATTAACTATGAAAAGACTCCTATTTTAGGGCTCCCTCAATGGGCCTCAAAAACCTGTCTTAAAACAACTTTCTTATGTAAAGAATTGACAAAAAGAGGTAGAAATAGCATCCAGGATAAGTTTGTGTTTTCCTTACTGAATTAGCCATTATATATCTATGGAAACACTCCTTTTAGCTATGAAGAGAATGAAAAATTCACATGTTCCCAGACAATAGAGTAAGTAGGATATTGTAAAAGTCCATTTTTTAAGTCAGTGTTTACTTAGGATTCTAAAGTTTGCCTAATCAATTTGTTAGATACACTTAATTACACGTGGGCCACATAATTGCATATGAGTGTGCCTTAAAAGCCTCCTGTAGATTAGGCATACTAGCACTTGTACATTTTAGAGGAAATGTTTGAGATTAAATGTATTGGAACATGATCTGATACATAGCAGAAGTTACTGGGAAGAAACTTCAACTTCTGACAGCTGAGTCACTGTAATTCTGATAGCCTGTGTGTAGGAATAATATGGAAAGTAACACTAATCCACTGGTGGCAAAAGTGTTTTTTTTATATGTAGAGGAAGATTGTAGGGATGATGATTAGTTTAAAATTAATTTCTCATAAACTGGTGACTCACTATAACAAAGCTCTGTTATAATGATGGAAATACCACTGTAGCCCAGCTATAAGTTTGGTTTTGGATGCAATATTATAATATTAAACAATACCTCCTTGAAAAGAGTCAGTAATAGTGCTTGCTATTAATTAACTAAGAAATTTACTGCGCCTATACAAACCTTAAAAAATTTATATATCTATGAGGAGATGTTTATGTAAAATGCATGTACAGGTATATATATTTTGCAGTCTGCACTCCACTTATCTAATACTTGTAAGAAAGTATTAAAAATCCATTTGTCCGGTGCTTTTAACCAGAGATCTCTTCCTTTTTCCTGTTATGTAAGTTTAATAGCATATATATGTGTATACTTTCCATTTAACATTGAGACGTCTGGCCACTCTTGTGGTAATCATCAAACATGAGTAGAAAGATCTGCTACTACAGGAGAAAAGCAGATTATGCCAAACTTTTGCTTCATTTTCCATCCATAGAAAATTCTATTAATACTTTCTGAATTGATTTTGGCTGAGACAGTTAAAGTCCATTTCAATGAGTTTGTCTACATTTAGAAAATAGATCGAAAAAACAATTAGTGTTATTTTTAATACATGTCTTAACACAGATTGTTTATCTGTCTATGTAAGGTTGTATTTAAAATAACAATCAAGGACTACTGAGCAGATGTCTAAGAGTAGGAAAAAGGGCATTTCCTGAGTTTATTACCAGTCCTGTATTACAAGCATATTCCTTTTTATTTAAACAACATTTTCTTCCAGATATAAATTGGAGAATACTGTAATAGGCAACAGCATCCCTGAAAACAGATTTTTTTTTAATAACATGATATTATATTGCTTTTTCCGTGATTTCCAATATTACAGCAGCTTTGAAAGGGCTAGATAAGAGTTTTCTCTAGGAATTTTACTTTAGGGAAGGATTAATAAAGAACTTTTCTGTTCTTTTAAGAAAAACTCTTAAAAATGGAAGTTCTTAGAAGTGGATTCTGCTTGTTTATTTTTTGCTTTAAACAGCCAACAGGACCAGATCAAAGCATTCAGGTATATTCCCTGCCTGTAGTTCTTTAACTGGAAAGAGTTCTCCTACCTTTTTTGAGGAACCAGTGACATTTAGGGTTTAGCCCTGTAAGTGTATAAATTGGATACCATTCTTCTCTTCAAATTGTTTTGCAATACATCTAGCTCACATGAAACACATGCATCTCAGTGATGCCACTTCTGATTGATAGGATAAATGTTCCTACTGGTCTAACATTTAGTTTAGCCACATAAAATCTTACTTATCCTGTGGAGCAAAGTAAGGCCATGAATGGTAGTAGATGGGTAGATGTGACACTGGAACCTCCAGCTGTATGGAGAGGGGTAAAGAAAGGGTGAGAAAACAAATTAACATTCAGATATTTAGTATATTCAGATATTCATGCTTTTTCAATGATGTCAAGTTTCACCTTCTGGAGAGAGCAGGTACTTCAATGTATTCTCATAAACATTTGTATATCAAGTATAGTACTAAACTCAATAGTTACAGCAGGATAAGAACACATGAGGTGGCTCAATGCCTCACACTCAATACTGGTCTTCTTGGAAGAAAGAAGGAAACAGACATGGAAATCATCAACTCATGACTGCACTTGGAGGCAATATCTGTACATACAACCAGAAGAATAACTCAAAGTAAATTATCTGTTTTGGGTAAAATTATCCCCTTTTAAAATTGTGTTTGCCTTGCATCCTCATGGGGAAAAACTCCCATAAAGCATTCTGTCATAATGTTTTAATTGAGTAATGAACAAAAAGTGTAGAAATGCACTAGTGAGTAGAATTCTGAGATGATAAAATCATGCAGTGGTGAGAAATGCTGTTTAGACCTTACCAATAAGGAGCTCAGGAAAGCAGCTTTCACTGACATTAGTAGTGAAGGGGTAGCATTTGGGAGCCTACACTCAAAATCCAGCTCCCTGATAATCAGGGCTATTTGAGAAGCTTCAGATGTCCTTAGAGGTCTTCAAGAAGTAAGATCAGAAGACTAGCTGCCTCAAATACCTCTGCTAAGGAGACCCATCAGTCTTCTCCCTTTCTTCATGTGAAAGCTGTTTTTATCCTGAGGTTTTGTGTATGGTTTTGGCCTAAGCTGTGTTGTATCAACCTTAGAGATCCTTCCTTCAACCATAATTTTAACTCACAGATTTGACCTCAAACCTGTTACATTATGACAGTCTTATCTGGCAATCTCTGTATGGTTTCTAATCCTGGCTAATTATTTCCAGATCTATCCTGACTTTGACTCATAAACTCAACTTCCTGAGTTGGTTTCAGGTCTATTTTTCAAGAGGGACCTGTTTGGCTACCTGTATTCTTGTTGAACCTTGTTACCATCTGCTTGCCTTGCTTCCTTGTGTCACTGCTGTGATACAACTGCCTGTGCCACCCCTAGCATTACTCCCACATCCTGCTTTCACTTGCTACATCCTGATAGAGCTAATTGATCTAATTTCAGTCTTCCATGACTAAAGGAGGAGGGGTGCTTGGAGAAGATAGTGCCTGGTTCATCTTAGGGTGTTGTCCCTGAAAATAAATCTTCTGATTTGTTTTAGTATAATTGAGTCAGTTCTCATGAATTGTAAGATAAACAAGAATCATGTTTACATTCCTTTGTAAAAGATATCACCTGATGGACTTCTCAAGTGACCAGTGGAGATGGAGAGGTGGTAACTTCTCTGTCCAATCTCTGATCACTGTCCAGAAACTTATATATACGAAGTCAACAATAAACAAGAGACTTCTTTTCTTCTTCTCTGCCTGAACACCTGTTGTGTGTGTTATTGTGTGTTTCTATCTATGTCACAGTAATATTAGGGGCTCACAGGGAAATTACCACAGGCAATAAACACAAACTGTTGGAATGAATGTAAGGAGAATTTCATAATCAGAGCTGTCAAACCATGAAACAGGTTGCTCAAAGCATTTTCAGACTTACCATTCTTGGAGTTTTTCAAAATTCAGCTGGACAAGATCTTTAACAATTTCATCCAATTTTCCAGTTATCCCTGTTTTGACTAGAAATTGGGACTACAATACTTCCAGGGAATTAACTAGATGACTTATAATTTGTTTTCCTAGGACTATATAGTAGTACTTTCTTAAAGACATCTCAAAAAAGCTTGGATGAGTACTGACAGTGTTTGCAATGGTAGCCCAGAATACAGTTTTTGAGAGATAATAATGACTCTTTTGTTCAAAAAGGAGAATGAGGTATGTACATGGAAAAAGAAATCTCCAGGGAAACCTGTATACTGTTCTTACTATGTTTTGCTGCATGCTCTGAAAAAGTTGTGGTGGCATTTGAGATTTAATTATTCCTAGTCCCTCTTGGGGATTATGCTTTTAGTGATTTTGTTTTTGTTCCAGGACAGAGACCATTACTGTGACGAGCTTTCATACAGATCATGTGGGTGCACAATTATCACTCACAATTTAGCTTATTATACTAAAGCAGGTTGAGTGTGCTGCAAGCCCATTCACCCTTAGTGGTGACTTTCTATGCTCTCTTGTCTGTCAATAGAGGACAAGTTTTCTGAAGAAACAGGAAATAAATTTTATTCCCTTTGTTACTTTAAATAGTTATACAATCTTTTTCTAAGACAGCAAAAGAGATGTCAGAGATGGAATTATTATAAAGTAACTGCAAGTATGTCAACAAAAGAGGATTAAACAAACAAGAAGCATGCCCAAATGAGATGAATATTTAAGCAGCATTCCCATCAAAAATAAACAAACTAGGGTGGAAAACCTGAAAATTGTGTCTTTGCAAATTAGCTTAATTTAGACAGTGATTTCCATAATTTACTACATTTCCAGGTTGTAACTAATTTTTTAAAGGATGCTGACAGCAACTGGCGAAATACACCATTATTATGCAAACATTAATCCATGTTTCCACATTAATAACAAAACTCATCAAATTATGGGTAATGACAATCAGTGGTATTATGTCTTCAGTAATGATTTTTCTCTAATTAATTTTCTCAGTGTATTTCTTGCTAATATCAAACCTCCTAGCAACGAGTTTATGTCACTGGACTGATATCACTGCATATCCCACTTGACTTGCTTTGCAGTTCAATTTAACACTACTCTGTCTTTGATCATCTAATTACATGAGATATTTTCACATTTTCTATGCCTGGTAAATCAAGCATTTTTTGAAAATTATTTTTCTCTTAATAATACCATAGTCTAAACAAAGGTGAATTCCCTCAGTCCATTAATTTAATATTAATTAAATGGCAATTACTTTTAATTTTAACTGTAATGTGAAATCATTTAATTAAATATAAAATCAATTTGAAGGCATTGTTATCATATAAGAAGGGAACTGCACTAAATGGATTTTGTCTCCTGTTTGTTTTGAACAATTTTTTTAGAACAAAAGGTATTTAAAACTCTAGTAAATACCAGAGATCTTTACTGCTTATCACAATCTTTAAATCGTGTATTTATCACTAAATCTTTTTCCTGATATTTTAATTTTAGAAATAATAGCAGTGCAGTCTAAAATTCTGAGGCATTTTAAACCCTATTTTTTGGGTGAAATAGTGGAAGAAGTAATTGTTTAGATGCAGGATATATCAACCAGATTCTTGGCTTTGCAGTGCTCTCCTCTGCTGCTTTAAGCATCTTCATTAGTGCATCTCCATTTCCTTTTAATGTCCTTAAAGTGTCAGTATAAATCTTAAACCCTTTGCTGGAGTGACCTTTGCTAAACTTTGCTGTGGGGTTTCTATTTGGTCCTAGTAGGAAATTCCAAACTAGTCCTACTGGAAAATGACAAGTGTATTAATTTACATTTACAAAGTGTTGTGGCACATGTTGGGAAAATAGAATGTAGAATACATGACTGAGTACTGAAACAACATTATTTACAAATAGGCATAGAATTAAAAATTAATTTTTTATGTACTTTATTCTGTGATAAATTTTAACTGTTCCTTAAAATTTGCACTTCACTTTGCCAAGACAAATACAAAGTGAGGACTTCTTTTCGCAAAATGGAGGATTGTACTTTGACTGTCATACTCTGCACCTTGCTATATCTTCACTGGTTTTCAAATCTACATTGCATTAGAAAATAGCTACATAAGTATGCTCGACATGCATTTAATGCCTATTCTCTGTTTTCGTTGCTATCCTTTATCTGATTTTACCCAGGACCCAAGGTGTCCCTATAATGTCCCTATCTGGATCAGTAGTCACTGGTCATAAAAGGTTATCATTCTTTTAGAATAGACATACCACTTAAACTTGTGTGGGATTAATCTATCCAGAAATTTCTCAGAGATTAGGTAATCATGTACTTAAAATGTTAACAAATATAAACAGTCTAATGCTATTTTTTTATTGAAATCTGTGATACTTGAGGCAGCAAGAAGAGCTGTAGCATGCATTACAACTTAAAATGGACATGAAAAATGCAAGTAAAACAGCATGACTGGTGGCAGTGAACCCATTCTCCATAGTGCACATGCTTGACTCAGACATGAACTATTGACCCATATTTAAATGCTAATTTGTGAAAGAGACCTAAATATTAAGATGTTAAGTTCCCTAGAGAAGATTTCTTAGAAATCCTTCAGGTTCAGCTTTCAGACTTGACCTCAGGTCACAAAGCCAGCAGACATACAAAGCTGTTCTGCCTGGGAGTTTTCTGGAATATAAGTATATTGGAGTAGACTACTGAATGTAGTCCACATGGACTTATTGTTAGTAAAAGGCAGCACTTTCTGAAAGTTAACAGTGATTTTTTTCAGACTTTTTAGGCTGTCATTACACTAAAACCAATGAATAAATTTGAAAATAAATACCCCATTACTGTATTTGTATGATATCTTAAGGCAACTGTTTTGCTATCTTGTATGCCATTTTGTGATGCCCAAAGTAGTCATCTATCATTGTAAGTTTCTGCATGGCATTATCAAAAATTTAAGCCATTCCTTCTCCTTTCTGAAAGAAATAAGACAATTGAGGAGTATATTATATTGTATTATAGACAATGACAACAGGCAGTGTACAGATTTCACTCATTTCACTCAGTATTCAGTTCTGATTACATATGAGTTTCTGTGAGACTGCAGATATCCTTTCTCTCTCTCTCTCTCTAATCTTAAAAATGTCCACAACTTCCTGTAATAAAGCTTAGTATTTATGGACTTCAGTAAATGGATACAAAAGACAATCCATTTCTGACTTTTATTATTTATTGAATAGAGCTGGAGATGTACAAAATATTCTGCTACTTCAGTGACCTTACAGATGAGGACAAAAAGAATAAAGGCAAGAACTAGAATAGAAAGAATTGCAAAGAGTGCCCCAGGGAAAATTACCCTGAAAGTATGCAGGCAAGACTGTGCTCAGTAAGGGAATCATAGCTTCCTTTTTTGAGTCTAATTAACATCACCCCTTCAATACTGCAGAAGTTACAGTGTTAACATGACTTTATTGTCCTATACTGGGCAAGCAGAGAATTTAATGTTTCTCTTGAATTGATTGCATACCTGGAGATTTATATTCTTCTGGAATTATTAGTTGTCCCTAGATGCCGTTTGCCTTAGGATTAGTTATAACAGCCTAGTTCTTTTTGAAACCAAATAATAGAATTATAGATGATTCAGGTTGAAGGGGACCTTTAAAGGTCACCTCTTCCAATCCCCCTGCCATGACCAGGGACAGCTTCATCTAGATCCAGTTGGTCATGGACCTGTTCAACTTGACCTGGAATGTTTGCAAGGGTGGGACCTCCTTGGGAAACCTGTTCCAGAGTGTTACCACTCTTGTCATAAAAAAAAAAAAGAAATATGGAGTCTAAATCTACCATCCTTTTTAAAAAGTATTACCTGTTATCCTATCACTGCAGGACCTATTGAAAGATCTGCCTTCATCTTGCTTATAAATCTCCTTTTAAAGTACTAGAAACCTTCAATGATATCTCCTTGGAACCTTTTCTTCTCCAGGCTGAACAACCCCAGCTCTCTCGGCCTTTCCACACTGAAGAGGTGTTCCAGCCCTATAATCACTTTTTTGGTTCTCCTCTGGACCTACCCCAAAGGATCCATGTCTTTCCTGTACTAAAGATTCCAGAGCTGGATGCAGTATTCCAGGTGGGGTCTCAGTAATCCAGGCGGTGTAGAGGGTAGAATAACTTCCCTTACCCTGCTGGCCACTTTGCTTTGAATGCAGCCCAGGCCTTCTGCCTGCAAGTGCACCTTGCTGGGTCATGCCCAGCTTTTCATCCACCAGCAACCCCAAGTCCTTCTCAGCAGGGATGCTTTTGATCTGCTCATCCCCCAGCCTGGATTGATAGTGGAGGTTTCCCTGATCCAGGTGCAGTACATTGAACTTGGCCTTGTTGAACCTCATGAGTTTTACATGGGCCCACTCCTTGGGCTTTCCAAGTCCCTCTAGATAACATCCTGTCTCTCTGGCACATCAGCAGCCCTGCTAAGCATGAGATCGTCTGCAACCTTATTGAAGGTGCACTCATTCTCACTGTCCATGTCGTTGAAGAAGACATTAAATAGTACTGGTCCTCATATGAACCCCTGAGGGACACAACTCATCATTGAGCTCCATCTGGACATTGAGGAGTGATGAAATTTATTGTGGGAATGGTCAAATTCATTGCAGAAATTAGTACATCAATGTCTTCAATGAATTAGGTTAAAGGTAACATGGAATTACCTCTCCGTTATAGGATTCTCCCTTATATATTTCATAAGAACTTGACTGTATTAAAATTTAGACTGGAAATCTCTTATAAGAAGTGTCATGCTTCAGCTTTTACCAGCTTTGAAATATTGGCAGTAAATGGACATGTGTTTGTCTCACGAATGTAAAAATTGTGATTGCTATTGTTGTCTCATTACTTTGCTATATGAATTGTTTGACTCTGTAGCTAGTTATAGTTAGGCAGATCACCAAATGTCACTGTCTATGATAGCTACTCATAGCTACTCATTTATGGATATAAACTCATATATGTTTCGTATTCATATTTTGTTAAAATAAAAATCTAATATTAGGCTTCCAAAATGCTTTATCTGTAATCTATATGTAACTCTTACTAAAACAAAAAAACTATCAATATTTAAATACATTTTCAGGAAACAAAAGAAAACAACCAAAGAAAACCAGATAAACCTAAATAGCTGTAACTGATAAGATAGGTTTTCAAGATTTTACTGGAGGCATTCAAATGTCTGCTAATGTAATCAACAAGTTAAATTCTACTACTATTGAGTCTAACAGTACCTAGAAAATAAATTTTTCCTGAGAAGTAGAGAGACACAAGATCATTCTGTGATGTCTCTCAAAATCAGACAAGACCTGGACTCATAGCATCCTGTGACAGGAATCAAGGAGCAATAATTTTAGTGAATGTATTTTTAACTGTGAAAACCTGTGTACACCTCTCACTAGTGAAATATTCTATAGTGATCCTTCTGATTGCAGTGCTTGCAGTTCTACTACTGAAATACAGAGAAGTATCATCTATCCTTCTAAGGAATGCTTTGAATTTTTATAATAACAAAATTAGATTCACATAGTCCCTTGTATTGCTATGTCTTCACGACACCCTAGTGAAATTAGATTAAGTGTTTAATAAAGTTAAACAGAGGCATGATTATCTCAGTATAGCACAAAGCAGAAGAAAAAGTTTCATTTTTCTTTTCATTCTTTAATGTGTTCTGAAAATCTTCAGAATATTCATATATCTGTAGTGAATTTTTTCTTTATCTGTGCAGACACATATGTTAATGGTTTATGCATGTTGACCCATTAAATTTAATCCCAAATGTATGATCAGATAAAGAATAAAAATATTTATGACTTTAATTTAGTGTCTATGAAAAGCTGCATATCAACAAACAAAGCAAGAATTTTAAAAATTAGCAGTACATGAAAAGCATGAGGTGTCTTCTTAAGAGGAGTAAGAGAATATGTTTTAATCTTCATTAAAACTCATTCATTTCTCTTAAATGATTGCATAAAATACTTCATTATATTTCATCCTGCTATGAGTCATGTGTTATGAACAGTATTTACAGACTGCCTCCATAAATCAATTTACAATTTACCTTCATATCTGTTAGTATTATTTCCACTATAGCTCGATCCACAAAAATACTGATTTAACAGATAAATACAGTGCCAAACTAGGAAAATATCTGGTAATACACTTTAAACAATGATTTTATTGTCTTAAGACCTTTGAGATTGTGTATAAATGTTCTTTTCCTTACTTTCTTTTCACCATTATTTTTCAGACTTGATAGTAACCCTCAGTAATGCTCTCTGCATCAATCTCTCACATTCATGCTTCCATTCCTGCTCAGCTGGAAGGTCTACCTCTGCATAGTAAATTTTCTCTAAAAAGCACGCACTGTTTCCCACACTCCTGCTGTTCACTTGGCATGTCACAGATTGCCAATCAGTGTTCTTATTTTTTTTTTCCCTCAGTACCTTTATCAGTCTGTGTGTCATCTATGGCTCTTTGAGTGATATTTCCTATTTTAGATGCCCATAATATGCTTCTGCCTTGATTTTTTTTTGTGCACAACATATTAGCAGACATGATTGGTTCAACTTCCTCTTCTGCATGCATGATTACAATTTTTCCCCCTCATCAAAGTAAAGAATATTTCCAGGAGGGCACTGGCCAATTCTTTAAGGTGCTGGACATTGTGAAAATAGTGAGCAGTCCTCAGCAGTTCACCCTCACTTTGGAAGTACAGATGCTGCCTGACAATACATTCTGAAAGATGAAACACTAAACAGAAGAAAATGTTATGCCTTATAAGCAATTTTAAACCACAAGTACACTCCAAATGAGACAAGATTTCAGCCAAAAAGTCTATTCACTGTTCTGATACAGCTTGCATTAAATACCTAACTTCAATTCATCTTTGAATTGTGCTGTATCCGTGTCAGACCATTCTTAAATCATTCAAGGACATCCTTTCAAGTGCATGAGTCTCAGCAGACTCTTCCTTTTTTCTGTTTTTTCTGTAAAGGGGTATTGTAGCATTTTTCTATTTGTCTCATTCAAGCAGTGCTTTCCCACACCATGCACAAAGGAGCAGTGAGAAAATAGTTGTAGCCATGTGTGATTGAGGGAGGCTGATACCAGCACTCTTGAGGCTGCTGTTACTTCAAAGGATTTGAAAGTTTGTTTTGATAAAAGATAAAGGGACAAAAGTTCAAGTTCTGTGATCAGAGGCACAAAAAAAAAAGAAAAAAAGTAACTTCTGATAAGCTTCACTTGTTCACTTGGACTGGGTGAAGTCAGACTGTCAAAGTTGCCAGCATGGCTAAACTGGATAAGAACATGAGTGACAAAAAAGAAATAAGAGCCACAACGAAAGTCAGATGAGAAATATGTGAACATTTGTCAGTGCTGGGAACTGAGTCTGCTTCAGTATGTCTAAATGATTTGTACAAGTATTTCATAGGCATGAACTACATAAAATGCAGTACTTGCAGTTGGCCTAAACTGGTAATGCTTGCCTATAATAAAGGAGAATTACTCTACAGACAGGTTATTGAATAGGTTCACCTGCATGTATTCTCTCCAATGTACTATCTGTTTTTCTCTGCAGCGCCTGCAAAGATCTGTAATCTGATTTTCATTCTGCAAATCATAGGATCATGATAAAATTCCTCCTGAGACCTCCAAAACTCATTGTGTCTGACCTCTTGCTTAAGGCAGGTTTAATTTCATGGTTGAATCAGTGCCTTTATAGCATATATCCCAGACCCCTTTACCATCTTGGCAGCTCTTAACCGGAATTTCTTTAGATTGTCAGCACCTGCCTTGTACAAGGTGGCCAAAAATGGTATCTGATTCTTCAGACAGAATATTGCAAGTGCTGTATGAATAGAAAAAAAAATCACCCTCTGATTTTCTGGCCACACTCTTTTAGATGAAACATAGTATGCTGTCCAGGTGCTGGAGATACCCTCTCTGAGAGTTTTGGAATGCCCTTTTGGCCAGATTTCACCCATTTATTTTGTTCCTCACTACAGAAATGAAATAATTACCCACTGAAACTTCTCATTTGGCATATATAAGAAGCCACTAATGAAACAGGCTTAAATTCAAACACCTGCAATTTAAATATAGAGAAGTGCAAGTTACAATGACAAATATCTTGCCTGAATGACAGACTACAGCTTTTTGACTGATCCTTTTCAAACGAGGCAATTGCTGTAGTGTTGACTGATTTTATCCTGTCTTCTGTCTGCACCAGGGACTACCTCCGTGGGGTAGAACTATTAGTTTTTTTCTCATTTCCTTCTTGCTGTGGTATAAAAAGCCCATTAGTTTGCAGTCTAAAAATCTTTATCTTTTAAGATAATATTTAACTTACCTCAGAATATGACTGCTATCATTTATACTGTAAGCAAAATATGGATACAAAGTTAAGAGATGCAATATTTAATATTTTCTTGGTAATGTATATTTTAATGTTTTGTTCTGTAGTCTTTTACACACTAGAAACACTCCTGGTAGTTTCCTTTTAAAATGGGTAATGATCATACCTTCTCAGGACAGTCCTCAGAAACATAATTTTATAGTTACGATTTAAGAAACCATTCAGAAAAAGAATCCAGGAAAGACTTTTGGAAATGTAAAAAGTCCATTAAACCCCCCCAAGTTTTATAACTGGGAGCTGATCATACTTAACAAGTTTCACTTATCACTTGAGAGTGCACTTCTCTGTGTCTCTCTCTAATGGATTAATCTTCACATTCTATTTTGTCAATTTTTCTTTGAGAGTTCTCTTTGGCAGTTTTCCATTTATAACAATTTTTCTTGTGGTTGCTCCTTAGATTTCTGTATATTTTTCTGTCCTGAAGACTAATCCATTTAAGAAGACAGCCAAAGAGAGGAGGGAATAGTTCCCTCCTTTAAATTTTTTTAAATTTAAATTTTTTATGGTATCTGATGAATTTTGATGGTAAATGATGGATTTATTGGTGGTAGTTCTAAGTGGATTTTTAATCAGTCAGCATTGATTTGAACAGTTGAGGCAGTCAATATTGCCTCTTTAAGTCCTTATGCAACATTAAGAAAAATAATCCTTAATGCTTTCCAGCACACATTCAGCTTAGCCTATATGCAATAATGTTGCAGTTTTGCAAAGAAGCATAACATAATGAAATTTAATGTATTTCTTTTGTGTCTGTGGCTTTAATCACTATTCCCATAGTATGAAAAATGTAAACAAAGCAATTTGCTGGATGTGCTCTGAAAAATTACTTAGAAATGAAAATATAATGGCTTTTAAAGGGTTGTTCCTTTGTAGTTCAATTGATATAGTGCAATTTCACGTTTGAGATTTGTAATTCAAAGTTAGAGGTAAAATTCTGTGCTACTGGAGCAGATGAGAACAGAATGTTAAATATAGGCATTTTCTGCATTAATGTCTTGCAGCTCCATTTTCTGTTCCATTAACTTTCATACTTTAGCATGTTGGCTCACACGTAGATTTCTAACTAACTGAGTAGCAGAATTTTAAGCCTTGTATAATGTTTCTATAAAAATACATGGTGGTCAACTCAACTTCCCCCCTCTGGCATCTACAAACTGAGAATGAAGAGAATAAGCTACTGTGAACTGGCATTATCAAGCATGGCTGCTCAGGTGCCCCCTTGTTTAGACTGGCCATTGTGAAGTACACACTTTATAGCCATAATGTCTTGAGATATATTGGAAGCATGTGTGTAAAGTGGGTAAGGACAGCATCAAAACGGCTCTAAGAGATTACAGAAATAACTTTTGAACACAATTTACTATACGGGTGCTTGGAATCATGCACCTGAAGCACCCTTGCATATTTAGTGAGTAAGAGCAGCGTCTGATAAAGATAGAAGTCCTGGATGAACTCAGAATATTTCCGTGTATTGAATATTCTGTGAAGAATCTGTATATTAATTAAAGCCATAAGGCTAAATTCACCAAGGAGCATATGTACCAAATTGTTATTTAGGAAGTCTGAGGCAAATATTGAAGTGGTAATAAAAACTCTCAATAGAAGCCTCAGTCATATCTTCTGTGTTGTTTCTACTAGCTTTTATCTGTCTAAGGCTTTCCTGAAAGCAGTGTATCAGGGGTTGGGTCCTCTTGTAGAATTTTTTTCCCATAAATTGCTAGGGAACTAATCACTGGGCACTTACGGGTACTTAAGAAAAACAAAAAAGGTGGCTGAGGTGGAGGGAGGGGAGGAACACGTGGACTTCATTTCAGTTTTGGTGGGGTGTGCTGGTCAGGAGNTGATCCATCCCCAGCACCCCGGGACTCTGCACCACAGCTGCCTGTGCCGGGAACAGCACCAACGGGGAAAGGGTGCCAGCGGCAGAGAAACTGTGACTGTTTCCCTGGTTCTGTCTGTTGTTCACATCATAGTTATTGTTCAGTTTTGTCTTGCTAAACACAAATAAAGAACTGTTATCCATATCCTCACATCTTTGCCTGAGAGCTCCTTAATTCTAAAATTATAACAACTCGGAGAGAGGAGTTTTGTATTCTCCATTTCAGGAGAGAATCCTGTTTGTCCTTAGCGATACCTGTCTTCCAAACAAAGACACAGTGTTATCCTTCTTCCAATACACTGATTCATTCATACTCTGGTTTGTCTCCTCCGCTTTGCTTATCATTCAAGAGATCCAGGCAATATCTTCATATAAGAACCTGTTAATCGGACACTTAAAACTCACTGAAGGAATACCCACTCTGAAAATTTTAGATGTAATATACTTATTAGATACTACAGCTCACACAAATATGGTCTAACCACCACCATGATATGCCATGGGTTTCTCCTAGTCTCTTCTGATGGAATTCTGTCACTTCATACAGAATTTTTCACTACAAAGACAACACGAACAAGTGATCAATTATTTAGTCATATGAGAACCCTCAGCTTAGAGATGCCACAATGGGATATTCATCATTTTGCATGTGGCCTTTTCAGTCTGAAATATGCTGTAAAATCATATTTCTGTCATTGTCTCCCTCAATTGCCTGTCTTTGGTAGCTTGACAGCTTTATAACCATCAAGTATCAGTGCATTTTCTTGAGAAGCAGTAGCTTTTTCTTTGCACCCTTTGATCAGCAATGACGTTCTTCATTTCTACCACAAAGAACTGTGATTACGTAGAAGTTCCAGCTCTTTTTTGTTATTTCTTATTTCCTCTTAAATGAAATGCAAGGGTAGTTCATCAAAAGAACTTAACTTGCAATCTTAATAGATGCATTTTATGTTTCACTGTTGTGATGCTTCAAAGTGCATTCATATCTTGAATATGTTCATTCTTCCCTCTGTTGAAAATCTAGTCTATGTGATCTCTTATACAACTCGGAATTTTTTTCCACATTTGAAACACAGAGGATTGGGACTCTATTAATATTATTGTACTATAGTAGTACATAAAATATTTTATTTTTATTATATATATATTATATATAATATTATTGTATTGTTATTATATATATATTTGTATTATATAAATAAATTTTTATTTGTTTTCAATTACATATTCTAGAATTTCTTGATTTTTTAGAATTGTTACTCATATGTCGTTTTGGTTGAATTGCTGTTTCAATTTTTATCTGGTTCTTTTTGACTAATTGACAGTATTAAAATCCAATATTTTATTAATTGGACAATAGAATATCATTTTTGTTTTTATTTTCCCAAAACTGAGAATGAGTCTATATAGTTACTGATGCCCCCTAATTCAATATCAGTAGAATAAGTATGATTTTAGCTTGCTTGATTTTTTCAGGTTACTGTTTATTCTCAGCACACATAGTTCAAAGATATTATTGTTTAAGTCTATACATAACTTTGATTTGATATCCTAATGGCAGCATTGGTAGAATTTTTCGCACGAGTCACTTATTCATGAATAATATACTAGTTGTGTTGGTTTATATTTCAGTTGACATGACACTTTTTTTTGCAACATTTGCTCATTTAAATAGTAAATTCCACACCTAAACTTATAATTGAAGTAAAAGAAACGGAACTTTTCTAGAATAAGTATTTACTTTTTTTACTATATTTTTAGATGGAAGCTGGGCCCTGCTTGACTGCTCTATAATCAGGTAATTATGAATATGAATTTTGTCATATGAGAAATATACCAATACATGCAACTGTGAGACGCAGTTTGCCACGGAAAAAAAACCCCATAAACTAATTGACAAAGAACTTCCCTTGACAGCATGAAATGCATTTACTTGGTTATTTTTGTTGTCCAAATTCTTTTGCTTTTGACATACTCCTAACAGACATTTACACCAGCAGAAGCTGTTGCAGTGTTCCTGCAAAAAGAGAAAATAATATGAAATAAATATGTATAGCAAAAGAAATATGGAAGACCCTGATAAATTGAAGATACCTGCAACTTTTTTACAGAGTTACAGAATGCAGAAAAGGAAGCCAAAGAAGAATATAGAAGAAAAAGGACAGTTGAGAACATGAGAAACCTTTAAAAAAATGAGATATTAAGAAAACAGCTGTGAGGAAACAGGATGCAAAAGAACAGGATGCAGTCAGGAGCTGCAAGATGCAAAGGGTGATGAACTAAATGTTCTTGAAGCACCACAGGAGGAAAGTAAAATACAGTGTCCAAGTCTGGGGACATCAGAAACTGGGATATCCTCAAGTAATGGAAATCAAGAATATTTTCTCAGTGAAAATAAAAATACAAAATTACTAAGGGTAGGTGAGGAAAAACACAACATTCATTTCTGGAAAACAGCTATAATTTGTTTTTTTCCTTGATGATTGCTTATGCTTGAAATTAGGCATTTGTTTGTTAAGATCAGTATCTACTTTTGAGCATCATGTGAAAGGAATTTCATGTGGTTTTTTCTTTCTTCTGTTAATGAAAATAGTAAATATACAAAGAGGANTTATGTAATTAAAAAAATAATTTCTGATCAGGGCAATGTATTGCAAGTTCAGGATCAAGGGAAACAGTCATAAACTGACAGGATCATGATTCTAAAAAAATTATTACTATTACTATTACTATTGTTATTGTTGTTGTTGTTGTTTGCTATTTCAACTCCAGGTGTGGCCTCACCATGCCCTGCCAGCAATATCCCTCCTAATGCAGTGCAGTATAATATTAGCTTTCTGTACTTAGAGAGCACAATTGCCTGTCTCAAGCACTGGTACCACAGAAGGACTTTACCAGGAGGTATGTGCAGAATGGAGCAGCAAGGTGCTGCTAACTCCAGGCCTGGGGAGGCAAGATCTGGTTAGCACATCCTGGGTAATGCATCCACACAGAATTCACACAATGGCAAACTGTGTAAAGAATCAATTGGTTGTACACATATCACTGGTCAAATAAAAATCATCCACAGTTTTGGGACAGATGGCATCTGTGACCACCAAAACCCTCCCCTCCCCTATTAAGCCACCAGTGATGGGAACTTGAGATAAGATAANTTTCCTTGATGATTGCTTATGCTTGAAATTAGGCATTTGTTTGTTAAGATCAGTATCTACTTTTGAGCATCATGTGAAAGGAATTTCATGTGGTTTTTTCTTTCTTCTGTTAATGAAAATAGTAAATATACAAAGAGGAACTGAAATTTCATTTACTCTGCAAAGAATTTTACTGTGAAAAGATTTTACTATGAAATTAGTTTCAAAGAAGCTTTTAATTCTAGAACAGTAAAGAATTAAAAATCACTTCTTAAATGTAATTTAACCAATTAACACAGAAAGAGGGAACAAAGTGTTACTGACCTTTTTCCTGGGATATTTGCTGTTTTTCTTAGTCCTGACACATCGGTTTTAAAGAAAAGCAAAATGAATCTATAAATAAAAATATTATCATTGTTAGTAATGTTGACCAATATTTCAAGAGGACAAGGAATTTGATCTTTAAGCATAACTTGTATTCTTCATCTGCTTTCATAAGCATAAAAATACGATGACATACATATGATTTTATCCCACTAGCACAACAAGATAGTTGATATCTACGCAAGTAGAGGTGAATACTGAGGGAGGAGAAAACCATAGCCTTGTAACAAATTTTCTACCTCCAGTTCTTTATGAAATGCTGTCAGATATGAGAGTTGCAAGAAAATGAGCATATGCTTCCTTAAGAAATTATCTGCATGTTATATATGCAGATATGTTCTAAAGGTCACACAAATTTTGAAGTCTCCTTTGATGTACAGGATTTCAAAGGGTGCAAGAAGAAATCTCTTTCTCTTGAAGCTGTATTCAACGTCTTAATCAGTAAAATAAATTATGTGTATATAAATAAATATATAATNCACTAATATCCAAATGTTGTCTCAGGCCTAGGGGGAGGTAAACAAGACTGGGGAACAAGAATGTATTGCTGATAATGGCAGAATTTATGGGCCACAAGGTAACCAGCTCTACAATTGTGCTGAAATCAGCTTGGATTGAGCAAAAGGTAATTCTGTCAGGGGAAGATTGCAAACACCTACTCACAACCAACACTCAAAGAAGAGAAAGACAGTGCATTCAACTAATTAGCATAAGAAGCAAAGGAATCACTCAGCCAATAGAATAAGGGAATTCTATAGTCAATGAGCATTAATTCCTCTGTTTGCAAAAAAAATAGTGAAGTTTTGAACCACCTTGGGACGCCCATTACCAAGAAGAGCAGGGTGGAGAAGGATCAACTGCACAACAAAGATCTGTGGATGGTGACTACCTTCTGCCTGATCTCTCAATCTCTCCCTCATCCTTTTCTGTGCCTTTCTCTCTCTCTCCCTGTCTACCTCACATTTATTGTGTCTGTGTTATTGACATCAGCATATGGTCTAATTTGCAGGTTTATTCATGCAGAGCCATCTCTCACTAATTGGATCTTAACACCTTATCTGTGGCAAGGACACATTTCTGACTCATGATCAACTTGGATCCACCAGGAAGCCCAGGGCTGTTCCTGCCAAGTAGTTTTGTAGCCAGTTAGCCCTCTGTATATGCTGGTACCCAGGATTGTTCTTCCCCAGCTGTAGGACTTTGCTGAAGTTCCTGACATTGCTCTCAGACCATTTCTCCAGCCTGTCAAGGTCCCTTTGAATGGCATCCCTCTGACATACCAGCCACTCTTCCCCCTTAGAGGCCACACTCTGTCTCATCATGCTGATCATTAATGAAAATTAGACTGAAATTAAAGCAGAATGGAACATGGTATTGTCCCATGGGGTACATTGTTATTGACTTGTCTCCAACTATTCTTTGTGACACTGATTATCACACTTTTTTTCATTCAGCCAGTTTTCATTCCCATATATTATATATTTTTAAAAAATAAGCTTGTGGGCTTGCACACACCCTGGAGTACCTAGAATTGCCAACTGGATCAATCAAATTTTCCAGTTAATGTGCAATGTGAAGTAAAAAGCTGTGAAGCACACAGTAAAAGAATCATAGTCCTGTGACTAGAGTTGTCAAGTGGATTAAATATATTAAATATATAATGAAAGGTTATATGGATAACAATCTAAACTTTGATAGACTATATAGACTGTATATTTTCAATCAGATTTTCAATCTATGTTTTCAGAGAATGTTAGAACAGTTTTTTAACAACCACAAGATACTGGATCCAAAGCCATGTGAATATAGAACCCATTAAAGTAATACTTGAATGCATTGTAATGTATTATGGTTATTTAGACAACTCTTCAATATCTTTTAAGAGATTGCATTTTCTTTCTGGATAGATTCTCACAGAAACAGCCATTATACCATTGTTCCCAGTGTGTTTACAGTGCTTTGCAGCTGTATAACTTTGCTAAGTTTGTTGACAAGTTTTAAGATTTCAAAGAGGTATTTTCTCATTTACATATGAATTTCATCCCAGAAACTCTCAGAATCTGTTAGAACTAACTAGTGAGTTTATTATTCAGTCATAACAGAACCTACATTTTTATGGCTGTTTTCTTTTTTTATAGAAACTTTATCCAGCTGACATTCTTTACACTGCTTGTAGACCAAGAGAATATGTAAAATTTTTGGTTAAATATATATAATTAAACTATGATGATTTGAATATTATTTTTTATGTAGAAATTATATGCACCTTAGTGTGGTATTATTTCAGAAAATAAAAAGCCACAAAAAATATTATTTCAGGAATTTTTGGTTCTCCTTTTGAAGAAAAAAGAACACTTTTACAATGTTCTGTCAACTAAAAATTAACAGACTTTACTACACGAATATTTAGACAAGAGATTTCTAAAAATCTAATCAGTAAGCCTTTATGATTATCTAAAAGAGGAATAAAGAATTATAGCAGTGGAAAACAGGCTTGATTTTAACATGATTAATATGTGTCGTGGTTTCAATTCGAAATTGGGTGGAAATACTAATTTTTGTTTTGGTTTGATTTTGCTAATTTCAAAGTTTTTAATTAAGAGCAAAACAGGCTTAAGTTTAAAAGTAATAAGACTTTATTAATTAACACTAAAAGAAAGAAAAACAACAAGAATGAGGATGAAACTTTAAAACACTTCTTTCCTCACACCTTCTTTTTTCTTAACTGACAATGTAAAGAAAACACTTAGACTTGCACTCAGACTTGCACTCTTTCTTGACTGACTTTGATACTTTATGTGGTCTTTATACATTTGCATTCTAATTTTCTCTCACTGGAGAGAGGATGGAGGTTTTCCAGGTCCCATCTGTGCACTGATGCACTGAAAGAGTTAACAAGAGACAGTGTCTGACCTGGCCTGTTGTGCTGGAGCTGTGCCAGGACAGGCGGGGCAGTCCATGGTGTCACATTTCAAAGCTGTGCTGGGGGAGCAGCTCTCAGAGGGGCCAGGCACAAAGGCAGCCGCTCGCTGGGCGCCTGCAGCCAGGAGGGAAAGTTGGACAGATTCCCAAAATTCCTTTTCCACCCCTCGGTCTCATCAGGTGTTCCAGCCTGCCCCATGGTGCCTCCCCCCTCTGTCCCCAGGCACACAGAGGCAGGTTCAGCTGGGCAGCAGCAGAGCAGACTCTGTGCCCAGATGTTCCCAAATCAGCCGAGCCTGCCTGGCCCTGTGGGCTCCCCTGCCCCAGCCAGCCCAGGGCAGAGAGGGCAGAGGTGTGTGCTCTGACAGCCGGGAGGAGAGACCTGCCCGGGCTGCTGCCAAAGGGAATAACAACTAGAAAATGCTTCCCATTGGTCCAATAAAATGCCAATCTCAAACCCAGCTCACTTCCATGGGCTGGTCAAACCAGGACAACATGTCAGCTCATCAACATAACTATTATTATGATGATTTGAATTACTTATATTTTTCACCAGTGACTTGTAGCTGGCAAAGGAGCAGAGAGAGCCTATTGCAAGCACATCGCCCCCTAAACAGGCTGTGGATCCATATTTGACAAATATCATAAATCCTCTTCTCTTGTAAACTTTCATGCAAATTTGGACCAAATTTTAATGACCTGAGATTCATTAAGCCAAGATGAAGGTGGGATATGGAGAAGTGTTAAACAAATGTATGCTAAAAGAAGTCAACCAACCAAAACAAAAAATGGACATCACCACAACTACCAAAAAAACAAACAAAAAAAAAATCCTACAGAAAAAGAAAACCAAGCCAGGAAAAAAATCAAACAAGGCTGTAATTAAGCTTATTAGAAGTATTATTAGCCTTCATGGAGAGTAAGGCACAGATAATTCTCAGACTGTCAGTTCCTTGCATTTAAATATTAATTTGTTTCGGACAAAAGTTTTGAAATGACTGTGATTTGTCACCTCCACTGTGAAAAACCTACATTTTATATGCCCTGCAAATCTAAATCACAAGTGATCTAATGACTTTCTAATTTACATTAACTTTTCAGTAAGCTTAAATAGTTTCATCTCAAAATCTTTAAGCAGAACTGTTATCACATCTATGTTCTACATTAATTGTAGATTCATTTATTGAAATTGCTTTCCGCTTTAAATTTCCATCTTAAACTTGAAATCCTGAATCCTTTTTGATTGAAATGACATGTTACGCTGAGACTTCCAGAACTTGGAGAATAAAAAATTAAATTTTTGAAGTTATTTAAAAGTTTTTGGTTTGATTTCCATTTTTATTCCAAAATATTTTCCTTCTTTTTTCATTTATTTTTCCAGACTAGTGAGCCAAGGTTTTCAAGTACCACATAACTGTATGTATGATATTTGTTGACCTAACAGATTAATCTTCACTCTAAAACATTATTTAATTATCCAAGGTGTTACTTCTATGTTCTATAATTTTAAAAATTGTTTTCTTATACTCAAGTAAAAATACCCATATTATTAACTTTTGTCCTGAAGGAAGTGCCTTTGCAGATCATGTAAAATATGTGCTTCAGATGAGGCTAGATAATGCTCAGTGTAATTAGGTTAATTGGTTATCATATCTCTGAGAAAGCTGAGAAAGTAACTTTGCTAGGACAACATGATTGGTTAAGGAACTTATTGTAGAATACCTTTGAATATATTGAAAAGGGTATGTATTTTCTGGTTGTACTTTTATCTTTACAATTTTTTAACATATTACAATCATCATTTGAAAGCTTTAAAAACAATGTGGTGGTCTATATTATTTTAACTTGGAGGCTTATATCAGGAAATTCTTCAACATGGATAGACAAGTACCCAAATTATTTTACTTATGCTGAAATAAGTTTCTTCTGCTATTTCTCAAAGAATGACTTTTGTAACTTGTCAGGTTTGGGGGGAAGATTGTATAGGATGACCCAGGGAGTTGGTATTCAATCCTTTTCTTAGTGTCAAATTGGACCTCCAATATTTCTTCCAGCTTTTGATGTAGTTCTCATCAGTGGGAGAACCTGAATATGTGGAATGTATGTTTGCTCTTGAAATGTTACCAACAGAATAAAACAAAACATGTGGATCTACAAGAAATACCATGACAAACTTATTGGGGCAAAACAAGAAAGAGCAATATTGGTTCAGCCCAGAACACAGAGAAAATGTGTGACAGAAATAAAAATTTAGAGGCCTTGATTTCAATATGTCTTTGTTTTTATGGATACTTATAGAATTTGTTGTGCAACAGGAGAAAACAAAATCACAAAATACCAAAATATAGCAGAAGAAAGTAAGGCAAGAGAGAAGACCTTTCATTTTGAACTTCTGTGTGTAGGGAAGACAAGGAAGGAAGGAAGGAATGAAGGAAGGAAGGAAGGAATTAAGTCAATTTAGGAAGGAAGGAAATTAGTTTAGGAAAATATGATCAAAATATTTTTATATTTTTATATATATATAGGTATATTTATATATATAATATATATAGGTATATTACCTTACATCTCTCATGACACGCACCAAAGAACCCTACATACTCAGAAGGCATAGGCAACTTAGATAACAGAAAAGCTCAATCAATTAATGTTAAAGAAATGGGAGTATGAGTTAACATGAGATTTCACTGGAATTAAAGTACCCTACTGAAGATCGCAATTAATAAATATTTTCAGAAAGTAGTTAGGTAATACCAATTTTATGCTCACTCTATAGTTATTTAAAGTGAAAATATTTATTGGAAAATTACATGTAAAATTTTGGATCTTCAATTCAAAATCATTAATTCTTTTTTTTTTTTACCTCATGGAGAATACTTTTTTTATTTTACCTCATGGAGTCAGTCTGTAACTCAAAACTTTCAGTGATATCATTATTTATAATACCTCTGACTGTCTCTGAGAGCTGATTAGAAAGATGTAAAACAGATATTCTACATTGGCATTGGGACAGGTGAGAAACAGATATCAGTCATTAAAAATGTGGAAAAATACCTAACAAGGCTCTGACCCACAGAAGTTTTACTAGATTAGTCACAATTTATTTCACATGTATTAAATAAAACAGTTTCTGTATATTTTGTTTGGGATGAGATCTCAGAATTTGGGCTGATGAAAACAAGAAGACACAAGAGACCATCTGTGAAAAATGACACATCTAAATTCCCTAAATCTAAATGTATATTATAACCTTGCTCAAAAAGAGTCTTTAATTTGATTGTCATCCCCAATGACAGGTACAAGACACCTGCCAGATGGTATACAACTTAATTTGAGCAAAGTGATCTTACACAACTGCTACTCAGTGTTTGAAGAGTCCCTCTTTTGAGTCTATATAGCAACATAAGATTATTCCTAACATAAAATCCTTAAACAGAGGAATAAAGCAATTGCAAATAATCAAAATAATATAAACAAACTGTTTTTCCTGTTCAGAAATCACCACACTCTTAAATTCTAAGTTCAGAATTTGCTTTTTTTTCATTATTGATCCATCTGTCATGCACAACCGTTGTGGGCAGAAGGGAAAACACCTGCACTGGAGTAGAAAAGATGCCAATGCAGATTCCCATTTGGCAAGCAGAATAAAAATTCAGCTCTTGAAGATAAGATTGTCTTGTGTCTGTCATCATCCACATGTTCATTGGGACTATTTTCAACTGCTGAAGCTAAAAGCATTTGAATACTGATAGAGGCTTGCAGTTTTTCTTAAAGCATTCCTAGACTTAATTTTTTAAACAAAACTTCAAAAATACTGCACCAAAAAACCTGATGAGCCATTGATTGCCAGAGTAAAGGAACTGATGCAATAAAAATTGCAACATACAAATATGGTTNCTCTGAGAGCTGATTAGAAAGATGTAAAACAGATATTCTACATTGGCATTGGGACAGGTGAGAAACAGATATCAGTCATTAAAAATGTGGAAAAATACCTAACAAGGCTCTGACCCACAGAAGTTTTACTAGATTAGTCACAATTTATTTCACATGTATTAAATAAAACAGTTTCTGTATATTTTGTTTGGGATGAGATCTCAGAATTTGGGCTGATGAAAACAAGACACAAGAGACCATCTGTGAAAAATGACACATCTAAATTCCCTAAATCTAAATGTATATTATAACCTTGCTCAAAAAGAGTCTTTAATTTGATTGTCATCCCCAATGACAGGTACAAGACACCTGCCAGATGGTATACAACTTAATTTGAGCAAAGTGATCTTACACAACTGCTACTCAGTGTTTGAAGAGTCCCTCTTTTGAGTCTATATAGCAACATAAGATTATTCCTAACATAAAATCCTTAAACAGAGGAATAAAGCAATTGCAAATAATCAAAATAATATAAACAAACTGTTTTTCCTGTTCAGAAATCACCACACTCTTAAATTCTAAGTTCAGAATTTGCTTTTTTTTCATTATTGATCCATCTGTCATGCACAACCGTTGTGGGCAGAAGGGAAAACACCTGCACTGGAGTAGAAAAGATGCCAATGCAGATTCCCATTTGGCAAGCAGAATAAAAATTCAGCTCTTGAAGATAAGATTGTCTTGTGTCTGTCATCATCCACATGTTCATTGGGACTATTTTCAACTGCTGAAGCTAAAAGCATTTGAATACTGATAGAGGCTTGCAGTTTTTCTTAAAGCATTCCTAGACTTAATTTTTTAAACAAAACTTCAAAAATACTGCACCAAAAAACCTGATGAGCCATTGATTGCCAGAGTAAAGGAACTGATGCAATAAAAATTGCAACATACAAATATGGTTCATAAAATTCTATAAATGTCAAATTCAGCCCTAATGGACTTGTTAAAGGCACAGACTTGTAGACCTGTGTTATGTTATTCTAATATAATGTTATTGCCAAATATGCTTAAATTTTTCACCTGACTCAGACAGAGTATATTCTGAATTTTTGTCTCTTTTAGATACAAAAATATACCAGCACAGAATGTCCCTTTTACCTGGAGTAATTAATGCTAAATTATCATAGCTTGCAGACAATTCTGAGTGATTATTCACAATTTTGGAACTGAGGGGTCACAAAAACCAAATCAGTTTTCTCTTCTCTCTCTTCTCTAGCCAACAGTACTTTATTTAAAGTAATCATGCAAAAAAGGCTTATGTAAAATGCTCGGGTGACAGTTATTCTGACCCGGTTTAAACATTTTTCTTAAGCTGACTTGAATTATTTCCCACATGTACCCACTTCTCTCTGGTTGGCAGAAAAGTCAGTAACTATCTCAGTTGAAGGTGTCTGCATAGACGTATCTTACATTCCTTTCTGGAAGCTCAGCATCTTGACAGATGGACCACACTTTTATTATTCAAATGCTTATACTAAAATATTTAATTCTTTACACAAGTTATGAATAAAATTGCTCTCCTTTGGCATTGGAAACATCATACTTATCTGTAGTCAGCTTCTGTCACCACCTTGAAATGATGTAAATACCAATGGTAACTTTATTAATCTTGATGTCTTTTGCATGCCATCATGCAAAGATATTTCCTGATATTGGGAGCCGTTCACTATCCTAGACTTAATTCTCTATAATCCCAGTTTCTCCCCTCTTATTTAGCATTTGATACATAGGGTGCAATACACTTCAGTATAATAATGTAATATTATAATATAATACAATCCATGTACCCAGTTACCTTTGCAAGTCCTTGCTTCTTCCTCACGTGCTGGTTCAGCAGTCTAGACATCACCCTACGCCTAAGTTAAGGAGTTAAGGTAACAGCATTCCATAAGAATGTAAGAAGCTGTCAAATATCTCTAGTTCATATTTTGGTGTTAACATGACATGTAATGGTTTGCAGGGCTTTGGGTATTGCCCCAAACGTACCCTTTTTTTGTTAGAATTGGCAGTGCTGTTGAATGCAATTTGCAGATTCTATGTGGGAAAATATTACTAATACTGTTTGTCTTCAATTTTCTTCTCATTTGAGTTCAATGAGTCTTTTTTGAAAATGAAGCAGCTGATACTAAAGTTTATTCATCTTCTTGAAATGGAGATAATGAGCTAGTTTTCCTCTCACAGCTGAGACTCCTATCTGTTCATATAGCACTGTGGGTGTTGATGTCAGGTGTGCATATTGAATGTTTCCTAGCCCTTTTTAGTTGATGTACGAATTCACTTACATTTTTCACCTGTTCTAAATAAGGACAACATATACAGATCCCCAGTAAATGTGATGTTGCAATCTTCTGTTTGAACTGATAGCTAAAATTGCAGTGATCCTGCAAAAGCTAGGGCAGCAGGTAAAGAAGAGAAAACAGGTATGTTTAGTGTATGGTGTAGATGAAGAGGTAAAATAGCATTATTCAAAATGGTTCATAAGAACTTGTGGTTGTTCAGTTAAACAGGAAGACAGAAAATTTGAACCAGATAGAAAAATGCTTTTTAAAATAACTCATCTCTTTAAGTCATCATCAAGAAATTCTGTATCAAGGGTTCAGCAAAATGAAACACAAAATTTGGGAAGGGGTACAGACCAATATCAGGGAATCTGCCAATACTCCAACACAAGAGTGTTGAGAAGGAATTGGACAATTGCCTGATAGGCAAGTTTTTCTAGACTTCAACAGCAAAGATGTGTGTGTGTTTACACACTGAAGAGAAATATATACAGTATTCTTTATTTTAGAGTTTCAGACTCTTTTTGTATTTTTGAAAAGCAAATGTATCAGTATAAGGAAACTGAAATTACAAAATGGATAAGGAAATAGGAAGAGGCAAGGTAAAAGAACAACCTTCACTGGAAATAAAGGAAAAGCAAAGACCAGTCATCATTTGGGACTACTCCTTAGTATTAACTACAACACGTTAAAAAAAAGGAAAAAAAGCAATACCACTAATTTTATTAATTTTTTCAAAATTTGAAGGTTTTTTTTTTTCACTTTTAGATTAGCATATTTTTACACAAGACTGATACTTCATACTCATTCTCTACCATCACTTTTATCCTCCAAAAATACATTTTCAGTGAAAGAAAAAAGTGGCAATTTTTAACAAAGAATATTTTCAGTAGATGTTGTTTGAGCAACAAGCAGATACTATAGTTCCTATCCTATAAGAATGTAGGAATGAATACAAATATGGTTGTTAGATCAACTTTCTTTAAGCATATATTTATTGATAATAGTAAGCTTCTGATATGTTTTATAAATGACATTTCCAGAGACTGTGAAAACAACAAAGTTTAACTTTCCACCCCACATTATAATCCATGCTAAATCAAAGCCTTCTTTGAAGACTTTGATGAGAATGGTGGGAATTATGTCTTCTAAAAGTATTGATTTAAAATGGCTACCAGTTGTTTATATGACTTTGCTTTATGTAACAATTCTTTAGGGAATGTTTAATTAAATCATAATTGCCAAAAATATCCTTGTCAGACTCTACAGGACTATAGGGAAATGGAAAGACATGTTTAAGCGAATCTCATTATCAAAGTCCTGTTTAATACAAATTAAAATTGATTTATTCTAAATAGACTAAATGAAGTGAATGGTCTATATCTTTGCAAAGTAACATAGTTCAAATATGCTATGAAACACAGATACAAGAGTATATAAAAATATGAAGTATGTACTTGATTGGGATATGAAACTCATGAATAATAAGAATCAAAAAAAAATGTCTAAAATTCAGATGGCAAGAAACCTCAACAATAATACAAACACCTCCAGTCTTTTCCTCTCTTGTGATTCTGCTCCTCAGCCCTGCAATTTCCAAAGTGCATTAAACAGATGGAGTTGAACTATCTCATTAACTATAACAATGTAGCAGGACATTCATATTACTTTCACTGTACAGATCAATCAATTGAATCAATAAAATTGGTGCCCTCTACAAAATGAAATGCTGATCTCTTTACTGAGTCACATAGACACAATATTCTGACTGTATGTTTTAGATTGGAAAATACAGGCTGTTGGTCACTGGAAATATCAGCTTGTTGCTCTGCAGGTGGGCAAAGACATCAAAGAAACAAATTGTCCATGTTTGACTTCAGGAATTTACAACATAAGGATCAAAGAATAACATGAAACATTCAGAAAGGAAAAATAATCATTAGGCTAGGTACAAAATATTTTAGAATGCAGTAAGAGTACTTGTGGGATTTTTATCACGTGATATCAGGTGATTCTTATAAGGTGATGGTTATTAATTGATTCTTATTAATTAATACCACATTAGTAATCAAAAATTTATT
>VXBS01009156.1:142245-199103 GCA_013400255.1 Sitta europaea
TTTTATTTAAACTACCATTCTTGTAAATAGTCAAGACTCTTTAGAATTAATATTTTTAAAGTTTAACCATTAAAGATTTCTACAAAAATGAGATTCTGTGTTCATTGCTTCCCAGACTTATTTGTTATACTGCTCCTATGGTCTTCAGGTCAGAGAGAGAGAGAGGATATTAACTTGTGTCTTTTCTTTGAATCTGCATTTTCCCCAAGATATTTTCTGAAATTATTGACTTTTTGCAAAAGGGTGACAATATGTTTCTCTGTGTCATCTTCACTGCAGCTTCCCTGGCACCATGGAAATTTACAAACTTTATTCTTTGTGATAGAAGCCTAATTAGAAAATGAATAGGAAAAGAAAGCTGGCAAGAGGTTTTAAAAGAGAATTGCCCTTGATGAACATTAGCATATGTTTCAGTCTAATTCCTTCTATTGTCTACCTGACTTTTTGGTGTTTTTTTAATTAGAATAGAACACTGAGTTGTGGCTTGTACAGTGTAGGTTATTGAGCAGGCTTCCCACACAGTCCAAAAGACTGAAGCATTTGTGCTTCCTTCTGTTATTTTGCACCAGTGCCTGTACATAAAACTGAGGGCCCCATAACACTAGTTGTTATGGACTAACAAATTTTGAAATTCACTGTCTCTATGGGATGGCTGACATCTTATCATAGACTAAAAAGGGAATAGCTCTGAATGAAACTACGGAGCCAATAGAGAGATTATATTTGAAAATAAATGTTCTTTACAGTTCCTAAGCCTCTTTTAGAAGACTGAATATCAATAGTTCTTCTTGAGCAATTTCCATGAGACATTACAAAAGAAATTACAATTTTTAAATTACTTAGAAGACAAACATGGGAATAAATGTTTTCATCCCTGATATCCAGGGATTTTCTTTTATTCCCAGTTCTTAAGATCATGCTGTATTAATATCAGGGACACAAATCTTTTGCCATAATTCCATTAAGTCCCATTCACTTTCATGAATTATCAGCTAGTTCTTCTGAAGGCTGATTGTCTTTGTTGTTGCATTTTTTGTCACTCATAGTATTAAAGCAGGGAGAATACTAACTGGATTAAGGCAGTATTGAAGGCCACAGTAATTAAGACAGAATTCAGGGTCACCTGCACGTGGTGTGTGTGATACAGCTCCAGACTAGATAGGAATGAGTTTTGCCTAACAGCTGAGATCTTATGAATAAGGACTGTGAAAAATGACTGTGTAGAAGCATGGGGAGAAGAAAGCAGTGGAAAGGAAAATTCAAATCTAACCTCAGCAAGTAATAGTGTAGCACTAAGGAACAACATCATCATCTGAAAAACACCTCAAGAACTCAGACTCTCCACCAACATTCACTTTCAAATTTCACTTAAACGTTGCTTAGCTTATCTATAATGTAGATAATGCAGATGTACAACTAACTGGACAAATTCTGCACTTATTGGCAAAGTCTCACCTTAAGTGATGTTGCATGTCTCTCATAGTAGGCTTTAAAGTGGCATTGTTAGCTAAAATAGGTAATTTGCCCTTTGTGTAGGGATGCCTTTCTCATCTCCTTGAAGACTCAACTGGTGAAGCATCTGAAAGTATTTCCTCAGCTGGTTGATCCCATTGGCACACACAGATATTTCTTAGTGCAGCTAAGCATGGAATTTGAAGGGACAATGTGTATTTTTAAATGAGCTCAAATGCTTAACATGGGATAGTTCAGTTTATCAAACACAGACTTGTGGCATTATTTAAGTGTTCACAAGTGGTTCTTATCTGCTCTGTAACTGCAGGTCAAAAATTTTAGGCATCTCCCTAGTGTGCATCTCTTTCTTGTGCCATATTTGACATATATCTTCATGTATCTGTCCAGATGACTTGAATACTCTGCTGCTGTTAAAGTGGCAATTTATGTTTGTATTTAAACAACTGACATGAACTGACTTACTCAAGGCTCTGATTCTTATTAATATTCAGACCTTGTTAACAAAAAGTAGGCATCTATTTTCTTTGAAAGTACTGGATTTCAGCTGGCAATCCAGGACAGCATCAGTCTTCTGTGGATCCCACCAGATATAATCTCAAAGGAGAATAACTTTCACCAAGGCAACTGATCTGAATTGCTCAAATACAAAATTTATATGAGTAAATGTGTCAAATTTGCATTGACTCTCATCCACTATAATGGATGCTAAATATTCCTATGTATGACTGAAATATATGTTAAAACTTGGTATTCTTACAAACAACCAATATCTATCATCCTTTAATTTTATTTAAGAAGCACAAGCTTATTTAAAACCTCCAGCCATGCTGTTGACTATTGACTGAAAGAATTAAAGTCAACTGATTAAATATAAATCAGGCATGCTTAGTTTATAACTACAGCTTTGTGAACTGAACTAAAAGAAATATTTGTGTTCTTTCTGTGCTGCCCAGTCAAGTTCTTAGTATGAAGAAAAATGATGGCTGAACTCTGTGCAATCAGACATTACCATTACAGCCTCCTGCTCAGTCCTCAAAGTAGTTTCTATTTCTGTTGAAGGTATGAATTTAATTTGTGTGCAGGATCCTTTCAGTTCATAGGAACATGAATTTCAAGTAAAGATTGCCTAAGAAAAGAGTGATTGAGTTATTTTCAAGGGAGGACAGGAGAGGGAAAGCAGGCAGGCAGGAAGGAAGGAAGGAAGGAAGGAAGGAAGGAAACCTTTACTTGAAAAAACAAAATTTAAAAAATCTCAACATCTTCCTTGTTTAAACACCTACAATTCCTATGACCTTCACAAAGAGCTGAAATGCTTCTTCTGAGATCAATAGCTTTGGTGCCAAATCATCAGAAATGCAAGGCTTAACAAAAGACAAATTTCACAAATAGATAGTGTTTATTTTGCACTTCTGAATTCAGACATGGTTTATATTTTAAAGCTCAAACAATCTTGGTGATCTACCATTGTGTGAGACTGGAGGAGATTTGGGGCTCTAAACCCTTCAGGCACATGTGAGAGTGAAAGGACAGGTTGGGTCTTGCTCTGGTGAGGCAGTGCCCTGCTCTGCACAACCCATCCCAATGGGGCCTGCATCCCAGCCTCTGCAATGGTCACCAAGCCCTGCACATGGCAGGCAATGCTCCTCACCTGCCCCTGCAGCCTCTAACCCAGCTCCTGACTGGCCACCAGACCAGAAGTCCCATCCGGGGGAAGGGCCCAGGAAAGCCAAAGGGTACTTAAGCTGAACGGCAGTACAAGCACATATCTTGAGACTGCCTTCCCTTCGATTTTACATCAGCTGAAATGTGAAGGGCAGCTGTATTTGTTATTTTCTATGTCTCTTCTTCTAATTCATCTCTCATGAAGCTTGAGTAACTTAAATTCAGATAAGTTGGAATTAGCTAAATTGAGTGGGCTTAGAGCTTGCTAAGTTAATATTTTGTGAAATGCTTGATGTTGACTGAATATTGCTTTAAACTTTTGCCAGAGTTCCTTGATTTTCTGAAGTTTGTTAGTAAAGTTTTTTGTTGTTTTGATCTCTTGAGAATATTTTGTCAGTATTTCTCTCTTACATCTAAATCAGTATGCAAAAAACACAAAAAACGTAAGTTCCTTTAAAGGACTCAGTAACACAGCTCTTGAGCTTTACAGCCATTACTGGAGAGTCCCTAACTGAAGCTTATAAAAGAATTTTAATAACTGTGCTACTGTTCATACCTTCTCTAGGTAACATGTAATTAAGCCTGAAAACAAAGTAATAGGAATAAGGAAAACTCTGTCATAGGCATGACTTCTCTGAAATTGGCAGAATCACAGAATCACAGAATGACTAGCTTGGAAGAGACCTCCAAGATCATTGAGTCCAACCCATGCCCTAACACCTCAACTAGACCATGGCACCGAGTGCCACAACCTGTCTTTTTTTAAACACATCCAGAATTGGTCACTCTACCACCTCCCTGGACAGACAATTCCAGTACTTTATTATTCTTTCTGTGAAAAAAAATTTCCTAATATCCAGTCTCCATTTCCCTTGGCACAGCTTGAGACTGTGCCCTCTCGTTCTGTCAGCTGCTGCCTGGTGAAAGAGACCAGGCCCCACCTGACTACAACACCTTTCAGGGAGTTGTAGAGGGTGATAAGGTCACCCCTGAGTCTCCTTTTCTTCAGGCTAAACAACATCAGCTCCCTCAGTTGTTCCTCACAGGGCTTGTGTTCCCAGCCCCTCTTCAGTCTCATTGCGTCCTCTGGACACGCTCAAGCATCTCAACATCCTTCCCAAACTGAGGGGCCAGGAACAGGACACAGCACTCAAGGTGTGGCCTCACCAGTGCTGAGTACAGGGGAGGAATGATCTCCCTGCTCCTGCTGGCCACAATATTCCTGATACAGGCCAGGATGCTTATGCAGCGGGCATAGGTGGTAGAGTGCTGCAATCTTCCTGAAGAAGTGTCTTTAGAAAGACACTCCCAGGCAACACCTTCACTGGACTGATTTCAGCTCTCCTGTGAATCAAACTTGGGGTGACATTGAAGAAGGGATGGGAATCCATATGGGGTTTCACAGAAAGAATCTTTATTCTTCTATCTGCATAGGTGTACAGAGAACTCCAGGGAAAGTCTGAGGGAGCAGGAATTACATGGGAAAAGTAGGGGGTGGGATAGAGGGGAAGGACAAATGGAGTACAGCAGATTTACATATGGCAGAAAAGCATTATGGAAGGGATTGAAAATGTCAACCTAACAATTAGGATTCTGCCTAAGGCCACTCTGTCCAGGGGAGTGTTGTGAACCCGTTCCCAGTTGGCCCACCAACCTCCACACTGTTGGCCTTCTTGGCCACCAGGGCACACTGCTGGCTCGTGTTCAGCCGGCTGTTGACCAATATCCCCAGGTCCCTTTCCACCTGGGCACTGTCCTCTGCAGATTCTGTTGCTAAACTGTGGTCTTTGTTCCGTGCTTTTTTATTTGGTTTATGTGTCCAAGTGGTGGCAGTGGCAGCAGTGGCATTTGAGAAAAGAGGAGAGGAGCTGCCCCATCCCAGGTACAGCTGGTTCCATCTGGTTAAAGTCAGATCCAGGGGATCTTCTACAGTTGAGATCAAGCAATACTTCCAATGCCTCTGTGACAATATTTTTAAGAAACCAGCTTTGAGACAATGAAAAAGATATGAGAGAAACAGCCCTGTAAATACCAAGGTCAAAGGAGAAAAAGAGGGATGAGACACTCCTGGATTTAAGGCCAAGATTCCCCTGCAGAACATGGAGAAGACCAGAGTGAATGAAGTTGTTGCCCCACAGCCCATGGAGGACCATGGTGAAGCAGATATCCATTTGCAGCTCATAAAGGACTCCATGCCAGAGCAGACTGGAGAAAGATGCAACCCATGGAGACCCAGAGCAGGGTCCTGTCTGAACCACTACCCATGACAGACCCACACTGGAGCAGGGGAAGACTGTAACAAAGGAGTCGTGTGGAGAGGAGCTATTGTAGCATAACTATAACCCTCTATTTCTTTAGTTTTTCTAGACATTATGCCAGCTGAATATCATTTTTAGGGCATCTATTACTTCAACAGAGACTTGTATCTTACTAGTGTTAGATAATGTTCTGTTCCAATCACCTTTGTTTATCTACAATCTTGCCACTTGACTTTTTCTTTGTGGAATTGATGATGTCAAGCAAATAAGTAAGGAAAACATTTGAAGACTCTTTTTGCAGAACATAAAGCAAAGAAGTAAATGAGAATGAAGACAAATGAACATGTGCTCAGAATGACCTTTTGAAACTTTTAGCATACAACATAGTGGAGACAAGCTCACTGTGGAAGGTAAGTGTACAGTACATGTTCTTCCTACCAATAACAGAATTTTATTGAAATTGTTTCTGTACCTTTCCATTAAATGTCCTCACTTAATCACTTTTTAAGAAAGATGTCTTTCTTGGCAAGCTAGTATAATTATTGTATGTACAAACTGTTCTGTATAGTAAAGTTTATTGATGAATTCAAGATGTGCATGGGTTTTTTTTTTCCTCTATTTCCATTTCAAATTATATTACACTATCATGTGGAGATGTCTGTGTTATATTCATAGTGTTTTAAAGCATATATTTTGTTTCTTTTTTAGGTGGGAAGTTGTTTATTATTAAAGAGGTCTTGGGTATAAAAGAAGGGATTTCTACTGAAAAACATGGTATCAAAAGTGAATGAATGCATGAAGAATAATTCATAATCCCCAAAAGACAGTTACATTGCATAAGACTGGGTCACAGGAATGGGTTTGTGGAATATTAACTTGCCTGTATTTTTTCTTCCCGAAGGCTTTAATAAATTTTTAGAACTACACTGCAGTATTACTGGGGGAATAGGTGGCTGTGAATACTTAAGTTCAGCATACACTGTACCCTGCCTCAATTAAGATGTATCTCTGAGGGTATTGTCTACATAGAAATTGAGAAAATGTATATTGTGTGGACAGAACCAGACATAAATGAGATCTCTCAGGTACAGCTATCGGTATAAGTATGGTAGCACAATATTACAAGCAGTAAATGAGGCAATCCCAGAAAGCAGTACTACAGCACTGTTGTGGCGTTTGTCCTATACTGACATGGTGGCTGAACAAGCTACATGAAAGCTATTTCAGATATTTTTAAAGAAAAGCTGAATAAATATATTTATGAGATATCTACTACTTGATAGGCAAGATATAAGAAATAAAATAATTCTAAATTATCATGTTGGTGTTTCATAGAAACAAAGGCATCTATAACAGAAGAAACAGCTGCTGTTGAGAATAGGATGTTACTCTATAGACCACATCTGCATTCACACGGTAGTGTCTGTACTTGCTCTTTGTCTGAATAACTTCCATTTAACGGATATTCCCTCTTTTTAGTTAAGTAATGCATATATTTTTATATATGATACATCTTCATACAGGGGAACATTATTTTACAGAACTATAGAATGTTGTGGTTCGGAAGGGACCTTAAAAATCACCTTGCCCCAACCTATTTGCCTATTTGACATCTTCCACTAGATCAAGTGGCTATGAGCTGGCTATTCAATCTGGCCTTGAACATTTCCAGGAACAGGACACCCACATCTTCTGTGGCAAATCTGTTCCAGTCCTCACCACCCACACAGTAAAAGATTTCTTCCCAATATCTGATCTAAACTTACTTTTTTTCAGTTTACAGCCATAGCTTCTTGTCCTATCATAACATGTCCTAGGAAGGAAAAAGTCCCTCTCCTGCTTTCCTGTAGGTACACTTTTGGTAATGGAAGGGTGCCACAAAGTAACTTTAAGCTGAGCAAACCTAGCTCTCAGTCTATCTTCATATGGGAGGTGCTCCAGCCCTCTGACCACCTTCGTGTTCCTGCCTCTGGGATCTATCCCACAAGTTCATGTCCTTCCAATGTTGGGGCTCCTATAGAAAAATACTCCAGCTGAGCTGTCGTGAGACCAAATTAGAGGGGAGGAGTCACATCTCTCTGTCACACCAATTTTGATGCAGCCCAGGACACGTTGACTTTCTGGGCTGCAAGTGCACATTGTTGGGTCATGTTGAGCTTCTCATTCACTACACCCTCCACAGAAGTCCTTGTCATCAGCACTGGTCTTAATTCATTCTCCACTCTGTATTTATGTTTGGAACTTCCCTGACCATGTTCTGGACCTTGAATTTGGGCTAAGAGAAATCCAAAGAAATTTCCTCTCAAATATTATCTCATATTCCGATATTCTCTTGAACTTTCTTTCCATCTCACTTTGTAATGTTTTGATGCTCACTGCAACCTGAAATTACTCATCGGTTCTATCTTTTTATAATTTGATGTTCAAGAAAGGTTCTTATTTATTTTTTTTTTTTTATCAGCCTTCTGTGAAAGATTTTCTAAGCCTTTGTAGATGTTAAAAAATGTAATAGGTGTTCCTGAGATGTTACAGTTAAAAGCAGCCTGCACACTGCAAAATGTTTGCTTACATCTGTGTTTAATGCTGGCAAGAGTTCAAATCCTATAGGTGCCTAATCTGCTCAGAATTTATGACTAAGTAAGGATTTTAGTCTAATTATAGTAGGCATGACATGAGCTTTGATGTACATGAATATTAGGGTTCTAAATATTTAAGAGTTTAGTTTGCTAAACTCTTGTCATTTTCGTTTCTTCTCTCCTTAGAGTGCTTACAGTCACAGTTAAATTCTGCCTTTCATGTCATGTGTCATTCATGAAATGAATGCTCTGCTACAATGATTATCAATGATTATCAAATATATAATATTAATTATTGATGGTTCAGAATATTTGGGGGTATATACTCCAGCAGTCTGCAATTTTTCACATTAAAACATATTTTTCCTTAATATATGTAGTTGCAATAGAATGTAAATATATTTTAATCTGTAATTTCAAATACATATAAAAAGCAGAAGTAGGAAGGAATGTTATTCAACAGACATATGGTGTGAATTAGTGAAGTAGGCTTACCACCATTATTTGATTATGGGGATTTGTCTTTGCTTTCCCTTCAGAGGTCCATCTTACCACTCTAGAAGGTGTTTCCCAGGGTAATATGTTAAATTTTGATGCTTCAACCTTCAGGTTGATATGTAACACTAAAATTTGCAAGCACCATGAAACACAAGGACCATAACCTTAGCTGGTACAAATTGCATAGGATTTTTCAAGTCAGCTGATTTATATCCAGTGAAGATGAGCTTGTAGCAGGTAGGATGCTTGCAGCTGTATGTAGATTGCACATTCCATTACCTTTTTGAAGGCTTGTTGGTCCCTGGTGCAATAGAGGTGGTAAAAGGACAGTGTTGAATATAGATTCAATATCAAGTGTCATCATTAAGGCAGAAAAACAAATTTGCAAATCTGGAGCATTTTTAATTTCTATTACGAACAGATACATATAATAAGAAAAATAAGACTAATATAAGTTGCTGTGAAATACCATTTTCTCCCTCTTGGATGTCTTCATAACACCTTTTCTTCTCCCAACAATTATTGAATGTTGGACAAAATTTAAAATATAGCTGGATATCACTGAAACTTCTGAAGACAGGGCCAAGTTGATTGTAGTAAACACAAAAGGGGAGACCATTGTGAGGCAGGAGGAAAATAACAGAAAATAATTGCATTGTGTATTATCATTCAATAAATTTGCAAACTTGGATAATGCTAGAGGGAATTACTGAAATGAAGATTTCAAAATATTTATGCAAGAACTAATGTGGAAAAAAAATGTTTCCTTTGGATCTACAAACAAAGACTAAACTTGATATAAACTTGTATTACCTCAGTCTGGTTCTCAAAAACATTATTGGAAGAACCATTTGGTATTTCAAGAGAAATATAATGATTTATTAAGTTATGCATAGCACAGTCATTATTGCTAGCTTGCATATATTAAAATATCAATAGTTGTTGACTTGTCTGTAATCAGATTGTCCATGAGAATGTAAGGGAAAAAGTATGTAAAAATCTACTGTTGCTTAGGCTTCCGATAATCCGGAATTATGAGGTATGTGTGTAGTCATTACTCTGCTTGGTTCCTCAGGAAGGAGGTGGAGAAAGCATTTTGAGAACAAGGTACATCTTTTTGTTCTTTAGCACAATTGCACATCTGTCTGGACTGCTAAGTGGCTAAAACAATTAAGTACTTCTGAAAGTCCTCCTTCTAAAGCAAAAAAGTCCATTCACGCACAGTTAGCAGAAACTCCTAGATTTACTTTGCCCATTTTTAATATCAGTCAAGAGAGGCATTACTTGATGAATATTTGTCAATAACTGTGACATTCTGATCTTGTTAACTTTTCTATTTGTCAAGACTAGTACGTTATAGGCACTGCCAATACAACTTTTCTGTGATGGAGTTATGCCAGCTTCTAGTATCAGTTGAATGAGCAGATGCTGACCTCTGTGAAGTAGTTGGAGCTGTCAAATAATAGTCTATTCTCTCTAGCAGTTTTAAAATTGATATAGAAATACCCTGTCTTTTTTTTCCATTAACCTCAACATTTTCATGGGGAATTAAATAATGCAAGACCTTGGAACTGTATGGGCCTCAAAGTCCTGACTGATAAACACTAATATCTTCTAAAGTTTAGAACAATGCATCATTTTGAAGAGTATCTTGTTGCTAAGTTAAATACATCTGTAATGAGTCTAAAAAGAAATGGAAGGAAGGAGTATAGTAGTAAATTTAGTTGAGACAATCCTTTGAGCATAACAACATGTCCTACCTCAATATTCCCAAACTTTCTTGTGATTATCCACTTTCCATCTTCAAAATATTCTGTGCACTTAAGGTTACATCTCCAAGGCTCCTGGGTCCCTTAAGCTAGGTCGTGGGAGTGTTTGAAATGAAATCCATCTGCCTGAGAGTGAATAGGTTGATGATCACCTTACCCCTAAATTTGTTAAAGGCCTCTAAGCAGGGCATTTTCCTATCTAGTAACTTCTATTAAGAATAGTCCTGAAGAATATGTCAGAATATTAAATTTGGTTAATCCCAAAGTACAGCAGGTGAGATATTTACTTGAAAACTTAGTTGATGATAAAGGTGAGGCCAGCTCTTTCCATCTTGTAATGTGGGTACTATGGACTACTAAGACTCTTCTGAAATTCAATAGAGATGGACAATTAAAAAAAATCAAACCACTTAATTTATGAGATCAGGAAATGTACCACATAAAGGTTGCTAAGCATGTAAATCTTCTTACATTCTGCATGATAAAACTTGCAAAATATTATTGAACATAAAATTGTATTGGTAGTGAGATCAAGACTGATATCCTTCTGTCATGATTGTTTTTCTGGAGCTTAAAGTTACTTAAGGTCCAGAACTATTACTACACTCTTGAGACTATGCTATCTCCCCATGTTTGTGGGTATTTGGTCAGTCTTTCAGAGGAATGAGGTAAACTGTTTTGAATTGCCACTGTCTTTACATGTTACTTTCATTCTATTTCTGTTTGGCTGCTAGTTTATTTTCTAGGCTCTGCTTTTCAGTTTTTCTGGCTTTTCAGTTTTGTTGTTGAGAGTCTTTTGTCTGATCATTACACATTCTGTCTTGAATGGATTATGAACCCCAAGCAATGTTCAAATTCAATCAAGCTTAAAAACTGGGGATGTTCAAATGACTTGGACAGTAGGTAAAATAAACATTGTGGTGTCCAATGGGATGATCCTATCAGAAGGTAGTTTATGTTAGAAGAAAATATGACTTTATGGATAAAATTTTAAAATTATCTTAGCATTTGTGTCTTATGTTTTATTGGTGTGAACCACTAAGCTGATCAAAACAAAAGCAGACTGCTTTTACCCTTAAGTATTTTGGATTTGCATATATAAATCAAACAACTTGTAGTTTCTAGTGTGTTACATGTCTACTTGGTCATATAGAACAGAACACATCCAATTTTTAGCTTCTGTCCTGGTAACATAAAAAGAAATAAGTAAATGAAAATATAACTCTGAATATTATTGGCAAAGTAGATGCAGCTAATACCTTCCGTATACTAAGGTGTCTTCTGACCATGCAAACACAAGAACTACATAAAATATGCCTTACATTTTGAGTACATCTAGGTGCTGACATCTGTTATAGTCAAACACAGAAGATGCATGTAGTGATACCTGTACTGAGAAACTGAAGTCAGCAGAATAGCCTTAAGGTTTTACAGGGATATATACACATGCACACAGGAAAAATGTAGGAGAAAAAATTATTATTTTTTGCCACACATTTGTCACATGTAGCCTGTAGTCACACTTTTCAAAAGGTGAAACCTTCCCATATATTTCAGTTTAAAATAATTTTTTAAAAAGTTAACTTTTCAGACATCTTGTTGTTTTTCACAAAACTGGATTTTTTTTTTCTTGAAAGACCTCCCATTATTTTTGAGATCTGAATACTTCCAGGTCTGACCCATTTTTTGGGGTCATGGTCTGACATAAAAAGTCTTCTTTTTCTTAAACACTAGGAAGAATCATCTTGTCTTCTTTTTGTTTTCACTTTCATCCTTGTTTCTTTTCACCATCACTGATGGTACTGAACAAAATTTATGATGTTGACTATAACTACATACTTTCATGATGAAACTTTTTCCTGAGAATATGTTCTCAGCAATATTAAAGAAGCCCGTTAATGTGATTTTTAGATAAATAAGATGTTAATTCTCTTCCAGTACCAATGGTGCTCTATCTGTATTTATTTCAGAACAATAAGGATGCCCAGAAATAGAGCCATGTGTAGTAATGAAATTAGTCAGTACTTCAGTCATGCTTACTGGTATATAAGTACCTTATGGCTGATGCTTTCCAATAACACATTGCAGAATTTCTTTAAAGAAAAAAAAATAAACCACAACACATTCCTGTCAGATATAGAAGAATTTCAAAAGGCTCAGAATTTTGAATGAAATTGATAGAAACTTTAAAATCTTATCTGGATGATCTAAGTGCTAAGAAACAAGTTTCTTGTGAAGATTCTGGGCTACTAGATTGCTCCAAGTACAGTCAGCAAAGGGTGTGAGATGTTTTGTAGTTGGTCTCCTGCCTATGGAGAGAAAATTAAGAATAATTTTGACATTTGTGAAGTAGTGGATCTTGTTTGACTCTATATTAGGTATTTTAGGTGTAAGTGTTCATTGGTTCCTGTATTATAATAGCTATAAAAAGCAAGCAATAGCTATGTTTAGGGGTTTTCTGTTATTTTATGAAAAAATTTCTGTTTTCATGGATGTTAGGGCAAATTAATGAACACATCACAAGTGGCTCCACAGCTTTTTGCATCTCTAGTATCCCAGAAAAAAGACCAAAGAATATATTTGATTTTGTAACCAACTTTGCTAACACAGTAAGATAGAAGTGGAATAGCTACTTCTGTCTCTTACGAAAGCAACAGCAATAATACTGAAATAAAATAATGCTTATGTTTTAATTAGATTTTTGTTTTCTGTTGACATGCCAAAGGTTTAATTTCTGTGATTTTCTTCATAAGGTTTACCTTCCTCTAACCCACATATTGTCAGAAGGATGCATAACATCCCAGCAGCACAGTTTTACATAGCAATTTATCTGAATTGCAAAGATACAGTGGAGAAAGCCTCTAATGTATAAATTATTTCTGCTCATCAGAATGTTTTTGTTTTAGCTAATTTGTTATGTTTGAAATTACACACACTGAAAATCTGATAGAGGTGCCCCTGCTGCATTTAATCAGATATGGAATTATTTGCTGATGTTAAAAATGCTTGGATTATTAGCTGCCTTTAGGTGTTTCTGAATTGCTAGAATTTTTCCAATGCATTTGGCAAAGAGCATCTGTTTAGTGATTTCTCTCTGTTTAATAATACTGTAGTAAATCCACAGACCTAAACTAAATATTCAAATAAGTAAAATATAAGCTATATTTCATATGTCATAGAAATTGTATGACAAAAAGATTTTTAAAATACTGTGTTTGATCTTCGAAAGAGGAGAATTCTTTAAAGTTTGGAACTTCAGCATGATTAATTTCTAGTTCTACATATCAATGAATCTATTTCAGAATTGTTTACATGTTTCTTGACATGACAAAACTTAAAAGATAAAATTCAATGGAAAGTTGGTTTGCTTTACAATTATTTAAAATCTTAATGTTAGAAGAATAAAACACAACACTTCTTATATTTGAACTCTTCAGTAAGGAGTTTTCTAGACACCTTCCAATCTCTCCACAAGGCAAAATGAAAATTCACATTTTTGGAGCAGATTGCATTGTGATTTTTCACCTACTAATTCATGGGAAGATTTAAAATAAAATGGCTAACATTTTTTTTTATAACATGCAAACAGGCTAAAAGAGAGCAGAATAGTTGTTTTTACTTTCCAAGCCTTTTTTTGAGAAGTGTCACATTTACTCAGATCAGTAGGACATACCACCAAATAATAGAAATAAACTGTAATTCAATTAATTATTTTGTTACTATGGGAGTCCTGTATTTATAATAATCAGAGTAAATGTGACATATTATTATAAATTAGTGAAAATTATTTTACTCCATTATAATTGGTACTGGGATTACTACATGCAGCCATTGCCAAGTGACTAATCAATTGTGTCAGACCTTACTTTAAGACTCTTCACTATGTCATCATCCATTGTTTTCTGGACTTATAGAATCAGAATATAGAATAATTTATGTTACAGTGACTTGGACACTGACAGGTCCACCCCAGTTTGGTGTTATCCATGAATCTAATGAGACTCTATTCTGTCCCATCTTCCAGGATAATTAATAAAATAAAACTGTGCTAACTCCAGTACTCTGCTGTCTCTGTCTACTGTATGCAATTGAATATTGAAGAAATCATGAGTCCCATCAATTTTCAGTCCATTTTCTATCCCACCCAACATTCATTTCACCATTTTGACTATTTGAAGAGACTTGAAGATCAAAGTCTGCCTCAGTCTGATCAGATTTGAGCATTGTTTTGACATTTTTGCTTCCAAAAATTGATCTCATAGGCTTTTTCAGGAACCACTATCAGATGGAACTCATCTGATAAATGCAAATAAATGCAGGAATGTAAAATGCTCTATTTCCACCATTCTGCACTTCTTAAATCCAATAGTTCAGTGGTTAAAAAGCATCTGGAGAAACAGATGATCTTCTGCCTAAAGAAATCCTCATTTTGCCAGATATATATGCTAAATTATAAACTAATATCCCAAAGCAGTGGGAGAGTGAGAAGAGTGCTTACTTTTATTCTTTCAGAAGAAAATCTAATTCAATATTCATTTAACAAGCAAAAGAAGACACTGTATAGCATTATAATTAGACACTTCATTCTGAAATAGGGACATGTGGATTTTAGTCATTAACCCAGTGCATATATATCATCAGATGTTTAAGTATTCACTTCAGGAAGGAATAAAACATCAATATTCACTTGCAGGTGAGTTTCTTAACATTGTGGTATGAAGTCATTCTTGTGTTTCTTCACTGGTATTCAAAAAGGAGAGAAGGACAGTTGAAGGGAAGCACTGAGCTCATGCAAATTTCAAATAATTTTGGAGAAACTTATGTTTCTTCAATCTGTTTGAAGGGGAAGTTTTCTTTTCTTAGGGGGTGTAGACCTGGACTAATGTAGCAGAAGCTTTTGCAGGAAGAGAAATGGAATGAGAAATTCCAGCTGCTACCTGGAAATGTCATTCACAGAATCATTACACAAATTACCACACCTCCCTTCACAGAAGAAAAGCTGATTTCCAGACCACATGGGCAAAGTTAAATGAAAATAATTTTTCCACATGCCAGCCTGTACAACTATGTACTATGTTGATTCCTGAATATATTCTTGGGCTACTGAAAACATTCACAAGAAGATGAGATCATATCAAGTTATGCAAAAGATAAAAAATAATCCAAACTGCCCTGTAGTCTGAACAGTTGTGGCAACCACTGAAAAGATAGTTTAATCACTGGCTGACAGCAAAGACTATGAATTATGTCAGTGATCCCTTTCTTCTGAAGATGACAGCAAAGTGACTAATGTGACTAAAGTGACACCCTGTTATCACCTTTTTGTCAGCATTTCTTACTGTCTAACTTAGGCAGTTTCTGACTCTTTATAGTAATTTTTCAGTTTATGTTCTCAAAACCATTATCCTTCTATTAAAATAAAAAATAGGCAGTTTCCAACAGTCAGAAATCCATATCCTCTTGACAAAAGCTTGAAGCTTTGGCATGTACTTCCCTAGTCTTGGCAGAACTATGACAAGGATAAATGGATCTCAAACAATTATGTTTTAAGTCTCAAAGTGGTATGTTTCTTTCTAATGTTTATAAAACACTAGGTTTTTTTTCCATATTCCATTGTCCAGACATCATTCCCTCAATGCATTACCTCTACTTTCTTTGAGAGACTGCTTTTGCATAACTCTCAAGGGGGTGAGCAGCAGGATGGGGACTGGGGGAAAAAAGTCCACACTCTAATATCAGGCTCATGACCACCTGAGGAATCTGAAGGTACTTTAGTCGATGGAACTCAATGAAATACATCTGAGAGTCTTGAGAGAACAAGCTGATGTCATTGCCAGGTCACTGTCTATGATATTTGAAAAGTCATGGCAATTGGGCACCGGCCCAGGAGGCTGGAAAAAGGGAAACATTGTATCCATCTTTTAAAAGGGTAGGAAGGAGGTCCCTGAGAAATACTGACCTGTGAGTCTCACCTTTGTGCCTGGGAAGATAACAGAAAAGATCCTCCTGGAAGCTAAGCTAAGGTGCTTTTGTTGGTTTTGTACAGCCTGTTTTTTGTGGTTCTCCTAGTGGGGGAGCCACAGAGGTGGCCAGTTCAAGATGGTGGTGATGCCTCTGGCATAACATATTTAAGAAGAAATTGAAACACAGTTTGTGGCACAGTTGTAATTTTCCACCTAGTGAAGAGTTTGCCATGTGAGGCAAACAACATGGAGACATAAAGGTCAGTGTAGAAGGAGGGCAGGAGGTGCTCCAGGCACCAGAGCTGAGATTCCTCTGCAAGACGTGGTGAGATCGTGGTGAAGCAGCTGAACCCACAGGGGATGCAGAGATCCACTCACAGCCCCTGGGGATCCATGGGGATGCAGAGATCCACTCACAACCCCTGGGGAGGTACCCATGGCAGAGTGGATGGATGCCTGGATAAGGCTGTGATCCAGTGGGAGACTCATGGAGACAGAAGGCCCTGCTCCCAGGCTGGAGCAGCCTGTCCTTGGAGGACTGCACCCCGTGGAAGAGTGACCCACACTGCAGCAGTTTGAGGGGTACTGCTGTCTGTGGGATGGACTCACTTTGCAGCAGTTTTGGGAGGACTATTGCTTCTGAGATGGAGCCATGTTAAAAAAGTTCATGGTGAACTGTCTCCCCTGGGAGGGACCCCACAGTGCAGCAGGGGAATGACTCCTCTCCCTGAGCAGTGAGAAAAGCCATAGTTGATAAAGTGACCAAAACTCCCATTCCCTGTTTCCCTCCACTATCAGTGGGAAGGAGAGAGAGGTTGGGGGTAGAGTAAAAAGGTATTTTAAGGGTTTATTTTACTTCACATTTTAATACTCTGATCATGCTAGCAATACTTTCACTTTGTATCTCTAAGTTGAGCCTGTTTTGCCGTTGATGGTAATTGATGAGTGTTTTGGCCCAGTCCTTATCTCAATTCACGAACCCGTTGTTATCTTTCTTCTCCTCGTTCCAGTTGCAGGGGAGGGTGAGCGAGCAGCTTTTGTGGGTGCCTGGCAACTGGCCAATGTCAAACCATAACACACACGGACATGAAGAATCTCTAAAAATCTCTCTTCTTCCAAAATCCTCTAACTTGAATTTAGAATCTAAAATAGTCTCTACTGAATCAATCTTAAGCAGTCATTGTGGAGATTTTGTAGCGAGTTGCCATTTTTTTAATCAAGGGGTTTTTTTATCAGTGTCTATATCATGGCCTATTTGAATGCTTTCATAACTTTCCCTTAGAAAGTTATTAGAAATTGTGATTCATCAGACATTTAAGATTTCTTCTTCTAAGTTTGTTTCCAAAAAACTGTCAAGCTGTAGCAACAGCTGAAACTATATTTGGAATTTAATCTTTTTTTGAATTTTGGTGTTTAAAACCAAAAGATGATTCAAACAAGCAAAAAGCACAATATTGTTTCTAATGTTTCTAGTGTTAAGCCCCATGTCATTTCAGAATCAATAAGTTCACTTAAAAATGCATGCTCTTTCCTGTTATGGTCTTGGTTTCAAAGGAAACAGGGTAAATACCAGTTTCCATTTTTTGCAGATTTTGACAAGTGTGTTCATTATTTGCAATGACATAATGTGACTGTTTATCTGCACTTTGAAGAGTACAAATATTTACACTGTTCCAAGCATTATTTTTATTAGCAAGTCTAACTCTCTTGCTAACTGAATAAGATCTATTGCAATTATAACATTACAGGATTTCATAAAAATTTGCAATATCTGGCCTGAATCTGATCTTTTAAAGGATAAATCTATGTTTTCATATATATATTCATCTAGCCCAGCAAAATCTTCATTTTTTGTTGGAGCTTTGGGACATTGTTGCCATGAAAATATTAAGGAGTGAGTACAACAAAGTATTTTTCTGATTATCTGGGATTCTTAAAGAAAACAATAAATTTCATTTTCTGTAACACAAATTTATTTTTATATAGAGATATTTTTCTTGTTTTTAAATAAACTAGCTTATTCTCATTTACTTATATACATTACTTGATATTTCTTTGCTCTAACTTCTAGATTATAGTTAGGAGTTTGTCAAAATGCCTGTGAGAAATTATTGCTGCTGGAAGTAATGGAATATCTAGTAGAAAAATTAAAATGAAAGAAGTGAAACAGAAATAATAAAAATAGAAATGAGGAATTAGTTGAATATGAAGAGTGAAAACTATATACATTTCACTCTGTCATTATTAAAATTATTTAATAACAAGTAAATTTGTACATATTTATTAAAAGATACATATGAAAAATATATTAACATGTTTATATATTCATAAATAAAATATAGAAAATAATATGTGTGTGTGTGTGCATGTTCTTGTATTATTTACATATTGGTTTTAGTCCTTGATGAATCAGAAAATCAGACAGTAAAAATTATGTGTGGCAAAAAATTTACTAGGGATTACTTGAACAATGCCTGGAAAAAAAACAGTGATAAGTTTTAAAAGAAGACTAATCTACACCTGAAGTAAAATATACTTTGAAGATTAAAGGCTATTTTCTTTCTGAAAATATATTCTCCAAAATATTTTAATGTTGCCATATTTAAAAAAATAGAAATCTCCCATGGAAAATAGCAATATTTATGTTGAAGGAGCACACAATTGAACCACATGGATGGTGGTTGCAGTTGATCACAGCTAGCAGCATAAGTGGAGCCATCTTTTGATGACGTATATCAGGGTCTAAGAAACACCACTGAGTTTTGGTTAAACATGCAGAACCGATTCATGGTATTCTCCATGGCGCAGTTACATATGTCTTGCAGTATCATGAGCAAATGTTATTCAAGAGTATCAGCACAAAAAATACAGCTAGATGTTTTAGATGTTTTGCTTGGATGTTAGAAACAAAGAAAATCAATTAGGCGGCAGAAAGGGTTTGTGAAGAGTAAGGCAGGACTCAATGAAAACACATAAAACAAGTTTTCTGTCTTTTTAACCTCACTGACATTATGCCCCAAGGCATCTCTGAGTACATAAGCTGGATTTGTCCATGAGATACAATATTACTTGTTACAGTATGACAAGTGGATGAAAATAAACCCTTTTCTTCCCATTTAAGGATGTCCTTCTAGTGCATGAATGACATTTCTTCTCAGGAAATTTGACATTTTACTTTTACAGTGAAGGTCTACCTTTTGTCAGCTGGAAAACCATTTACACCACTGGCAATCAAGAATTATTTCACTGGACTATTAGTTTGTTTGTCCAGATGTGTAGTGGAAGATGAATGTTTAAGAATTCATTGGAAAGAGCATTTTACCTATAAACCTTAGCATTTTTCCCAAATAATTTGTACTGTTCTCACCTTACATTTGGGTTCATCAACAGTATTTAATTAAATAAACTGTTAAACTCTGATGATTGCATTAATTATCTGGTGGGAAGTGGATGAACTAAGGAAGCATTAAGTATCCATATCTTTCTATTCTTTCCCTGTATTTGATAACATTTCTTTTTTTCTTATATAGAAACTTTTGCATATGACTATCAGCTTTATACTACAGAATAAAGTACACTCAACACGTGTTATGTCAACTAACTTTGGATCACTTAGTGTGAAGTGCGTCTTGCTACACAGACCTGTTTGAGATCTCCCTTGTTCTTGTAAAATATTGAGTTAATATTTTTCTATTATTCAATAATTAACTTTTGGTAAAAAGAAGTGTGCTAGATTAATACTGTTAAAATGAAAATATTTTTTTACTGATATCAGTATTTTGAAACTTCACAGGTGCTAAAATGTATTCTGTGAATGAGAAGACCTGCTTTTCCAGATCACTAGGTAAAGAAAATGTTTGTTATATTTTCTTCCATAATTACCAGACCTGACTGGAATGAAAAATGAAGAGGTTTTTTGCAATAATAGAAGAGAAAGAGAATACATTAAGGGTATTTGAAAAAACCCTGCATAAATGAGAGCAACATCTATAGTCCCAATAAAAGAAGGAATGGTGTAATTTTAGTACAATTAGAAGCAATGGTCTGTATTAATTAAACAACTGGACTCTGAATTTCAAAGGATTGACACAAATAAACTGACTGTTTCAAACATTTTTCCATTGTCACATAGAATTTCAACCACTAAAACCCTGCACCGTATGTATATCCTTTCTTTATTCTCATTTTAATTATTAAGAAAATAAAATGATTAGTGAATATTTGACTTGGTTTTGGTCAGGTTAATTTTTGGGTTGGTTAATTTTTTGCAATAGCTAGGAGTGGCCAGAACCCTGATATTATTCGATTGCCACCTCATGCCAATAATGGGGGCAGGGGAAAGGGACTGTCATTTCTGAGGAGAAGGGTGCTCTGACTGGTCAGGAGAAAATGTGGTGGAGAACAGATCAGTGTTTTTTTCTTGTAGGCTTTCCATGCAAATAATTTCTTTGTCCTAAACTTTTTGTATTAATATTGTTGCTGTCATTGGTTTTTTCTTCCCTCATTGGTGATTCCAGTTAAGTGCTCTTATCTCAAGCTGTAATCTTTGCCTTTTGTACTTCTTCTTGGAGGAGGGGGAGTGAGAAGTGGTGTGGTTTTAGCTGATGTGCTAAACTGGAGAATACCATTCCAGAACCAGGGTAATACTGCAGGTTCTGTCTGTAGATCACTAATGTTATCAGTTTGGGCAATTTAAATGCCTGGGAAGAGTATAGAAATAGCATAGCTTGTGATAAGAATATTGATCAGCCCATAGGGAATGGGGTGAAATTTTCATAGTCAATTTTTTAGATTTATGTCTGACCTTCAGTACAGATGATTACAGAAATGGAAACATTCATGATGATGGAACAGATAATAAAAGTTAAATTTAATACAAAAGAATCCTTTTCTTAAGACTGACTCTTATTAACAGGAATATAACGTAAGTGAACTTTTTCTGGCAGCATATTCAACTTGGGAAATAAACTAAAAAGAGCTGCATGTAGAAATTTATCCCTTTTGAACCACTATTTCTTCAATTACATATAAAATATCTATTAAAATAATATTTATGATACCCTAAAGACTCAATGAAAGATAGTTTAATGACTGTGAATTTAAAATGTATCTTTCTCCTTGCCAAGGGTACAGTGGTAATATGGGCACTGTAAATTTTTTTTTGCCTGCACAAGGATGGAAGCATAACCTATTTGGCCTTTTTGCACTTCAGATTTTGCAATTTTTCAGGAACCTTTCTTAAACTGTTATGTTTGTTAGATCTCAATTTGATTTATTATTTCATTTTCTTTTAAATCTTATTTCTCATTTTTTTGGTTTGGGAAATTTTGGGGGTGGGTGGGTGATTGTTTTGTTGGGGTTTCCTTTCTTCCTGTGTCTCAAACAACTTTCTTTTTACTTATGGTAAGAACTGTACTCTGCTGTTTGTTAAGTACCTGCAGTTAGCACCAGTCAGTGATTTGCTATAATGGTAAGTACAGAACAAATACTTAGTACAAGAGATGTGAATATAGAGTCAAATATGATATTTGGAAATCTCCATTCTTGTGATTGACTGCTTTGTAATGTGCCTTTGTTACATCTCAAATTGAAACATTTTCTCTAAAGACAGAAAAAGCAAAAGTTCAGAGATTTTCTAAAACTTTAATTTTTATGTTGCTAAAACAAATTTTATATACTGTGTGTATGTGGAAATATAAAAATGTATGTTATGAATAATTAGTCAAAATCAAGCCATTACATTTAATATGTAACTTAGTTCGAAACTAAATATTGTCATCTTTCAGTTCACCCTTGCAAAAATCTTCCATTCAGTATTTCATGATTAAGTCAAATACCAAATACTTATTTTCATACTTATTCTATAACACTTCAATATGAGTTAGATTCTTTATGCTATAACCTTACGTAAATCTGTGCCCATAAAATTGTGTCTGTACTTGGCCACACACTGCTGGATCCTCAAAATCTTGTTTACTGTGGTGGTGGTTGGGTATGCACTGGAAATATGCTATTGGTAAGAAGTGCAGTATTTCAAACTTTTCTGTTTTTTGTTTTTTGGATTTTTTTATTGTGCAGGCCAAGTAATTTTCTGTTATTTTCTATTACTTCATTGCCACTGAAATAAAAAGAATGTGAAAGCCTTTATTCCTGCTGTCCCTTTTAATTCACCTCTATATTTTCATGTCTCAGAGTTTTAGCTACTTCTTTCAGAAACTGTTTTTGTGTTTACATTTCTCTCCATTATGATCATTATAACATGATTATTTCCTACTGGATTCAAGGATACCTTAATCATTGCATAAAGGGTTACATAACATTTTTGTAATTTGTCTCTGGATGAAGAGCAACTTTTCTAGAAAATGCACTTAGTGTTCAACTTTGGACTAAAAATTAAAGAACCATAGTTCTATGCATTAAAATATTTTTTGTAATCATTCTGTTGCAGTTTCAGAAATAAATGCCTTGAAAAAACATTTTTCTGATCTGTCTTGCTGCCTCTTCCTTTTAGCTCCTCTGGCAAACTGTACTAACTGAAAGAAAAAAGAAATGCTAGTATAAGTATCTTAACAAGATAAAAATATTTAAAAGATTCATAAATGCAGGTACTGATAGACTATATTTTTGGGATAAAAAAATAAAAGCTGGTTCTATTGCAATGCAATAGAATCTGCAATATTTTATGCAATAACAAATTAATAATGAAAATGCAAACAATAAGTACTAGAGAAGGAGGAAAAGTCTGTAACAGTCAGTGATTAATTCAAATCATTCAACATGAATGCCTAATCTGATACATAACACTGCTACACTGCTTTCAAAGATACTGAGCACCATCCACTCCATTTAAATTGTAGGTATTCAGTAAAATGGAAGGTCAAGTTTGCTTGACACAGATTTCTTGAAATATTTAATGTAAATATACAGCTTCTAAATTTTTTATCTAAATGGAATACTACTTTGTGATAAAAAAAATAAGTAGAACAAGAGGAAAATGCAGTAAGACCGTAGGTGTATGAACCTGGTATAGAATTAGACAGGTTTTTTGGCTTAAACCCTGTTTCTTCAACTGTCAACAATCTTCTACTACTCTTTTATGATTAAAACTAAGAATTTTTAAATGAGGGCTTGAAAATATCAGGGGACATTCAAGGTGCAAAATCTCTGAAAAAAATTCTGTGTTTTTATGGACCATGATATGAATGTGACATTTTCTTTTATTTTTATTACCTATGTGAAAAGGGTAGGTTTCAGGATGTCACATGGCTGAAGAATATCTAGATATTAAGTACATGGTGTTTATGGGGTTTCTTCTGTGTGAATCTGTCTTGATGATAAAACATTCTACAGTCAACAAAATTTGTGTCCATAAGGTCGAGAAGGAGTCAAGGTTACTAACTAAAATAAAGACCTAATCATGTTACCAAAACTGTTATGTATTTGGTGTCAGAAAGCAGACCATAGATTCTCTTAAGAATCTAATTCTTTCCCCAGATGAGATGCTCTACTGGGCACCAGTAAAGACCAAGGAAACAACAGCGCTTTAAGAAATATCATGGAAATGCCTGTTAATCTAATTCCCAAAGGATTTAGAGAGCATGCCTCCCAAAAATGAAGAGGCCAATAGCCCAGCTGAAGTGCCACTACACCAGTGAACACAGATGGGCAATGAACAGGAGTTGGGAATCATGATGAAATTAGAAAGTTGATTTATTTGCTATCATAGGAACATGGTGGAATGAGTTACACGACGACAGCACTTGCAATTTAGGGCCACAAGATTTTCAGAAGAGATAGCCAGGGAAGGAGGGGTGGAGATGTTCCTCCCTATGTTAAGGAAAGATAGACTGAAGAGTTGCTCCTGAGTAATAGCCATGGATGGGTTGAGAGGCTGGGTAAAAATCAAGCACAGTGCCTATAAAGGACAACATCGATCCTTAGTTACAGGCTTAGTTACAAATAAACAGATGGTAAATGATGGTGGGGAGTAAAGGGATAGGAGGTTAGTGTCACTCTGTGGTGCCCAAGATGAACTCAAACCTAATTTTCTCTTCCCTTTAAAATGGTTTCATAACAAAGAAACTACATGGAGATAACATGACTTAAGTAGACATATGCACAATGTTACCAAGTTTCTGAGAAAAAGTATAAACACTAATATCAGTTTGGAGTATTATTAGGTATTTGTTGGTTATCCTGGTTTGCTTCAGTTTGGTTTGTAATGAATTTTTCATGTAGGAAATTTATTTTTAAAAGAAATCAAAAAAGAAAATTTTATATTTTAGAAACAGAAGAGTTTTTCCGTCATTTGTAGTTAAATACTTAAATAAATGGTTCTGAATTTTCTGACACTTAATCAGTTTCCAGTCAAAAATGTTGAAAATATTGTTGTTCTTCATTTATGACAGCTGAAAAAATGGGAGTTGAGGGTTAATCATTATTTTTTTATGCTTGAATGATGACATTCTCAACAAAAAATAAAATAAAAGCAAATAGAAAAAGATAAATCACATGGTTTGGGGAAAACATAACTTCCCAAACTAAGTTTAGTCTCATGTTTATAAAACAATTTACATAGAATATTAACTTAAACTAAATTGTTAAAAGAAAGAGCAGGTGTGTGTTTGAAAAAGCATTTCCTGCATAGATTAGGAGAGAAAACTTTTTACACACAAATCCAGAGTTTAATTGCTTCTCTGAATGACTTGTAATAAATTCTGCAATACAAACTATGAATAGTGTTGTCATTCCAAACTTTTTTATTCTATTGTTACTAGTTAATGGCATTTCACAATTCTCAAACTATGACTTCATTTTGAAAATAATGTGAGCTTCTGATGCAACACACTTCTGGAGGCTGGTCACGTTATAAGTGATAAAACTATAACACAATAGGGTAGCTTCCCAGCAGCTGTCTACAACTACAATGATGCTTTATTCAAAAAATGATAAAAATTAACAGTTTGCAACCTGTTGTTTTTTTCACTTGTACATTATTCAATTTTCCATTTATTTGAACAAACTTGATTTAATTTGAGAGACTTTAATTTATCTCAGAATTGAGAAACAAAATTAAGAGGCAGCAAAGTTAAAAAACATGATGTTTTGAACTAAGAGTTAAAAAAAAGTTAATATATGGCCTCTGACAAATAAATTACTTCACTCTCTTTTAATTCTCACCATCTGCCTGTGTTATTAATTTTGAAGTGAGTTTCTCTTACTGTGTACAACAGAATACTATCATGTGGAGGGTATCACATATTTTGTCATTCAGAAATTAGTTTAAAAGAAAACAAAAAGGCATAAAATAGAAAGAAGAATTTAATATGAGACATAAAATCACCTAGCATCCTCAATCTATCCACATTCTGTTAAACAGAGTAAATTAAAACTTGGCTGAAGATTGGCTGTGAAGGCACCTCATTTAATAGATGTCTTCGTTATAATTTTATTTTTTAAGGGAAAACAGAGAACAAGGTAGTTATAACCATAACAAATGGCAAAAGTTTGCCAGAACTGAATTATATTTGTATACAAAGAAGAAAGAACAAATAGAGTGAGAAATCAATTTTTATAAAAACCTAAACATCCCAAAATGTTCTGTAGGTGATCTAGGTTGTGTTTACCCTGCCTGAGCAGAAGAGAGTGCTTTAAATGGTTGTCTATGACTATCCAACTCTCTTTTTCTTATTTATGAGCAACTGTCCTGGTTTTGTCTGGGGTAGAGTTGGTTTTCTTAGTAGCTGGTACACTGTTGTGTTTTGGATGTAGTATGAGAATAATGTTGGTAGCACAGTGATTCACTCATTCCTAAACAGTGTTTACCCTGAATCAAGGATGTTTCAGTGCCTTATGCTCTGTTGGTCTGGAGATGCACAGGAAGATGGTAGGCAACATAGTTGGGACAGCTGAAGCAAACAGGCCGAAGAGATGTTGCTCACTGTGGATTTCATGCCCAGCATATAAACTGGGGGCAGTTGGCTGGGTGGGGCTAATCACTACTTGGAGATGGGATGGTGTCCTGGTTTGACCAGCCCACGGAAGTGAGCTGGCTGGGTTTGAGATTGGCATTTTATTGGACCAATGGGAAGCATTTTCTAGTTGTTATTCCCGTTGGCAGCAGCCCGGGCAGGTCTCTCTCCTCCCGGCTGTCAGAGCACACCCCTCTGCCCTCTCTGCCCTGGGCTGGCTGGGGCAGGGGAGCCCACAGGGCCAGGCAGGCTCGGCTGATTTGGGAACATCTGGGCACAGAGTCTGCTCTGCTGCTGCCCAGCTGACCCTGCCTCTGTGTGCCTGGGGACAGAGGGGGGAGGCACGATGGGGCAGGCTGGAACACCTGATGAGACCGAGGGTGGAAAAGGAATTTTAAGAACCAGTCCAACTTTCCCGTGGCTGCCTTCTGGGCCTGAACTCTCTGAGAGCCGCCCCCAGCACGGCTGTGAAATTAGACACCCTAGACTGCCTGGCCTGGCCGAGCTCCTGGCATGGCCGGCCAGGTCAGACACTGTCTTTGTTAACTCTCTTTAGTGCATCAGTGCACAGATGGGACCTGGAAAGCCCCCATCCTCTCTCCAGTAAGAGAAAATTAGAATGCAGATGTATAAAAATCACATGAAGTATCAAAGTCAGTCAAGAAAGAGTTGAAGTTCCAATGGAAAGAGTGTGGGAAGTTGCTTTTGAGCTATAAAAGACTCTTGCAAGCTATGGTGGTTTGTTATATCATATTGAAATGTTTCCTTTAAACCATAAAAGAAGTATGGGGAAGATAAAAAAGTTCAAATTGTAGACCTAAGCAAAGGAATGAATGTTGAGGGGACTGTTGATTTCATGAAAAGTTGAACAGAGAGATGAAGTGATAAAGACTCTTTGCCCTCAAAGAAGAAGTGAATCTCTGTTCCTTGGAGCTGAAGGTGGTCCCAAAGACAAAGAGAACCTTTGTTTTGAACATGTTTATCTTTAAAATAAGACCCCATACATCAATGTGGCCCAAAAACACAACCATGAATATGGGAGGAGTTTCATGAACGCAAAAGCATCTGGGTGGTTGCTGTTCATGAAGAATGGATTTACAAGAAAACTGTTTTCTTGTGAGGAAATTGACCATAGAAAATGAGAGGTGTTTCCCTCCCTAAACGAACTGAAAAAGACTGTTTTAGAGGTGGAAAAGTGACTGAGATTTCTGAGTGTTGTTTTCTTTACATTGTTGATAAAAGAAAAGAAGGTGTGGGGAGGGAGGAAGAATGTTTTGAAAGTTCCATCCTCATTCTTGTTTGTCGCTGTGGGGTGATGAACACACGACACGAACCTCGTTTATGAAAGCATCTGACTCCTCTTTATTCAAAGAATGACCTCCTTTTTATAGTAACTAGAGCAGGCCATCTCACTGGGCAGAAGAGTGCCAGAACTCTTCAACCCATTGGCCCAAAACTGAAAGACAGAGAGAAGTCCATCCCACAGAAAGGAATGCAAACATCACTCTTGTTACAATAACATTTGGGATGTTTCTGCGAAGTCCCTGAGAACACAAGGTCTTCCTGAACCAAAACATCCCGAAGAAGCTGAGTCGAGAGACTCAGAAAATATCAGGCCCAAGAGATCAGACTACACTTGTTGTTTTTATTTCTTTTAGTTTTAGTTAATAAAGTCTTACTACTTTTAAGCTTAAGCCTGCTTTGCTCTTGATTGGAAACTTTAAAATTGGCAAAAATCAAACCAGAACGGAAATTGGTGTTTCCGCCCAGTTTCGAATTGAAACCACGACAGATGAGCACCTGTCAATGGGTGATGAGCAATTAATGAGTAATTGCTTAGGGCATCATGAGTACTTCTTGGGTTTTGTCCCTTGTTCTTTTTCATTGTTTTTAATATTTATTATTCTTAGTTGTAATATTCTTGTAGTTCATTTTCTTTGAATTACTAAACTGTTCTCATGTCATCCCACGAGTTTCACTTTTTCCAGTTCTTTTTCTCATCCCACATGGGGTATGGAGGGCAGTGAGTGAGCAGTTGCATGGTACTGAGTTGCTGACTAGGATTCAACCACAACTGGAACATAAAATTGAGAAATATTAAAACTGTAAAGGCACTAGAAAATATCAGTATTATCAATGATTTATTTGGTAGACTTACAATATTATTATGGTTGGTTGAGATATGAGTTTAAAGAAGGTATTAAAAGACAATTAATAACCCATGATATATTTTATTTTAAAACAAACTTTTCAACAAGTTCAAATAACTTAGAAGTGTTTCAACAGAAAGAAAGAGAATACACGTATATATATTCTTAAACAGGAACTTAAACAGCTATTTTAAACAGGAACTGAAACACTATTATTACTCCTTTATTACAAAGACAGATGAAGGTTATACAACTGAAAGCTAAAATAATTTTTTCTCTCTATATCAGCATTACATTGAAAATCTATCTGAATTCAGAAATGTGCAGAATCTTTGCCTAAATGACATAACTGACAAATTTTGGAAATTATAATAAGGTTACAATAAAAAAGCAGAAGGGGAAAAAACCCCAAAATTTATTGTCTGGCCATCAAATGCTTTCTTTATATTTTGTCAAGAAAAAACTTATGTGCTTATGATCTTCAAACGGAACTGTTTGCTTTCCTTGGACCTGCAATGCAGTGCTTTGGTACAGTAGTCTCTTTGGTGTCAGAAATATGTCTTTGAAAACCCTGCCTCCACAGCATGTGCTTTTCCAGGCAGTTTACCATTTCCCACAGTTAATCAATCTTCTAGAAACGATGTAGCTATGAACACTCCCCAGGAACTTTATAGGTATGATTCTCACATGCTGAACTTGTTTGCCATTGTTCCTCCTGCTCACAGTGCCTGCTGTGCTGAAGTTATTTCAAACTCGTCCCTGGGAGTCAACAGATGATCCGAAAAACTGACTAAACCAAACAGCTCAAAAAAATTATTTCTTGAAGTTCCAGGAATGTTTGGTAGTAGTTTGAAAAAGTACCATGATTAAAAAAATGCTTGCTCTTGATTTTATGGCAATTTCAACAATTGAACTCAATTCCTTATTTTCAGGCAACACTCTAATTTATATCTTTTTAACTTCTAATAAAATGGAGTCTTGGTTATTTACATAAAATAACTTGTTAGATTTGGTTTTGGAGACAGATTGGTAGAATCCCAGAAAATTAGGGGCCGATTTGTCTTCCTCAATAGCCAGATGGCTGGAAATCCAACCAAGGACAGTTATAGCAGATAAGAATTGTTGGCAATAGAGCTGAGGTCTGTTGGTATTAATACACCATGAGAAAAAACAGTTTTGATTGGAGGTGAGGGCCAGGTGGATGTACAGCAGCACTTTTCTGGGACAAACATCTTTGTTCTAGTCTACATGGACTGGTTTGAACTCAAATTGTCAAAACATCTATATTCACTAGGTTTTAGAAGAGTCTCTTAAGAAAAGGACTTGCACAAAGCGGAGAGAAGGACGCAATGCATAGAAAAAGAAAAATCATATTAGATTCTTCCCAAATAACCAGAAAACAGGTGAGTATGGTGTCACTGACTAACACTTTATTAGGGAAAAATGTGTCAGTAAACTGAGATATTTCTTGTGGCTTTTGTTAAACTCATCTTTTTAAAAGACAGTGGTTTCACTTGGTTACTGTCACATCTGCTCTAAGAAGGCAGTCTTATGCCTGTGGCTCTTGCCATACTGGTGACTAAAAAAACTTAAACAAAAAGAACAGCGGGCTTCATTGTTCCTTCTTCAAATAGAGATTCAGAAAGGATATGTCTGTAAATTGTCCTATAACATAACCCTTTACACCCAAATTAATTTTGATCTCTTTGTTACATAAAGCAGTCTGCCTAAAGTATCTACTACTGAGCTGCTTTCTGATGATCAGTGTAGTGTTTCAAGACTTTTTTTTTCTTCTGTGTGAAAAAAAATATTGATTTACTGGTATAAGGATCAGGCATAAAAGTACTAGAGCAAATCTAGACTTTATTTCCTTGGGCTTAGTCACTCAATTAGGATGGAAAATCTTGATCATTCTAAAATAATGCAGAAGTAGCAGCATCTGAATCCAGATGCATTTGCTACAACTAGTTCAGAATCTCCCAGTGCTTGAAGTGTATTTGCCTTTTGTAAGAAAGAGCACATCTGTTTCCCTGTTTTTTCCTCTAAACTGTTTATAAACTGTGTTGAGCTACTTCTGTCAAGACAGGGTAAGACTCAAGTGAGGCAACAATTGAATCATATTATATACTATTATAACTCCTCTTTCCCTCCAGCAAATCTTATCAGTCTCTCCCAGTCACCAGTGTCAGTTAGTGTTAGCAGCAAGACAGTCACATTTTCCACATGGTATGCAGACCTCTTCAGCTGACTTCTACAGCATATATCTGTGTTGCATGAGTTATTCTTCAAATCAATAGCCAGAAGAGATGAGAGCTTTAAATATTAAGGCAGTTATGTCAGCACACTCCATCTCAGCATGAAAACGGAGAGTCTGACAGGTTTGGCTGTCTCTGGTCCCCAGCCACTTTCTCACATATGCACAAATTTTAAAGTGGCAGGATTTTTGGGTTTTGTTTTGTTTTGTTTTGGGTTTTTTGTAAACTTTCTCCTTTCATAAGAGCTTCCTGTATTGTCTCTGATTTCTGTTGCCTTCATCCTAGTAATTCTTACATATACCAGTCCAATATTTCCTCTGGAGAAATTTCTATGAGCAGATAATCATAGAATCTTAGACTGGTATGGATTGGATGGGACCTTAAAGATCATTTAGTTCCAAACCCCTGCCATTGAAAGGTACACCTTCCAGACCCCTGCCATAGGCCAGGTCTCCCAGAGCTGAATCAACCTGGCCTTAAAAAATTAAAGGAGAGTCACAAAGTTGATTATTGGGCTGGAGCACCTCTCCTGCAGTGGATTGGATTTGTTCAGTCCAAATTTTGTTAAGTTTTCAGGGAGGACTAATTGTGCCTTCCAGAATCTGAAGGGAAGTCCCAAGAAAACTGGAGAGGGACATTTTACATGAGCATGTAGTGACAGGACAAAGGGAATGACTTGAAACTGAAAGAGAGTAGCTTTAGCTTAGATATTAGAAAGAAATTCTTTACTGTGAGGGTGATGAGGCACTGGGACAACTTGCTCAGAGAAGTTGTGGGTAATGAGAGAATTGGAAAGAAAACACAAATAAAGTTCAAGTCTGCAGCCTGAAAATAGTAGATGTTGTCTCATTATCACATAAATCATACAGTCATCTCTTTTTGAGGCTCTTTCTCTCCATGTGTGTGTGAAATCTATCACTTATTAAGAGTTTCAAGTCTCTTGTTTTTGTTCTTTGTTGACAAATATTTTGTGTTTTTTTTTTAATTGACTAAATAATGCAGTATTTTCAATCCGTTCTAATTTGCATGTAGGTCAATAATTTTTGAATAAGAGTTTAGTTGCTTTGGTTTAATCTTATTTTTAAACAAAAGACCATATAGATGCATTCCTTTGCATCCATACCCCCTTTCAAGATCTTTTTAAAGATGAATAAATTTTTTAAATTCCATTAATATTGATAGCAAAGAAACCTTCTTGATAAAATATCTTCCCATTAAAGAATTCTCTGACAAAGCCCTTGTACATGTTTTCTCATTATATTTTCTTCACCTTTTCAAAGCAAATATTTAAGCTTCTTCTCATAAGCCATGAGAACTGTTAGTGTGCTCTTTTAAAGGCAGGAATTCAATTTTTGATATGTCTTAAGCATGAAAATTCTCATAAAAATTATTAAAATCAATTTGACTGCTTCTTTCATCAGCAAAAATTAATATAGACAAAAGGATTGCCTAATCAAGAAAACAGTCAGATCTCAACCGAAACAATATATAAGGACTCTGAGGCATAAAGCAAATACAGTACAAAGGTTTACATTATCATAACTCCAAAACAGAAATCTAGAACACCAAAACTGAGGTCTTTCCCAGGGTGTTTCTTCTTTTCCGAAAACGGTCATTAGTTATTCTCAGATCTGCTTTCCGAGATACACAGTTGGTTTCATTCTGAAATTCAGTTCTACTTTTCTTAAGAGTATACTCTGTAATGCTTGGGTATGCTTTACTTAATTGCTAAATGATTGGCATTTAATAGGTAACTGGCACTGCCTTAACTACATTAATAATACACAGTAAATGTTAATTGTCCTAGTTTAGGGCAAATCTGGGAGAAAACCTCCAAAGGGGGACCCCTCCCGAGAGCAAACCCACACAGCCCCTGCCCCCAGACGATTTGGGAATGATTCCTCGGAGAGAAGTGGAAAGAACCTGTTTATTTAACAGGCACAGCACCCCCAGCACACAAAATGAACAATACCAGGAGACAACACTCTTTCACCACTCTGAAAAAGAAGATAAATTCAGCAAGTCTCTCCTGGGGGTGGTCGCTCTGTTGTCACTCCCTCTGGCACTGGGGATGCTGCTGCAGCCACAAGGTGTTCTCAGGTCCCAGTCCAGAGCAGGTTCCAGTGTTACAAGAAAGGAAAAAGGGGGGAAAAAAATAAAATAAAGCAAGGGCAAAGCAAATCAGGAGCAGAAGCAAAAGCAGAAGCCAGAGCTAGAGCCAAGCAAAAAAGAGACCAGCAAAAAACAAAAGCCACGCTCTGTACTGACCCGTCTCTGTGTCCTGCCAGTCGTGAGGGGAGCAGGCTGATAACAGAACCAAAACATTTATCCTTCAGAGACAGTCTCAAAGGCACTGAACATAATATCCAACATAGCAGAACACACAAATGGGGATACAAACATCACCCTAGCACATAATAAAGGTATTTGAGTTAAATTTCTAAATTTCACTTTAAGTATGTCCAGGATAAACCGTACAGCTGCTTTAGGAAAAGAAATAATTAGATAGTCCTGATAACCACTTTTTAAAACAGTTTTAAAACAGGTGGCTATAAACATGTAAGTGAGTTCCAAACCACAGAATTCCCTTTTACTTTTGTTTGTGAATATGCATGTCTAGGTACAGGTTGAGATTGGAGTAATTCAAGGACTGTACGTGACATGGAATGCAACATTATTGCTTTGCCCTGTTGATATTGGCTATGATATCAAGAACCAAGCTTTGGTATAATAATTGGTATTATTTGATTAATAATAATTCTTATTAATAAATAGGTCCAAGAACCCACAGAAATAATACTTTCTTGAAAGGGACCAAGTAACTTCATGGCTCTGTATGTCTAACGTGCTACACTACCTCCTTCTCCTTTCACAACACTACCTCCTTTCCTTCACAATAAGGAAACAAACGTGGAGAAATGCAGTGCTATGTCTTTGCCAGTTAAGTAAACTTTAAAAAGTCCATGTATATCGCTCATTAAATGAGCAAATTTTTCTAAATGTCATTTTCAATGACTTCTGGAAGATACTAACTCTCAGTATCTTATCTGACTGCAAAATATTGAATCTGACTAAACATTTTATGATTAATCACAGTCATTCATTTCTTTCATAAAAAATGGATATCTGTCCTTCAGGTTGAAGGAAGGTAGAATTCATCTGACATTAAATAATTTCCCAATGAAGTAGTCATGTATTTAATTTTAAGTTATGCCCTCTGATAAAAACCAATGTAAAATTTTAGTTCTTCATTTTTGCTATTGTACAATCTGAAATCACTTGTCCTATGCAATTTTTTTAATCATTAATCTCAAGGACCAAGAAGAGGCATCTGGAAATATCGAGGGAGTCCTTTTTTTTTTTTTCCTGACAATAGAAGGATTCCCATATTTGATGGACGGTCATAAAGATGGCCTTAAGATTTAATTAAATATTTTCCAGTAGATGGCAGCCTTTCACAGTGATTGGAAATTCTGAATGATGCCTAGGAAGGCTTCTGTAGTTGACTAATTGTTATGCCTTTCCTCTGCAAACATTGATGAAAAGGTGTTTATAACCTTGCTTTTGTAAATGGCCAAAATTTGTTACATATTCTCACTTTTATTTTCTTATATCCATAGGAAATATCTATATCTGTGTCTGCCTGCAATAAAAAAAAAGACTAGAAGTACTACCTAAAAACAGAAACTGCAAATAAAAATGCTAAATGTTCCAGTTGATTCACTTGATAATATCTGAAGTCAAGATGATTTGAATTTTTAATGCTACTCTTATGATCTGGAGCAAGATGTTTGAAAATCTTTGTGATGCATCTGAGACTGAGATTGCATAGTATTGGAATTTAAATTCATGCAAGAAGAAGCATGCTTTTCCACAGGTTTCCTCAAAATGTACATCCTTGCATTTATTGTAAAGGTTTACTTTTTAGGACATGATTCTTTCCCACACCTAATGCAATTCATTAGATATAGTAATTCATATATTTACTCAATTTGCACATGGTACTGTAAATCAGAATTCTAAATGCATTCCCAAAAAAAGGCCAAGACTTTTGTGCTTTCATCACTTCATACATGCCAATGTAATTTATTTTCTCAATCTTCTACTGCACTATCCCACCTTTTCTTTTTCTTATTTTCACTGTCTTTGTACTTTGAGAACAACAAAGATATTTGTTTGTCTACTTCAGTGTCAGTGAGACAGGATTTCGTGAAAAGAGGTGCTATCTTTTAATACAGCTGTGTCTAAGAAAGCATATGGTTCAAACACGACCTACCAAATGATAAACCAAAACAAAGTACCAACAAAGAATTTCTGCTGGGTGTGAGGTTTCCATTTATGAATGCTTTAGTGCAACAACTTATATCTTCTTGACATTTAAGATATTAAAGAGCCCTCAGTTCTGTTCTAAAAAGGGAATTCCAGCCCCATTTAAAAGGAAAAAAAAAAAACCCAGGAAATAGAAGAAGGCATGTATGATGTTCCCGTGAAGCATTTTAATTTGAGCATGAATAATTATATGTAGTAACCAAAGATGGACTGCTGGGATTATTTTATTAATTGATTAATTAATAAATATTTTTTAAAGCAATGTGATTATCTTATATCCAGGCTACTGTGTCCAGTGTTGGACTTCTCAGTACAAGAATATGATTGAAGAATTGAAACATCAGTTTGAGGAAAGGATGAGAATATTGGGGTTATTCAGTCTGAAGAAAGAAAAGCTCACTGGGCTCTCATCCCTCTATTTAAATAACCAACAGGAGTGTGCAAAAAAAGAGCCAGATTCTTCTTCAGTGGTTCCCAATGACAGGACAGGAAGTAATAGACACAAACTAATAAAACATGAACATAAGAATAAATTTTTCATGGAGAGGGTGACTAAGCGTTAGAACAGGATGCCCAGGATGGAATCTGCATCAGTAGAAATATTGAAAACCCATCTGACTACATGATACTGGGGAGCCTTCTTGAAAATACTCTGTTTAGCTTTGTGTATTGGAGCAGGTGATTTCAAGAGAGCCCTTATAACTTCAAATATCCTGTAATTATATGCATTATAGACAGAAACTTTCAGGGCAATAGAAAACTCATCCAACATCACACAAGTGTTTCAGATTGTTATTATTTCTGCGTTGTCAGGAACTTACTGACAGTTAAATTACACATGCTTAAAAAATACTAATGGTATTTCAGTAGTTAAGTTTCAAGTAGGAAGTAAATAGCTTTTTGTAAATCCTTGTGAATAACTCTTGAAAAACCCTATTGCATCTTGCTCAGAAGTCATATGAAGTTAATAAAATCTTAGAACTTCTGAAATGCTCAAAGCACTTCAAAAGGATGGTGTGCAGTGCCAGTGTACTTCCCTAGATATCCATGAGTTCCTCAAAAACATTTATTACTTTACTGTCTTCCAGAATTCAATTACATACGCTAGAACATAAAATCCACAAATCATTTATTGTCATAATTATATCCCATATTAAAATTAATGCTGTATTCATGGTTAGGCTGATTTGTGGCAAGCTTTTATATTTTACTGATAAAATAATGAATTTATCTGGGAGATCTAGGAGCACTAGATCTAGATGATGAGTAAAAATGATAAAAATTCAGGCAGTTAGGGGTCTGTACTTGCCTTTGTAAAAGTAAAACTGTTGCAGCCTTGTGACAAGGAGAACAGGACTGTAAGACTTAGAAGTAGATGAGAAAAATATATTGAAATTATTTGGGCTCATCCATGGAGTAACCTCACTGCTCCACCATGGCATCAGTCACTTATCTACTCTGTTTCCTGTACAGCAGATCAATAGTCTGTCCTGCTCCTTGTTAAAATGTGAACTCCAGCTGATGTATGCCTTAGAGAAAACCAGAAAATGTGAGGATTTTGTTCTGTTTTTCTTTTTTTTACTAGAGGCTTTTAACTAAATGAAGACAGGAAAAACAAGTTACTCAATTCTTATATGAAAATCCCAAAGAACTGAAAATGTGAGAATCAGAGATATTTCACAGGTCCTGTCATTTTAAAACTTATTTGAATATATTGGATATTTTGTCTTGTTTTATCAAGAAACTACTAAAATAACACAGAAGAAGGCTTGTTATATTTTGCTCAGTCCAAACTAGGTAATTTCACTACATACTACAAATGTTGTTTTTCATCACCTTTGATAAAAATTATAATCTAAGCCATAATTTATATTTTTCACAATTCTAATGCTTTTTTTCAAGGAAATGCGAAGTAGGTGTTTATCAAGCTAAAGTATTAAGGAAAAATCTTTGATAAATATTCATAATTCATATTCCTCTGAAATAAAATAGTTATATATGCAGATCTTGGAAAATACTTTAGCTTTATATTAGTTTTATAGTGGATTATATCCTGTTAAGCACAGGATAAAACCATGTAGTTACCCTGCAATTTTAGATATTTAGATAAAATTATGCATTTTAGCAATTTTAGATATTTAGAAAAAGTTATGCATTTCCATCCAATAAGCAGATAAGCACAGGAGAATGGACAGATTGACCGTTTTGAGAGTCCACTGGAGCCTCCATGATATTTTCAAAATGTCTATATGTAAAAGCAGCATTTTTTTTTTTCCTTTTTAAAAGTAAGGATATGTCTTGCATTTTTCCAAGATATATTTATCTAATTTCAAGATGTATTTATTTTCTGCTTTACTGTATGGTTACCTTCAACTAGAGAATAACCAGAATTAAAAGAACGTTCCTTTTTGCTTTAAAATTTCAAACAAAATACTTCTTAACCAATCTCTTACTGCATTGCCAGCAAACAATGGCTTAGCATGTGAAAAATGAATGAGAGAGCTCAGCTTGTTTATGCTGGAGCAGAGATGAGTGTGCAGGGATCTTATCAGTGCATACAAGTATCTTAAAGATGGGTACCCAGAAGATGAGAGCACCTTTTCAGAGGTGCCCAGTAACAGGATGCAAGGCAGCTGGTGAAAACTGAAACGCAGGAAGCTCCATCTGAAGATGAGAAAAACCCTCTTTAGTTCAAGAGTGACTGAGAACTTGAACAGGCTGCCCAGAGATCTTGTGGAGTCTCATTCTCTGGAGATACTCAAAATCCACCTGGACATGATCCTGTGCAGACTGCTCCAGGTGAGCCTTCTTTAGCAGGGGGTTGCTCTGGATTATGTCCACAGGTCTCTTCCAATCCCAGCCATTCTCTGTTATACTGTGATATTAAATAAAGTATGTGTGTCCATTCTGAGGCTGTTCAGGCAAGCCAACAATAATTAATATTGTTTTTTCATATCCTCAGTCCTAATATTGTTTTATCAGTATTTCTTCATCTGTTTTTCTTATTTTATTCCTTAACTGTCTGCCATTTGTTACAGATTGCTTTTATTCTAGTCAGTGAAAAATACCTAACATGATAATGCATCTGAATGTGGTTCTAGTAAAATGAATAAAAATATAATACGGAATAGCTCTGGTCTTTATCAGCTTGAAAAGCTCTGTTGATTTCTTATGTAATGTAATTAAGCATTAATTAGATCCCAAGGCCTCCAAGGCAAACTTGTGGTATTAGTGTTTAAATTGCTGCATTAGTTTTGTCCTTTTTTATTTTAGTCCTCACTCCTTCGCACATCAAACATTAAAAGTTAATGGGAACTTCTTGAAATCTCTTTTTATTTTGGAGCTGTTCGGTTTGGTTTGGTGGGTTTGAGTTTTTTGATTAATGGATTTTTGGTCCTTTTTAAATTTATTTTTTTTTCTCCCAAGGGAGTAATATGAAGAATGTCTATGAAGACTGTTTTTTAGTGAACAGATATTTTGTTTCATTTTATTCATTGTTTTTTATTCTGATTTCTTAATGAAGCACACAAATTTTATTTGTCCTAAATATATGTTCAATGATGATCCTAATGTCCAATCTTGTTGTCTATAAGACTGTATAAAGGAGGACTGCAAAGAAAATATGGCTAAGGACTATGGAAAGTGTTTTCATTGAAGATATGGACAGTCCTGCAATTGTCAGGTCGTAAAAAGAAAATCCCACTTTTTTATGCATGTACATTTGAACTTTCAAGAAGATGGCCTAAAAATTGCAGGTTTGTTGGCAGATACTCCTTTAAATTGACAGAAATAGGTCTAATGAGATTTGATAGTTAGATGCTGAAACTGGACAAGAGTAGGCTTTTAACATGGAGGTAATAAATCATTGTTTAAGTGACCTAGGGATGTGATGCATTCTCATAGTATCAGCCTTTTAAGTCAAGGTTAGACATCATTCTAAAGGGTATTCTGTTGCAAAAGCAGAAGTAATATTTCTTAGCTGGGGTTCTTGCATTTGCATTATGAAGAACATTAAAATCAGAGATAAAAAAAAAATCCCCAAAAACGAGATTTTGATGGTTTGTTTTGATAATTTTTAAGAGGTTTATTACAATTTTTTTGTGTGTGGAATTATTTCTCTTTTGTAAGAAATAAGATGTAACTGGAACATACTTCAAGCAGATACAATAGAAGATTAAAATTTTTGTAGTAGTCTGTGATTAACCTATATCAAATTAGTTGCTGCAGTTCACCAGCCCATGGAATGATAGGAAATATTGTATAAGACTTCTATAGGCTCAGATGAAAATTTGGTTATAAGAAGCAGAGGAAAAACTGAACTGAAGGATGAGGTAAAGTTTTCTGTGGGATTAAGAGAGGCAGGCATTCTCTCTATCACATACAGGTGATAGAAATACTGACTAATAGAAATTTGAATAGATAAAAATAACGTTTAAAGGATATTGTAGGGGAAAAAAAGAGCTTATCAAAATCAGTCTTGTTAATGTGATTTGTTAAAATATCTAATTAAGCAGTAAAAATTTCAGCGCATAATTAAAAATATGTAAACAATAAGATATGGAAGTGATATTAAACAATGCAACTTATATATATTTGCATGCTGCATATATGCATATATATGCACAGCTGAATAATTGGAAATCCATATGCAAGGCTGCAGGAAAAGGAAAATGGGCCAAATTGATTTATTTTAAAAGACAGAGATGGACAAAGGAAATTAGTCAAAACCTTGAAAGGGCTCCTGTTTAAAAAGTAGAAAAGCATGTGTTTAAATTCCAGACATGATTTTTTCAAGAATCAGAATCAGATTGGAAAAGACCAACAATATCTTGAAGTCCAGCCTTCAACCTAATACCATGAAAGTCCAGAATTAAGGAATATTAAAATTATAATCCATTCTAAATAAACAAAATATCTGTCAGATAAGTGAAATACAGTGGAGCAGAGGCAAGCACAGGAACTTCAACTAGGATGTTCAAGAAATATATTCAAGTAGAGGAATATTAAAAATGCTAAATGGTGGGGCAGATCTAATATTTAGAGACTTTTCTCTGCTACATGCTTAGCATGTGTGCATACATAAGTATAATGGTTGTTTGTAGAATGACCAACCACAGCACTTAAGAGATATACTAGAATTGGCCTGGTCTTTTTATCATAGATAAAAGTTAATTAGAATCACTTGAGTGTTTAAAATAGCATCATGGAAGAAGACATAGAGAGAGAGAACATTTTATTTTTGGGAGTGTATATAACATCATGACACCATCCATCTCTGAGTCAGGGTGAACAGTGTTAGGGCAGTAGAGTCAGATGCTAGTAGTGAGAAGTCCCTGGGGTATGTCTACACATTTCTTTCCAATGAATAGAGAGTTTAAAGGGAGTATTGGTCTGAATTCAATGTTTACCTGTCAGTGTACTGTCTGTACACACCAAATGAACTTTGTCTCTTGGGGTCTTCTATGGAAGGCAGTGAATTGTCAACTCATTTAAGAATTGCAAAGAAGTTTTAGGTGGTGACAGCTCAGTTTGAGGCTTCTACTCCTCGAGGATTTGGCAGATATGGACAGTAAGTGATCTGAATCATCTGCTTAGCTTAGACATCCCAATTCTCAATCCTTGCTTCATCTGCTACTGCAATTTGAATTGATCTCATTGTTTCCAAATAGCCAATTAACTGCAGTAAAGATCCCTTAAAACTAGTAAAAACCAGGAAATATATTAATGTAGGCCACAAAACTAGGCAGACAACAAAAAGAAAAACTATACTTTCTCTCCCATCTATGATATATGCTAAATCAGACTCAATATATGCAGCAGTGAAGAGGTGAGCTTCAGTAGTGAAGGTATTTATTAAGACTCATGTTATCCTCATTAATTTCTTTTAGTGTCCTTTTTAATCAGTTAAATATAGAAGTACAGGGGAACACTAACATATATAGGAAAATAAGAATTATGACAAAGTTAAGAAAATTTTCCTGATGGCAATCCATGCTCATACTCTTAAGACATAAAATAAAATATTTTGCTGTAAAGCTTTTTTACTAAGGTTCAACTAAGGGTTCGACTTTGGTTTTGTAGGTGTAGTTGTGTTGTATTTTGCACTGATTTTTACCTAGCTAATTCAAAGAATTACAAATAATTTCACACATAAGAAGATAAATGCTAAATTTATGTAGGTAGCTGAATTCTAAGGGCATCTATGAGACAAATTCTGTAAACCTAAAGTTTCATTAATATTTATATAATTAGTTGTACATCATATTGATTATTAATCCTACTACTGTGCATAATATATCACTGCATTTTATAATTTGGATTTCAAATATAAAGAATTGAAATCAGATCATATTTTTCAATTCCAGAATAAGATATTGATAAAAGTATGGCAAAGATAGGACCCAGTGTTATTTTGCCATTATGACTGATGTAGTCCGTGACTGCAGTTAATTTCATAATTAGCCAGGTGTGATCTGTTCTCTCCTGCTCAGGATCAGTGCTCTTTTTTGTTAATTTAGTGCTGACAGTAGTAGGCACTATTTAAAACAATCAGGTATCAGTCTAATATTATGTGAGCAGGTTCTTCTAGATATTTGTTGGGAACTGTTCTTTTAAGTATTTGTCAGGAAATGTAATGATAGACCAGTGAATAAGGCATACAAATTAAAAGAGAGGAAATTCAAGTTAGCTATTAGGAACAAATTTTTTACTGAGTGTGGTGAGATACAGGAACATGTTCCCAGGGAAGTTGTGGATGCCCCAACCATGACAGTGTTTAAAGCCAGGTTGGATAAGGCCTAATGGGAGGTTTACCTGCCCATGTTAGGAGGGTTGGAACAAGAAGATCTTTAAGATCCATTCCAAAAACTTATAATCCTATGATCTGATGAGAGTAAGATTACAAAGTATAAACCAGTGTTTAATACCAAGTTTATGTTCCTGAGGTTAGCTGACGCTACACAGATCTTGGATTCAGACGAGTGAAACAGCAAAGTGCTTGTACCACAATGCAAGTACAAATTACATTTACTGTAGTACAGGAATGGAAATGTACAGCTGAATTAGAATACAAATCTGATATCCACCATGTGCTATCAATTGCATACTCACTCTCATGAGGTTGAGCAGCCTAATTGTCAGGAAGGAATGTGTGAGTTGAGACGAGCTTAATCCTATTGCTCTTGTGCTGATTTTGGCCTAGGTAATTTTCACCATAGTAACATGTATGGGGGTATTGTTTGGGTTTGTGCTAAAACAATGTTGATAATATGGAGGTATTTTTGTTATTGCTGAGCAGTGACTGACTCTTACGTAGTGTCAAGGTCTTTTCTGTCTGTCACACCACCCGTGCCCCTGAACACAAGGGATATTACATTCTACATGGCATCATGTTCAGCATTTAAAGCTGGGGGAAGAAGGGGAGGACATTCAGTGTGATGGCATTTGTATTCCCAAGTCCTTGTTACACATGATAAAGTCCTTATTAGACGTGATTCAGCCCTGCTTTCCCATGGACGGGTGAACACCTGCCTGCCATGGGAAGCAGTGAATGAATTCCTTGTTTTGCTTTGCCTGTGTAGCTTCTACTTTACCTATGTAACTGTCTTTATCTCAACCCCTGAATTTTCTCACTTTTCTGATTCTCCCTCCATCTTGACACAGAGGGGAGTGAGTGGCTGTGGGTGGGGCTAAACCAAAAGAGTTTGCTTTGAAATTCCTTTTGATCACTGCCCACTTCTTACATTTTGAGTTGCTAAGAGAAAAATTTACATTTCCGTTCTGGTGTCACTAACTCAGGAATATATTTTCAGTCTTCTGATAAACTCAGGGACAAACAGTAACAGAACTGGTTGATTCATTTGGCTGATATAACTGCTTGTTTTGGTAATCTCATGAAGCTAGTTGATTCACTCATCTGATGAAACCATTTATCTAGAAAAAAGGCCATCTTCTGGTCACCTCTGTGTTAAGTTCATCTTCCCCCTCAGAGCTGCCTTCTATTGTAGACATTCACTTATTGCTCACAGCAGGTTGAAAATATTTACTTGCCATTCATATTGCTATGTAGCCATTCTTCTACTTGCTCTATTTTTGTAGAAGAATGACACTACTAATAGAAAAATCATTATTTTAGTGATTGTTCAGTGACAACACATTCCTGCTCTTTGATATAACAAATGGGCAAAGGAAAAAAAAATTATATAGAAAACCTAGAAAGGAGCTGGAAGTGGAGACTGCTTAAAGTTATCCAAGGTTCCAGAAAGTTAATCTAATATTTTTATAGCAAATCTACCCATAGCTTGCTACTTAGGAACTGTACTCTTTTTGTAGACCATCAAACATAAAGAGAAAATGCTAACAGCTACAGTTTTCAGTTCTGCTGCAGAGAAATCTCTGTAGTTTCTCCCTATACCTATTTCTCATCCTCTCTCTGAACAGAAGAAATGAGGCACAAGTTAGCTACAGTCAGATTGTTCTGGTGAGGACGTAAATCATTCTGACAGATTCTTTACATTATTCATTCTAACACAATAAGGAAAGGCAGAAGACACTTGTGGAGAACAGCAATCACCTCTACTTTTCATAGAAAAGACATTCCTAGTGGCATGCACGTATGTAGCTAGTACCACTTACATCTGGACAATTGTTTTTTATTATGTAGTTTTCCTAAACTGTTCATAAAATGCTAAGAAGACCAGCTGTTTTATGAAAGAAATGTGATTACTTCGAGTAAAGGTTCTGCATGAGGTGTTTTGTCTCTCATAGTAAAATAGGAAAGTAGCATCACTTCTAGTAGAACCACAGGAATAAGTGTTTATGTTTAAAAGCCTGTTAGAGTAAGGGAAAATAGCTTAATTCTGTAGGAGTTGGCCCAGCTGCAACTCAAGAGCATCTAGATCTTAAATCAAAAGTACCAGGCATTAGCTTCAGGCCCTTGGAAACATTTATGTAAGTTAGGGTGAGCTCAGATCGCTCCCATGAGCCTTTTAAAGTTATTATGTTAAATAACCCAAGTTCTGCTTCCCTATTGGTTACTTGGTTGCCCTATATGGCCATGTTCCTAGTACCTTCCTCTCCCAAGTCTCCCAATATATTGTTGCCTTTCCCTTGTTACTAGTCTTTGGAGTTGGCTTCTACCTAGCATTCGGTTTTCTGGGCACTGTCCCTGTGCTTTTCTTTTACAATTAAAAAAAATTTGTTTTTCAACCACTCCATTGCACCAGCTCCTTTACTTTGTGCCACCTTTACCTTGAAATCAGGAGACCCTTGTCACAACTACCACCACCAAACCAAATAATTCTATTTGATTTGTAATTCAGATATCTACAGTACCATATTAACTCAAGGCTTCATTTTGCACTCCAATCCACAAAACAACTATGCCAACTCAAATGCATTTGATGCACTTCAGTGCATCAACTCATTTACTTATGAGACGTTATCACCTGAAACAGAGAGATGAAGCAAAGCTCGTACAAACTTCAGTTCTGCTCCCAGAATATATAGCCCCAAAACCAGGCTTACCTTACCATGGACTTGCCTGAATTTCATATTCACAAAAATGCTTTACTTCTAATTCCTGTGTTCTCCTCAGCAGAAAAACTAGGTACAGGAATGTCAGAAGGGAGTCTTGTAAGTGGGAACAAAGGCATAAGAGATCACTGGAAAAGTATGTTCATTCTGCCAAATTGTGATATACATTAGATAGTGGTAAGCCACAAGTGAACCAAGACACACGATTTGGATGAAAATAGTTCAAGCACAAGTGAGCATGTCATAACCTGCATTCAGGAATGGATACTGACAGCAGCATAGGCTTGTAATAGATCTAGAAGAGTCCAGGAAAGCTTTCTCTGCCAGCAGATATTTAATAAGGGATTATGTCTGTTGTAAACAGTTTAATGATTCAATTGATAATACAAAGATGAAGAGAAAGACTGGCAAGTAAAGGCTTAGGAAGATTTTATGCTAATGCTTTCCTACTTTTCTAAGTTGTGTAGGAAAAAAAAACCCATAATCCATTATTATCTTCAATTTCTCTCTTCTGGGGATAGAGATTCAAGCAAACACAGTTCTAGTTGCCTTTGTGTTGAGTATCAAAGTAGCTACCTAAGATTCTTTTTACCTTTCTTATTTTCTTACTTTTCCTGTTTAGTCTGCTACAATTTCAGGACTTAAACCATTTATTAAAAGGTAGAAGCAACAGCAATCCTTCTCCCACTTTAACTTACTAAAAGAGAGGCAGTCATTTATAGCCTATAAGGTTTTCAGCTGTTTATATGAAAAGATGAAACTACTAAAATAAATTGAAGTAAATAATTAATTTCTTTTATTAAACAATAAATTATTTCAGGACCATTTTTACCTCTGGTTCCCTTTCATTACATCCTCTCAGAAGGCTGGGGCAAGAGGCTGGGAGGGGGCATAACCAAGACAGCTGACCCAAACTGAACAATGAGGTGGTCTGTACTGTAATGGTTATGCTCAGCCCAGGGTGAGAAGGAGGTGAATATCTGTGGTCACGATGTTTGTCTTCCCAGGTAACATGTACATGTTCTGAGTTAAGCCAGCTAGATATCTTCCTGCCTGTAGAAAGCAGTGAAAGAATTTCTTATTTTGTTTTGCTTCCAAAAGCAGATTTTGCTTTTCTTATTAAACTTTCTTTATCTTGGACCAAGTATCTTTGCGATTACTAGTTTTTACTCCATCACCTGGTAGAAGGGTATGAATGAATGGCAGGATGGGTATTTGGGTGCTGGTTGGGGTCAACCCACCAGAGCTGCAATAGAACATGTAGAACATCGTCTACTTACCTTCAATCAGATGAATCAGCCTGTAAATAAGATTTATTGTCTAGAATCTTATTAATTTAAAAAAAAATTTGTAAAGTGTTCAATCATTGCATTTAGCATTATATTTATTAAAAAAAAATTAAAATTCCTAGTGTGAATAAGAAACAGTTACTCTTGGTGGTAAGAGTATAAACACTATAATGATTTGAGAACTGGGTTTACTGTACAGAAAGAAAAGCTCACACTAAACCAGAGTTTAATTCCTTTTCATAATTACTGAAGCTTAGAGTTATCATTTTCAAGCAGACTTTATTGGAAGTCTGAGTTTTCTTATGTTTGAAGGAGAAAATCCTTCCCAAAAAAAATTACTTCTGGGATTCATATTTTCATTCTAACAAATCTTTTTTTCTGCCCTCATAATTTCTGTTACAAAGATGCAGTGTATCCCAAATTCACTCACTGCATTGATGAGCAGAACAATTCTGCTCCCTGAAGATAGATGTCCAGCATCACTTCTGATGACTTAGAGTATCCAAGATATTGATATGTCTGGTAAATAGTACAAAGGGCATACAGGGTAATGATGTTCTTCTACAGCAGTGTCCAGAGGTGAAGTGGATTTCATGGCATCTCCTGGATGACACTACACACATATGAATAAATAACTTTAATGAACCCTCATATTCATTGACATTGTGGGAGCATAGACACCAAGGACACATGAGAACATCTATGTGCAGATATCTAAACATAGGAAAGATAACAGAGTTCTCAATGACTGTCTCAAGGCTAATAGAAAATGAGTTACAAAACGATGTGCAGAAAGATGTGGGATTCTTGCTGGCTATCTCCTCAAGTAGTATATGTAATACGTCTGCTGCTTAAAAAGGTCAAGAGAGCAAAGAACTGTTTTGACTTTAATTTCTACTATTCTAACAGAATTTTCAAGAGAATAAAATAGCCACATAACTGTAGGGTCAGCTAAAGTATTTCTGAGTTTTTCGTATACTTGGTAAGCATAAGCTAAAAGAAGATTCTATGGTTAACTTTAGTCATCAGTGCAGACACAGACACATGAATTAAAGTAATATTTTTTTGCTTTGAAGACGTATATAATTTGGTAGACTACCTGAGACCTCATTGACTGGTATAAATTGCCAAACATTTTTAGAAGCTCCTGAATTGTGGTAGTGTGCTTTTACAAATTTTAAAATTCTTGTATTGTNGTCGCCTGCAGCTGGAAGACTAGCCCAACACAAGAAGGTATTACTGAACAGATCTGTGCCAAGGTCTTCCCTTTGTTCTAACTGGGAAGTAGAGGCAGAGCCGGGACAGACACAGATAATTAGATAGTGAATCTATCTAATTACCTCACTAAAAGATATTTTTGGCTATAAGAATATCTATGTTTGTGTACTAAACAGAACACATTCTTTTCTATTTGCTACTATAGAAAAATATGACCAACATTGATAAGACCATAACACTAAAGTTCTTTCAGTTATTCTTCTATACTGGTACAATCAGAATAGCATAAGGAACAAATACCAGATGCTAGTGGCTATTCAAATGAGGTTTGGGGTTTTTTCACTGCTCAAAAAAAGTCAACCTATTTTTGAGCCAAATCAGATGATGAAAAGTTGTTGCTTTCATTATTTTTATTATATACATTCAGAGTTTATAAATGATGATGATTTTTGGTCGGACAGCTGTCAAAAGGGCCTTAGGATTTTTTTTTTTCAATTAAAGTTGCCCTTATTATGCATATCCAAGAATCAATTTATAACTTTGCAACTTGTAATAAATGCCACTATCACACAGACAATGTTCTATCCTTGCACATAGTCTTTGAAAATATTTTTCTTATTTAGATAACAAATGCATGTAAGTGACTGTTCCTATTTACAAATTTGATAGACATCTGCCATATTGATTAACTTACATGCTTTTTGTTAATTCTGATATTGCTCATTTGTGCTTTTTATGTCAGAATTAAATATGAAATATAAATTAATATTTTAATATTATGGCAGAAAATTGTCTTCTGAGCAAAGTCTTGAAAAGCAGAATTATCAACCCATATATTAAGTGCTTACATTAAGTCCTAATCACAGGAAGATAATTGGTGTTCAGAATTTTGGTGGGATTTTTGGGGTTTTGTTTTCTTGTTCATTTGGTTTTGGGTTAGGGTCAAAGGATATTTTTACTTTAATCATGACTGACAGTTGTCGTGGTTTCAATTTGAAACCACGCTGAAACACCAATCTGTGTTCTGGTTTGGGTTTGCTAATTTGAAATTTCTCAACCAAGAGCAAAGCGGGTGAAGTGCTGCTGGCTTCAGTGAACCTGCGAGTGACCGCAGGTACAGAGTCCGAAAGACGCTTTCTAAAGTAGCTGACGATAGAGGCAAAAGGACGGGTCTCAATGTGGAGATCCAAGAGCACTTTATTGACCTCAGGGAAATCCAGGGGAAAAGACAAAATGGAGGGGAGAACAAGGAGTTTTATGTGGGAATGAGGGGGTGGATTTGAGGGTCAAGGGCCAATGGGGGCAGGTAAAACTGGTGCAGAGGAGGGACAGCCAGCCAGCCAGCTAACCAGTGCGTTAGCATGAGAGGAACAAGGGGTGGAGTAATGGGGCAAAACGGGACCAACGGGGTTCAGGGAAGGGAGAAAATTCTAGGGGAGGTACATATAAGGCAACAGGAGGTTGAATTAAGGTGAACAGGCCTGAACCAAGCCACTTTGAGTGGCACCAACCATAACAACCAATAAAGCTCAACACATAAACTTGTGCTTACAGAGACCTCATTGCAGAAGGCCCTTACCACTTTGGTCTCAGAGGGATGTTCCTCCTGGTTTGATTTTTCCTTTCCAGGGGTGAACCATTTTTTTCCTTTTGGTCTCCTACAAGCAGGCTTAAGCTCAAAAGTAGTAAGACTTTATTAAATTACACTGAAAAGGTAAAAAACCCGAGAATAAGAATGAAACTTTCAAAACACTCCTCCTCCCTCCCCATACCTTTTTTCTCCCAACTGACAATGTAAGGAAAACAACACTCAAAAATCTCAGTCAGTTTTCCACCTCTAAAACAGTCTTTCGTCACTTCACTTAGGGAGGGAAGCACGTCTTGTTTACTATGGAAAATTCCCCCACAAGAAAACAGTTCTCTCATGGTTTCAGTCTTCATGAACAACAGCTGACCAGAAGATCTGCACTCATGAAACTCCTCTCATGTTCACTCACAGTTGTGCCTCTGGGCCACACCGATGTTTATTTTTAAAGGGTTTTATTTCAAAGATAAACTGTTCAAACCAAAAGTTCTCTCTATCTGTCTTTGGGATTACCTTCATCTCAGGGAACAGAGATTTATTTCTTTCAAGAGTAAACAGTCTTTATCACTTCATCTCTCTGTTCAACTTCTCATGCAATCAACAGCCCCTTCAACATTGCATTCCTCTGCTCAGGTCTACAATTTGAACTCTCCATCTCTCCCATACTTCTATATGGTTTAAAGGAAATATCTCAATATATTATAGCCAATCACCACAGCTTACGAGAGTCTTTTTCAGCCTGAAAGCAACTTCCCATATTCCTTCCATCTGGACCTTCACTCTTTCTTGACTGACCTTCATGCCTTCACTCTAATTTTCTCTCATTTGAGAGAGAATGGAGGTTTTTTCAGGTCCCATCTGTGCACTGAAACACTGAAAGACTTAACAAAGGCAGTGTCTGGACCAAAGTTGCTGGAGCTGTGCTAGGATCTCATGGCAGCAGTCCATGGTGTCATATTTCAAAGCCAGGAGTGGGGGAGGGGTCAGATTTCAAGGTTCCTGGGCCCAAAAGGCAGCTGCTCCCTGCTCTTTTCCAGCTGGGGTAGGGGGGGAAGTTGGACAGATCCCCAGATCCCCTTTTCCCCTTTTCCACCCCTCAGTCTTATCAGGGTGGCCCAGCCCGCAGCATCAATTCTCCCAGAGTTAAACAGAGGCAGAGCCAGCCTGGCCAGCAGCAGAGCAGAACTCTGTGCTGCAGATGCTCCCAAAAGCAGCCGAGCCCTGCCTGGCCCCTGTGGCCTTCCCCCTCCCTCCACTCGGCCCAAGGCCCAGGGGGGAAGGTGTTCTCTCTCCAACAGCTGGAACGAAACGGAACTTCCCAGGCTTCCTTCCTTTGAAAGGTAACAACACCCAGAAACAAAATGCTTTCCCATTGGTCTAATAAAATGCCAATCTCAAAACCAGCCAGCTCACTTCTGTGGGCTGGTCAAACTAACACAACTGTATACGTAACTTTATTTTTTATTAAAAAATTGTAATTTTTTTCCCCTTTATATAATAAGTGACTTTATTCTGGCTCTCTTTGAGGAAGGTGAATGAGTGGCTATCTCTCTTTTATTTTGATGCTGTCACTATGCTCTACACAGTAGCTGTTTTTTGCACAATCACAGCCTAGCCTGGGAATAATCTCACATTCAGTAATTCACTATTGTCTTTATTTTTTGTTTTCATCCAATTAGTTGTTATAAAACATGCATGCATTCTGGTGAGTAGAACACCATGCTGCTCAGTGGATAATTCCTGTCAAATTGAAAGCTAAACACAACTTTCTGGGTAAATATTCTGACAATTGGATTGCTATGCAACAGATGTGGAGTCAAACCACAAGTAATTGATCACAATTCTATGATTTGTTTCAACTGCAAAATTTCTACATTTGGTCCATTTTCAGTGAATGACACTTTGTTTTTCCATTATAACAGAGGATGAAAACGAATTTCAAGATACTTGCAGATGATTCTGAGTTGTACATAATATGTAACAGGAAAAAAAAATGACTACTTGTGTTGGTTTAACACAGCCTGGCTTTTTTCTTTTTTTTTCGTGTGGGGGGGAGCCATAGAGGAGGCTTCTGAGAGAGAAGCTCTTCAAAGTTTCTACTATGTCCAGCACAGCTGATCCCTGAAGGCTCTAATGATAGACATATTGCTGGCCCACTTAGAGAAGCTGGTAATGCTTCTGTGATGACATATTTAAGAAGGAAAAAGCCACGTGCAGTTCCTTTTCCTGGGGTGAGGAGGGGGAGCAGCCGTGCTGCTGGGGCTGTGCGGCCACCGGCCGATATCTCCGCATGGCTCACAGTGAACTTCACCTGCTCAGCTGCTTTCAGCAGCCATGCTGCAAGCAGAGGGCAGAGGCGGCGGCAGCAGCTTCTCCTTTTCACAAGATAAAAGGTCCTGAATGGAGACAGCTTCACAGCGGGAACCACATGACTGGTGTTGAGGGCCATGGCGAGCTACTCCCTGACACAGAGACCAGATAAAATCAACTTCTCAGTGCTGCAAAGTCCAGCAGAAACCTTTGAACTGCTGGAATTTGTTGGCAATGGTACCTACATGCAGCAGGGCATTTTCCCTTTTGATTGGAGAAAAAGGAGGAAGTAAAGACATATGGAAAGGGGATAACAACATGGTGACACTAAAGTCAGTGAAAGGAAGGAGAAGAAAAGGTACTCCAGGTGTTGGAGCTAAGATTCAGCTGCAAACTGTGGTGAAAAGTGTATCACAACAAATTGTGTCCCTGTAATTTATAAGGTCTGTAGGATGATGCAAAAATCCCCTTGCAGCCTGTGGGAAAAAGTTCTCACGCTGGAGTGAGTAGATACTAAAAAAGTTGTAGTGTAGTGGGAGACCCAAACAAAGAAAGAAGACCCTTGCTTCCAAACATAGAGAAAGAAGACCTTTACTTCCAATCTAAAACAACTCATACTTTAAAAAGTCCACCCCATGAACTAATGACTCATGCAAAACAGTTTTGGGAAGACTGCCCATGGGAGGGACTCATGTTGCAGCAGGTCAGGAGGGACTGCTACTCGTGAAAATTAGAACCATGAAGAACTGTCTCCCGTGGGAAGGATCACATGACATAGCAGAAGACCCTCCTCTCCCTAAGATAACTGAAGAAAGATTTTTCGAGTGAGAAACTGACCAACACCCTCGTGCCCTGTCTCCCTGCGCTGTCTGTGAGAAGGACAGAGGGGCTGGGAGAGAAAAAAGTGTTCTAAAGGCTTATTTTATTCCTCATTATACTCCTCTGACTCTGTTAATAATAAATTTTCTTAATACTGTGTAAGTCTAAACGTTCTGCTCTTGTGTATTTTTCTTCTAATCCTCATCCCAACTCCTGAGCCCTTCATTTTTTCTCCCTCTCTGCTCAGTTATAACAGAGGATAATGAGTGCATGTTTTTTGTGAGTGCCTGTGGTTGGCCAGTGTCAAACCACAATACTATTACAAAATCCTTAGGCTCAATATTATTTTCATGTTATAAACAGTGATGACTTCTCTAATAATCTAATAAATACATGTGTTTCTTTTTTTATGGAAAAATAAGCACAATTTTTACATTACCTTTCTTTCTTTCAATTTGAAATTAATGAGTCATGTCCTAAATTTCATAAAAATAATGATTTTCTAATAAAATACTGTTTTAATGTTTTTCACATTCTAACTTTCTCAACAGGGAAATAAAAAACTTTTTATATTTTTGCATTTCCTCAGAGAAATACAATGCTTTGTATTAAATAAGGTTTATATTATTATTATTATATGCCAACAATTTGAAAAAGATGTGCAGGGGGAATTTTAGTAGATGTGTTAGCATCTTAAAGCATCCTTTATACTGAGCGGCTGCTGCTGAGCATTTTCTATTTCCCCTCTGGTCAAAGGCAAGTGTAGGGAACTCAGCCTTTTCTAGGATCTGATCCAACTTTGTTACTCTATTGAGCCAAGATAAAACTAACATTTATTTAGTTGCAAACTATTTGTATTCATATGTAATATACAATATTTGGATTAAAAACACATCTGTATAAAATTTACCTTTCTGAACAGCACTATGAAAATTCTTCCTAATTTTAGACACTACTTTCATCAGAGGATTAACCAGAAATTACTAAAACTATTTGCTTCAGCTTCTATTTCCAAATTGGTCCACTTATATGGGGATATAAATTCTTACTTAGAGGAAAATGGCAGCACTGGGTATGCTTAGTGCTCTGAAATGGAGGGAAAACCCTCTTATTTATGTACTTTAAAGTGAAAACCAAGAACAAAATGATCTATTAAAAAAGTAATAAATGCTTACAGTAATATGTATTTGTTTGGGTTTTTTTCTTTTGTTATTGTTACAGTGCAGGAAAAAAATAAGCACATGGAATGTATGTCTAATTTATAACCAGCTGTTTGTCATTTCAGAAACATGTCCATGATTAACACTACCTCTGGATTTCTTCACTTCAATAAACTTTTCTGGAACTTTTCAAACTGAAATGAAGACAGATCACACACCTGAAATAAAGTGAGGGGACAAGAGAGAAAGTTCTGTCCTGAAATGTTGGTACATATATGTGTTATAACATAATAGTCTTCTGGATATTATTGTGAAAACATGTAACATAATTTTGCTTAGAATTATGTCATGCAACGTATCTTCATGCTACTTGATTACAATACTGTGGAATTTCATTTCCGAAAAGTCTAATTCCAACTTTGATAGGAAAACATATATGACTGACAAAATAAGTAGTAGTTGGCTAAACTGCCATTTGGTTTCATTAGTAGTCTTGTAGTAAATCTTTCAGTATGGGCCATAAAAACATTTTGCATGGTTCCTGTTGAGCTATGCCTGAAGTTTCATGACATGAAATGATAGACTGAAACAGTGCCTAGCTAAAAAATCTGAAGAATGCTCGAGTCAGGTAGGTGTCAATATTTCAGGGATTTATCCAAAATATATTTTTTATGTGCAATATTACCTGCAGACTGCATCTGGATGACTACAGTATTTCATTATGATGGCAGATTGAATGTTAGATTGTGCAAGATGGCAGAAGTCTATCTAAATACTACACCGACTTGCACTTCTGTGAAACAATGTATTACAAAATTATGTAGAAAGTTTCAAGAAAACATCCATTGTGCTGTAACAGGTAAAGAATTGCTCTCCTACATAGCAGTTAATACTGGGACTGAAGTCAGAAAGGAGGATTTCACATGTGTGCTCTGCAAGTGGATGCAAGGTTTTAGCCTTTTAAGAGGCAGAAAGCAATTGAGCTGAACCATCCACAACTAATGGCAGAATATTCAGAGTGGGTCTTAACTCTTTAAATTAATTTATCACAAGCATCTGATTTTAGAAAGAATTGGGCTATTTTATGAGCAAACACTGTTTTAATACTACTTTTAGAGCTAAAATGGATAATTCAACATTTTTAAACATTATTATAGACACTATAATCTGTCAAATTTTTTATTTCTGCACATGACACTGCATAAAAAATAAGGTTATGAATGCAAATACTGGTGTCCTTACATTTATGTATACACTGCATAAGGAAAGATTTTGAGTTTCTAATGTGATCTTCCATGATTGCTTGACCTGTACCACTGTTGGCATTTATAATTAAACTCTTCCCTTGCAGATCCATATAGCCTACTAAGAAGGAATATGCAGTTAATGTGCACAGAATGAAACATTAGGTTAGGCTAGGCTAGGCTAAGCTAGGACGGGATAGAATAGAATAGAATAGAATAGAATAGAATAGAATAGAATAGAATAGAATAGAATAGAATAGAATAGAATAGAATAGAATAGAATAGAATAGAATAGAATAGAATAGAATAGTTGGAAGGTACCTACAACAATCTTCTAGTCCAGCTGCCAGATGGGTTGTGTGTGTCTTTTCCTCCTAGGCTGGTCAAGGTGACTAAGCTTGTTGTAATCAGAAAGTACTACATAAGAGCTTTCTGTTAGTAGGAATATCTGCATGGATCTCCATGAGCTGCAATTTGTGCTGGAATGTTTTACTCCACTGTTTCTAAAAGACAAGTGGCTTTCTAATGAATCAGTCTGGCAATAAAATATTACTTGCTACATAATCAAATGCAAGCTATGCTTTGTTTTTATAATACTATTAAAATCTTATTGTTTTATGTCAGGTCAAATGTAATCTTAACAGTATGTATCCTGATTTTCAAAAACAGTTCATACAATAAGGCCACTAGTAAGCGCAGTAAAATATATGTTCTTTTTGTTTCATCAGGGATGTATTCTAAAGAATTCCATTGATAAGGACCTATTAACAAAGACCTGACAGTTGCTAGGAGCTGAGAGTCAGAACTGAATGCAAACAGGGAACTCATTTGTAAAACGATTACCAGTGTCGTATCCCTGATCTCAATTAACTGCCAACTGAAGTCAGATTCTCTTGATGTGACTCATTTTAACATAACAAGAGTAAATAGTTTTGCCATGCAGAACAAACTGATTATTTCAGACACAGTGGAGACCTTACTTAAAATGTCAGCCAGATTATGAATTCATGCTAAATAAGTTAATGAAAAGATTAATATCAGCGACAGCAGTGCTTCCAGATATAACTCCTTATTATATCTAAAGTAGGCACTCTTATCTTTTTTTTTTTTCTCTCATTTTTAATTTTTTTCCCATGGTTAATGGACATTTTCTTTGAAATGCATAATTTTCTGTACCACTTGAAACTAGCTGGTAAATTCAGGGTTTTATCTGTTTTTATCAAGATAAAGAGATGTACATATAGTACTATGGATTGCTCTTGTTAGTTTTCAGTCCACAGGTATGAGTCTGCACCAGCAGGGAAATGTCTTTACATTGTATAAATTGTACTCAAACTAATTTCAGAGAACAATCTCAGATGGGGTAGGTAGTATTTGTACAGCATTTAACCCTACCACTCCAATGCTTGGATCAAGTTAGGTTTTTTGAAGGAAGACATTGATACAGGTTCTCATCTTTTAAGGTATAGTTGGTCATATTGATTTCGATGAACACATTTTATTCTTCATTCTTCACCGTGTCCTTTGTTTTTCTGTTCTTTATATTTTTTTTTCACTTGTGCAGTTATATATGACAATCGTACTCCTTGCTCCTTTACATATTCTTGAGAGGTTAAAAATAACCGTTACCATAGAGTAGAATATTAAATTAAAAAAGCAATCTAGTGCTGCAGTGTTTCAGCAGAGAAAAAATTAGTAGTCCTTCCCTTAATATTCTATATTTTCTTTCTGTTCATAAAGCAGGGAGAAAAATACTGACATAAGTGTATATTGAGGTTAAACCATGGAAGCATAGTAAAACTTGCTCATCCTTCAGAAATTAATTTATACTTCATGATGCTTCAAAAGGAACAGCTCCCTTACTTCCTTCTACCAGCTCAGTCAAAAAACAAAATTTATAAAATTATTGTAAAAATAGGTAGGAATGGTCCTGCCCTTTCTTAAATATAGGCAAAATAGTACTGATCAGCATATATGGTAACAAAAAAGAGGATATACATGAGCTTTGTAATTTTCAGTAGGCTTAGGTTCTCATCAAACAAAAGATTTTGTCATCTGGGATGAAGCCTTATTTATATGTGAAAAACATTTACAAAAGAACGCCCAGAATCTATAGTTAAAAGTTACTGTTGTAGTCACTTATCAAGTGATGTGCTACAGAAATGTTTAACAGTATGGTGTTGTACACTACCTGATCACTTATAACAGACTTTGTGAGTCCACCTGGTAGACATGGACAGTATTGACAAAAGTACTTTAGGACCTGAATTTCACGGGGACTGCTGTATCAACCTGGGTAACTGAGTACCTGAAATGAAGGACTTACAGGTTTCTCTTCCCTTAACTATTTTCCAGATTTTTTTCAAAATTTACTGTTTTAATTTTTATGGTATCTCTGTAGAATTTTGTGGAAATGTGTGTAGTACCATGGAAGAAAAATATAGTCCATCACAAAATTAATAATAACCTGAAATAGTGATATTTTGTTACTCATCTTATTGTCAGTGTTTGAAAAGTGAATCTAAAACATTAAAATTCTCATTGTAGAATCATCAAGATGTCTTTATTTAATTCAAGGAGGATATGACATAACTTTCCTAATGATAATGAAATATTAAAATGTATTTAATGAAGGAAAACTAAGCTTATTTTCTTTCAAGACCTATTTTGTAAATGCTCATATAAAAAAAGTACTCACATATTACTACATAATCAAAGAAAGGTGAAATTCCAGTTATTTTCTGTCCATTGCTAGAACTGTGTTTTTCTGATCAGAAAAAAAAAAAAAAAAAAAA